>JAVIAB010000101.1:54434218-54676718 GCA_032433765.1 Megaustenia siamemsis | reverse complement strand
GATTTCTCAGAAGAATGTTGAAAGTTCCCTGGATAGCTAAAAAGACCAATGAGGAAGTTTTCAAACAGGCCAACACAAAAATGGAGCTCTTAAAAAACATCAGAAAGAAGCAATCAACTTTGTTTGGGCGCATCATGAGAAGAGGAAAGTTGGAATACTTGGTTACAATTGGCAAAATAAAAGGAAAGAGAGATCGTGGACGACAAAGAGAGAAAATACTGGATAGCTTGGTGTCATGGCATGGAAAGCAGTCAACAACAGAACTGATACGATGCACTGTAGATAGAATATTGTGGAGGGACATGATCGCCTACGCCAACCGGTATGGCACATGATGATGATAGATGTGAGAGTTCTATGTTCTTCAATTCTTTTGCTTCAGGAATATATAGCGTAAGATGCATTCTGATGATAATTGACGTTTTTGATTGTATCTGTATTTACCACATAAAATATAAGGTAAAGTACGAGACTTGAATCGGCGTCTTAGCACACGAGCATTCACTCATATCTGCTCATTGCCTATCCAGAAGTGTTCGGAGACTTCTGGATAGTGTCACTTCAAGCATCGAAACTCGCGATGCGAGGCGGCATTCCTCAACTTCCCAGAGTACTACCCTGGTACCCATTACTGCCAGCAGCTGTGTAGACCGAGAGGTATTTTGTTCCAACCACGAGTACAACTCACACTGAGCTTCAAGCGAGAATCGAAGACGCGTTGTGCGAACATCAGTAGCCAAAGTGGTTGGTTTTCCCAACTAGGCTACCGAGACCGCAATTTAGCACATTTCCCAGCGTAATCGTCGTTGATTATTTGAAATGTACGTGTGCCTGGTGACGTATCCATCTCGTTACTTTCAGCACAATTATTTTACAGGATAACAATTCTCTCTCTTAAATTCTCTATACATCCTACATAGTCGAGGGAAAATTAATTTTTTTATTCCACGTTTTTGTGGCATTTTATAGATTTTTTTTCATGTTTTTTTCCTGCATAAAAACCTTTTTATGTGCAGGGGAGAAAAACACTCTACAATCCAGTTCTATTCACTGAACGATCGTTTCCCTTTGTTCTACTGTTGATATCTTTACAACAACCATCCCTCCACCACAGCAAATGAAATTCTTTAAAATTAGTCGAGGACCTGGCCAAAATACAAATAATCTGACAAATTTCCACCAAAACACACATCCACCCCACCCGCCTTTAATTCAAATCTGTCTATCCATTGTTGATACATTCAGTCACGAGAGAAGCAGTTCAGCAAAACAGCATCCAGCGTAAAACATTAATATTTGTCCAAACTGTTGATTTATGGTTGCTTGCTACCAAATGTCTGTCAAAACGCCAAAGGTCATATAAGGAAATTACCTTCTATTACAGAGACTGAGATATTTGTGCCGTGTAAGTACCCGGTACTTATTTATGTTTGTATATAATATGTAGCATTGGAAGTAGTGCTTTGGTCTACAATTACAAAATAAAGATAAAGCCTTTTTATTTCCTAATTTGAAAATAAACATTCTCTCATGTGCTGAATATCACCGTGGATGCGTTAAGCAGTAAAAGTAAAAAGTAAAGTACCCCCGTAATGCCAAGTGGCGTATAGGGAAATATGGTGTAGTGACCCTATATTTTACAGACCTTCAGCACATGATTTTTGGGGTAATGTGGTCAGTATTACGCCCGTGCTGCTTTACTTTCCCAGAAAAAACCCGGTACCCATTTAAGGCTGGGTGAACCCGGAAGCCGTCGGTTGGGATCGAACCCTACCCCTTGTCCGTGGTAGTCCAGTTCACTAACCACTGAGCTATCGCGGCTCCCGCGTTAGGCAGTGGCCGTGATAAAATAAAGATAACATTACAAGAGAATGAATCAAGCCAACAATACAAACGTATCTCTCGTTATACAAGATCTATCAGAGCGTACCACCAGGACAGGGACCAACAATGGTATAAAAATGAGAGAGCAACATTAAAGGATGGAACGTACCAGATATTTGAGATGTGTGGCTAAATGACCAAGAGCAGTGCGGAATAAAGTTAAAGAATTAATTTCATCAAACATGTGTACAACACAGTAGAAGACAGCAAAGGTATAGTTGTGACTGTCAAAGTGGCTGATTATAATATATGGGGAACGTTCTCAAGTACAAATATATTTGCATTATTGCTTTTGATAGGATCATCATCATTATCATCATCATCATCATCATCACCGTGTCTACTGGAGCAGGTCAGCATTACTAACCTTTTTCAACTAGTGGTATCCTTCTGATCTTGTTTTCTTCCAGTGTCATCTCCCCGATTCGTCATTTCTTATAGATCGATATATATATATATATATATATATATATATTTCACACCGTTGGTCTATCTTGTCGCACACATTCATTGGGTAGTGTTAAATGTCTGATTAAGTCCATTGATTTTGTGGGTTTTGCAGTTATTGGACAAAGCCGTATCCAAGATACTGGACTCCATATTCTCGATATTCTTTCTTTGTCGAGGTAACCATAATATGATGTAATAATTATGATGCAGTAAATTATACAGTGGGACAGGAAAAACAATTTATAAAAAAAGAAAGAGGTATAACTGTACATGTATGTGCAGCCGCAAAATTGTAAAGATCACGTTTTCATAAATGAAGTAGAATTCATCATCATCATTGGGTACCATCTCCGCATCGAAGGTTGGCTACCATGGAGTGCCATTCCACTCTGTCTCTTGCTTTGATGGTGCAGATTGTCAAAGGCTGACTTGTCCATCTTTTGATGTCACTCTTCCATGTTAGTCTTGGTCTGCATCTGCCACTTTTACCTTGTATTTTCCCTTCCAATATTACTTTCAGTGTGCTGTTGTGTCATTTAATATGTCCCACAAATTTCATTTGTCTTGTTCTAATTGTGTTTAGTAGTTTTCTTTTCATTTGCAGCTGTTTTAAAACTTCATCGTTTGTTTTCTTTTCTTTCCATCTAATTCTACATATTCTTATATACAAATCTACATTTCAAAGGCTTAATTTTCTGTTCTGTTTTCTAGTCTAATGTTCATGTTTCTGCACCATACTGGAGTATTAAGAAGATGCAACATATTGCTTGCTATTCTTAGTTTTAGCCCTTGTGTTATTTGTTTTGATGTTAGTATACTTTTCATGGCATTAAAATTACTTTTTGTCATACCTATTCCTTTGTTTATTTCAGTTTTACATTTTCCATCACTGGTTATAGTATGTCCCAGGTAGTTGTAGCAATGACCTGTCTCTAGGTGTATTCCTTCGACTTTGATATTTAATTGTCGGTCTTGAGCATTTTCTTTCCTTATGATCATAATTTTAGTCTTTTTGATATTCATATCTCCATCAGTATCAACCCCTTTTTTTTTGCTTGTCATGTTTATTTCATTAAATAATTGTTGTAGATCTTTAGGATTTTCTGCTAGTAATACACTATCATCAGCAAATCTAAGGTTATTGATTATCTTTTCATTAATGTTTTGGCCTGGCATCTCTGTGATGTTTTTTAAAGATTTGCACAGTGTATAGATTGAACATGCTTGGCGATAAGAAAGCAGAATTATAACTTCCTGAAGAAAAAGAATGAAAAACTATGCTGTTGCTAAACTTAAATAATTAACAATATACTTTAAGTATATATATATATATATATATATATATATATATATATATATATATATATATATATTTCCAAAATATATTACCATATATTTGTGCATATTCTCACAAATCAAGGGTTAATTTTGTACAATGTATATTTGCGATGCTCAGTAATTAAATACAACAGCCGTGAAAGGATTGCCATATTTGTTGGTAATACTTTGGTTTGACAAACTTGTAAGCCTGATTCAAACTCTTTCAAATCTCGGCGAAAACAAAACAGAAGACATTAAGGTCACGCTGCAGTCGAATTTGGGGGCGATGGAGTTTGTGAGGGGAGCAAGAGAGAAGCAGGAAAGACAAATTATTTTGCGGCAGACATCAGAGATGAGAGGAAAACCGGGGATAGTCACTTTTGAAGATCGTCAAATACTTCTGATGTGGGAATGTCTTACTCATGAGACTATTCGCTAATGAAAGAATTCGCTGAGTAGAAACAAGTGATATCTGCTATTGTTTGACACATGAATCTGTGGAACTATGCATGGTTCTCCAATCGCGTGCCGTGGCCTCACATGCTCGTGTCTGGGCTCCCCAATTGTGATATTTTTTTAAAGTGGCTACCCGGGGCCCATAGAGCCTCGGCCACTGGTTGAAAGCCACTGCGCAGGTGATCTTGTCTCTCATTCCCTCGATCTCTACAGATTTCTCTCTCTCTCTCTCTCTCTCTCCGCCATAAAGACTCAATCAGAGTAGGATTCCAGACTCTCACATGAAGACAGCTGTCTGTTTAAGTGAATTGATCGACCCCACAGACAGAACATCATAATTAGAGTTTGTTAGATCCACTCTGATTGAGCACCTTTAAAACTTTGCACTGTTTTCTGCGCCAGTGGCCCAGTGCATCCGATTTCGCCAGCATTTTATTCAGGTTTGCTTTCCTTAGCCTTTGATTGTCCCCAATCTTCAAGCAAGGCAGCAGATGATCCTTTCTGTAGGGGGATTCTGCCCTTAGATGGTCGGCCCTCCCAGGTTTACTAGCACCATCTGCCCGAGTCACTAGAGGTGACTACCACAGACATGCACACGCAAAGATATGAGAGGTGACTAACACTGACATACACACAACGATATGAGGCATGACTAACACTGACACACACCAAGATATGAGATATTACTAACACTGACGCACACATACACTAAGATATGAGATGTGACTAACTCAGACACACTCTACAATATATGGGATATGAATAACGCAGATACACACACTAGGATATACGATATGGCTAAACACAGACATGCACACACAAAGATATGAGACATGACTAACATAAACATGCACTCACAAAGATAGGATATGTGACTAACATAGACATGCACACACACAGATATGAGATATGACTAAACACAAACACACAGACATATGAGACATGACAAACATAGACGTGACAAACATAGACATGCACACTCAAAGGAATGAGATATGACTAACATAGACATGCACACAAAGATATGCGATGTGACTAACATAGACATGTACACAAAGATATGACTAACATAGGCATGCACACAAAGATGTGAGATATGACTAACACAGACATGCTTGCACAAAGATTTGACACATCACTAATAAAGATACACACTAAGATATGAGATATGACTAAACAAAGACACACACAAAGATATGAGACATGATTAACACGGACACACACCAAGATATGTGCCTTGTCTAGCATACACACACAAGCTAAAATATGAGCCATGACTTGCACAGTGACAAACCAAGATATGAGCTATCGCTAGCACAGAAACACATTAAGATATGATCCATGGCTTCACTCAAACACACCAAGATATGAACCATGACTAGCACTGAAAC
The DNA here is from genome assembly GCA_032433765.1 of Megaustenia siamemsis. Classification (NCBI taxonomy): domain Eukaryota; kingdom Metazoa; phylum Mollusca; class Gastropoda; order Stylommatophora; family Ariophantidae; genus Megaustenia; species Megaustenia siamemsis. The sequence continues at coordinate 54,671,217 of JAVIAB010000101.1, read as the reverse complement.
ACATTAAGATATGAGCTATAGCTAGCACGGAAATACACCAAGATATGAACCATGGCCAGCACAGACACACACCAAGATATTAACCCTGGCCAGCACATACACCCACCAAGATATGAGCCATGACTAGCACGGATATACACCAAGATATGAACCATGGCCAGCACAGACACACACCAAGATATGAGCCATGGTCAGCCCAGACATACACCAAGATATGAGCCATGGCCAGCACATACACCCACTAAGATATCAGCCATGACTATCACAGTCTCCCACTAAGATATGAGCTGCGACTAGCACGGATACACACTAAGAGTTGAGCCATGGCTATCACAGACACCCACCAAGATAGGAACCATGGCTATCACATACACACATAAAGATATGAGCCATGGTTAGCACAGACAACCACCATGATATAAGCCACGACTAACATATACACTTGGTAACGTCCACCAAAGTTTGTCTGAGGTTCTTGGTAAAGTTTCTACTGACGACCACGACGATCCAAAACTTGCAGGCATGGTGGGCGTGGCTGACGTGCTGGAAGATCAGCCGGATAATACCTTCAGAGAATGTCAATTTCATGTCCTCTGAGTCTTAAATCCACATCAGATAGCGCATATCCTGGAGCGATCTTTTTTTTCCACTAAAGACGAATATGGCTTTTATCTCACACGCTACTTGATGATGTCCAATTTGTAGACTTTGATAAATTAAAGTCGTATGTGATTTGAGTAGCACACAAACAATGAAAAGAATAATTGAGTTCGTGTCTTGAAAAAAACAGAACGTGACAACCTTAAATATGAAATTTATCTGACAAGTATTTTAAACTAAAAGTTCTACCAGATATATACGAATATATGATGAAACATGTAATTTACTAGGGAGCCGCGATAGCTTAGTGGGTAGTGAACTGAACTACAAAGAACAAGGGGAGGGTTCGATCCCAACCGACGGTTTCCGGGTTCCCCCAGCCTTAAATGGGTACCGGATTTTTTTCTGGGAAAGTAAAGCGGCACGGGCGTAATACCGACCACATTACCGCAAAAATCATGTGCCGAAGGTCTGTAAAATTTATGGTCATTAACGCCATATTCCCTATACGCCGCCACTTGGCATGACGGGGGTACTTTTTTACTATGTAATTTACTATTTGGATAGTTTGTCAGAGAAGATGTTGATCTCCTTCGTTAGTGGACACATGGTTATTTACTAATTTGGCTCATTTAGACAGCGCCCACAAGAGTCAGAGTGAAATGAATCTCCATTGTCGCCAACTCTCGATGCAGTGAAAAAGCAAGACAAGATGGTGTTCTGAGCTTATAATCGAGGGAGGCATTGTGCTAGTAAAAGCTAAACTATAACGGCCGCTGTTGAGAATGAACGAAATTCTGCAAATTAAAATCTTGGCCGTTGGGCTTTGTTCAATTGCAAACAAGCGTACATATTGATGCGTCCATCTTGGTGTGTAAATATTTTTATCATTTCTGTCAAGTTCTGTTCTGACTTTCGGCCAAGGCATTCTCTTAAGCTGTCTGGTATCTTTTATCTTTGCTTCTCACTTTTCCTCATTTTACCAAGTTGTGACAATATATTCCATCTATTCCCTTCTCATTACATAGCCAAATAATGATGATGGTTTCTTCCTAATATTGGAAATTAGCCCTCTTTTTGCTTTGGACTCTTACATAACCTTTTAATTACTCCTCGTAGCTGATCATGTTACTTTCAACATTCTTCTGTAAAGCCAAAATTCTACAGCCTCCAGTAATTTTCGTGTCCAATGTCCTATTATCCATGAATCACATCCATATTTTTAGACTGGCTCTACTAAAACATGTGAAAAATACATTTTATATCTATCTATTGGCCTTTCGAGCCGTAGCCGGCCCTTAGGGCATAGACCGAGATACTCCTTCTCTTATCTGAATTTCTGTTCTAGCAGTTTTCTTTTAAAGATATTTTATCAAATCTCGCCATTTGTCTCTGTTCTGTGCAAGCAGCTCTATCTCATTGAGGGAGCCGATTCCTGCTGCTCTTGCCTCTCTCATTAATGTTCTTCTCAGTGTCTCTCTGGGTCTTTCTCTTTTTCTCATACTTGTTGTTTCCCACATGATGCAAGCTATTCGGTTATTACCTCTTTTCATCATATGTCCAACATATGACCATCGTCTTTCCTTTATTACTGAAGATATTAGTGGTTGATTCGCGATGTCTCTAATTTCCTCGTTTGTTTTGAATTCGTTCCATGCTATACCAAGTATTTTCCTTAGACATTTCCATGGCATTGCCACATTTTATAGCTTACAAATAATTAAATGGAAGCATACAACATTTCCAAGTGCATGGACGGAAATAATTTTCGCATAAGATTATCAAAGACGTGTTAAATGTTTTAGTTACGCTAAAAGAAAGGATACAAGAAAAATCAAAGCATGTTGATATCGATGCTACAAATTATATACATATATGGGGGATTGGTTGGTCTCGAGGCAAGACGCCAGCCTCGAGACGGAGAGGTTGTGGGTTCAAATCCCGGCTGCACCAGTTGTGACTTTCATTTATGATTTCTCTCTCCGGTAATCAAGCCTGGACTCAGCAGCGAGGCCTGGCTTGAAACGTCAATTACTCATCGACGGAAAAATTATGAATACTTCCGAAGACGAAGTTATCTTCCTGGCTATAAAATCTTAAAGTCGGAAGTAGAAAAAGCTATTCAAACAATGAAAATACGGAACGCAGTAGGACCTGACAGCATAACGTAGAGATGATAAAGGCACTAGAGGCTTTTGGTATTGAAGTGACTACAGACATATGCAACGACATATACCATATATGATACATATCAAATGAACTAAAAACATCAGCTTTCATTGCATTGCCTAAAAATTACCGTGCAGTCGAATGCATTGATGTTAGAATAATAAACACTATGAGCCATTTTACAAAATTCTTGCTAAACGTTATACAAAGGATGGATTCAGAATGAAATCAATATGGAATTATAAGAACGCTAATTTCGATTTAGTGAAATCTATGGGACAAAGAATGCCATAGTCTGGATGGGGACATTAACATAAAATTACACAGAAATAAACAAACCTATATATTCCTGCTCCATAGACTATACCAGCTTTCGATAGAATACACCATAAACATCTTATTGAGTGGGTAAAAGATATACATCCAGATGACAAAGACATAGGACTAATTTGTAATTTATACTTGTAACAAACAGCAAAATTAAATTATAACAAAGAGAACTCTACACCAATTGATATAAAATGAGGAGTAAAAAAGGGATGCACCCTATCGCCAATCTTTTATTTCCATCTATACACTGAACAATTCTTTACAATCATCACAAAGCTTCAAGGCTCAAACTTTAACGGAAAGATAATCAATATCGTAGGAGATGCTGATGATACTGTGTTACTATCAGAATATCTTAAATATCTACAACAAATTACGTAATGAAATAAACACGACAAGCAAAGAAATTGATTAGATGAATATCAAAAAGACTAAACTATGATCATAAACAAAGATAATGCTTCAAACTTAGCAGGGATAAAACAGTTGAAGGAATAGAACTGGGACAGTTCAGAGCTACAACTTCCTTGGGCATACTATAACCAGTGATTGAAAATGTAAAACTGAAATAAACAAATGAATAGGAATGGCAAAAGGTAATTCTAATGGCATGAAAAATATACTGACATCAAAACAAATAACACCAGGGCTAAACTAAGAATAACAAAATGTAACATCTTCTCAACATTTCTATATGATTCAGAAACATGGACATTAGACAAGAAAACAGAACAGAACATTTTAACCTTTGAAATGTGGATATATAGAAGAATAGGTAGAATGGGATGAAAAGAAAAGAAAACAAACAATGAAGTCTTAATGCAAATACAAATGAAAAAAGAACTACTAAACTCAATTCAAACAGCGTAAATGCGATTTTTGGGGCATGCCAAAAGACACACCAGCCTACTAAAAGTAATATTGGAAGGGAAAATACAGCGAAAAAAAGTCAGAGGCAGACCAAGACTTACATGGACGAGTAACATCAAAATTTGGAGAAATCAACTTTGGACCTGCACCATCAACGCAATAGACAGAAAGGAATGGCACTCCACGGCAGCCACCCTTCGATGCGCTCGATGTTGATGATGAACATTTAGAACGCGATAGAGCCGAAAGAGAGAACGATGTAAACACAAGAAAAATGCATAATAGCCAAAGACAGTGGTTATAAAACTCAACAAGATATATACATATTTATTACACAAGATACAGTTAGGTGAAAAGTTTGAGTAAGCCCAAAGAGAGAGATAGAGAGAGAGAGAGAGAGACAGAGAGTTAGAGATAGAAAGAGAGAGAGAGAAGAGGGACAATACAGAGAAAAGTCAAATAAAAATGAGAGAAACAGAGGATATGGTTAAAAGAGAAAAAAAGAAAGCGGATAGGTGAGGTATTCTGATTAACCGTTATTAACGTACTGTTAATCTCGCTGTTTGCCGGTAGAAATATGACCTGTCCACGTCGTAATCTGAAACATTTAATCATGTAGGAATTCAAATGATTTGTAGCCCCCCTATTTAGAGATCATGTTAAATGTACTACCGCGAAGTGAGTAATTTTATGAAAATCATCTCCCTTTAATGGCGGGGCTATATTACTACATCAGGGAGAAAAAAAATCAGCGCCTATAAATAATTTCAAATCTGACAGTTGACAGAGTCCGCCTTAGTTTACATTCCTCATTAATCGATGCAATCATTATTCCGCCACCCACTTCTAGTTTAATTAACGTCCGTCCACCATACTTCAAGATGACCTTTTGCGATGAAATCTGCCACAGACACTCCATGCCGATTATACGCGACAGCTGCCGCACCTTCTCCTTCACGCCTACTATATAATTTGTAATTTGAGTGGCGTCAGAACCGTTTTTCTTTACTATTCACTCGGTATCAATCAAGGATATAATAAATGCAACCTTGGATATTCTGATGGCACTTTTAGCAAGAGCTACTGTCAGTAAAACAGTGTTAAGGGAACAGGCAAATAATTGCAATGCTGCGGTAAAGCTGGTAGCAAAGAGCCAGTGGTAGGGTGTGCTAAACACTCCAAAGTATGATGACAGCTTTACAAGGAAGGAACACAAAACAGTGTTCAGTTGAATCTTTAGGTATGTGCTTTATATATGTTTTATATATCGACCCGCTGTAGTTCATTGTTGTCAGTGATGTGTACAATTTTTAATTATTTTGCGATAAATTTACTAAATTACAATCTAATGTTGTCTCTCCAAGATGGCGTATATCACTGTTAACCCAGCACACGTAAGTGAAACGATCAATTTTGTCGCGAAAATGAAGATTAGTTAAAATGTGTAATTCTGTTCCAGATTTTCATGACTGTTCTGAAATAGTTATCGTTGATTTAAAAATGTCTTTAATGTATAACAGTTATAATCATCCAAACTGTAATGTGTTTAATCTTAAAACAAGGTTAAAATACATGCAAATACATTTGATTGCATATTGAGAAGCAGATGCAAAACTGTATTAGTAAACAAATATCGACAATGATACGTTCATATTAAGCAGGCAAAAACAGAAGAACAATGAATTGCTTGAGCAAAGAAGGATTGCAGTCGTTACCCATTTAGTTTGTGTCAGAAGCAAATGCGATACCACTGCGGTAGTCGTCCGTTTCGAATCTACAACAGACAAAAGCAAACAGAAAACAAAACACAAAAAAAACAACCGCAAGAGATATGAAAGAAAATAGTCTAGGGATGGATACATTGCAGCCTGATGAATTGTGTCATGAAGGCAAGAGAGCGATAAATCTCGTTACCAAATGAAGCAACATACCCGATTTGCTCATTTAAAAGTTTCTCGGAATGAATTATTATAATATGATAATTACGCAGAAGAAGATGACAATAAGATGATACCAACATGTGTCGTCAACACAATAAAATATTTCCCACATAACCTTTCAAGAGTGTATCATATTAAACATCTGCAAGTCACGACCCTAAACAGTTTATCGGTATCAATATTAGTCATAGGCTTCATTTTTTATATTTCTTTAAAATTAAATTATTATGTAATGCATATCTTTATTTTAGAAAGGACCATATTTTAAAAATGTCATTATGTCATAATTTTTTGGTATAATTTTTAGCTTGCTGAAAGGACAGCGTCGGTAAGTAAATGTGACTTGGATTTAATAGAAAACTCTTTACAGCAGAAAGCAATGTAATCAATAGACTACATCGTCGAGCAAGTGTTTCGGCCCTTGAGCTTCTTGATACTCTAGTGGAGGTCGACCCGCCTGGGTCATGACCCTTAGACGTCGACCCCCTGATGCATTGAACTCGAAACTCTACGCAAAACTTCTGAATGAATGTACGGTTTGTACTCGGTCGACGCGACTATTTTAGCTTTAATCCATCACACCGATGTCCTCGTCGTGGTGGCAGTTGTATAAAATGACTAGTATTTTCGCGACCTCCTTTATATACACTCACAAACATGCTGCTCTGTAATGAAGAAAGTAGCCTCGGTGTGGTTGAGTCGATAGCTGATAATGTTAATTATAATGTAATATTGTTATAACAAAATAGGAGTCATTACTTGTGTCTTCACTTCAAAATTGCAATACACTTTGCCAGATTTCTCTTCTGCTCCTTTCCTTCCTCATTTGACTTTCAGCGTCAAGAGGACATATAATTTGAAGTCCTTTACTCTTCTGTTCGCTTCTACTGCTGTTATATTTTCTAGTGCTTCAAATATTCGTTGATCCATCTTATGCGTCGCCGACCCTAGGGTCTGGTTTTCTCATTTTATTTATTGAGGGCTCATTGTGTTGTGTTTTGATCACTCTGTCTTGTATCATGCTCATTTTCTCTGTTGTTTATTTACATATTCTATGGCGGTGGCTGTTCCTAGCTTTTTTCTCAGTTCTTCCTTTATGATCTTGTCTCTCAGACTGCTTCCTGCCATTTGTCTAACACATTTAATCTCCGTATAGGTTATTTTTCTTTTTGTTCTTGCATCTAGGGTCTAGGACTTGCATTGGTAGCATAACGTGGAATGAAGATTGTATTGTACAGTGCCCGTTTTGCCTCTAGAGTTATTTCTTTATTGGACAATAGTGGTGATAGCTGTCCAATGATTTCACAAGCTTTTGATGCATCTTGATTCTATCTCTGCTGTTTGTGAATTGTCGTTTGTCATCAAACTTCCTAGGTATTTGAATTTCTCTACTTATTTTAGTTGTCTGCCTTCTATACTTATGTTGATGTTCTGTTTCTCTTTTGCGATATTAATGATTTCTGTTTTGTTTATGTTGATATTCATGTTCTATTTTTGTACATGGATGTTAAATTTATTTAAGTGTGTAGGTCTTCTATTTTTCCATGTATTAGTGCCTGATCGTCTGCAAATAAAAGCTCGTTGAGCTCCTCTGTCTCTGATTGGTTGGCTAGCTTGCATATATGGTCCATGTATGTAATAAACAGTAGGGGGATAGCACGCACCCCTGTCTTACACCTGATCTAACTTCGAAGTGGTTAGTGTAGCCTGCTGCTGTTCTGACTGTGCAGCTGCTGTTGATGTAGAGACTTTAATTAGGTTGGTTAGGTGTTGGCTTACTCCGTGTGTTGTTAGTATCTCCCACAGTTGTTCTCTGTTTACTCTGTCGAATGCTTTTTCCTGGTCAATTAAAGCTGTGTACAAATTTTGAATGTGTTCTGTCGTTTTTGTCTGCAAGCTGTTTTAATGTGAATAGAGCGTCAGTACATCCTCTGTTTTTTTAAAAAAATCCCATTTGAGAATCGCTGAACAGTAGTTCTGTTATTGTTCTCAGCCTTTCTTCCACAATTTCCCGTGTAACTTTCCCACTTGGCTGAGAAGAGATCTGCCTCAACACTGATTGTAGTTTCTCTTGCCACCTTTCTTTTTCCGTATTGGTATGATGATTGCCTATTGCAGTCTTCAGGGCTTTTTATTGGTGCCATGCTGCACTGAATATTCAGTGCAGCCAAGTCACTCCTGCTTCTTCTGCTGCTGCTGTTATTTCCACATGTATGTTATCTATCCCCGGTGCTTTATTTCTTGGTGCATATTTGCTTTCTTCTTCGATTTCCTCTTTAATGATGTTGGGTTCAGTATCTGTGCGTTCTTGTGTGGATTTGTGTTGAATTATTGGTAGTTGGTGCCATGTTTAATAGGGTTTCAAAACATACTTTTCATCTCTGTTGCATATGTTGGTTATTTGATATTGAAGAAGTAAGGGCATCAAGATGCACCAAGATGCATAGATGGTCAGTGAGATACATAGTTAGTCATCCCGCCCTCTCATTTTAGCCCATTCGGAGGCTGACCACGCTCTGGAACACAGGGAAGTGCACTTTTAAAAAAAAAAATTACTTTCTTGAGTCTCTCACATAATCGCCATGTAGTTGGATTTGTTTACATATCCTTATATATATATATTTTGTGTTGTTGTTTGTTGTTCCAGCTGAAGGCTTACTTGGCCGAAACGTCGATTTTTGTTTTGTCCATTACCACGTAAAGCTGACACCATACCACTTCTTTTATTAAAACATTTTTTTTTAGAATTGTTATTTGATATTGACTGTCCGTCTTTGTCATTTATGCACTCATAGGATAATGGTTTTCTTTTCTCGTTGTTGTTGTTTTACTGCTTTCTAGAAATCTCTTGTGACCGACTTGAAGTCCCTGCTCATATTTTGTCGTAGTTCTGTCCAGTTCTTTCGCTTAGCTTCTTTATTTAAATGTTAACTCTTTTTTTCAAAATACGGCATATTTTTTCATATTTTGCTAGGTTTCTTGAAAAAGACAAAAGTGTCTGTCTGACATGAACACATGTTTTCTCAATTAAATGTATCAATTTTTATATATGAGAAAAGAATAACATTCAAGTTAGTTTCAGCTCAGAAGCACGAAACTAGCACCGACGATGACTTTGAAAAAGTACCTCTATTTTTATACAACGTTACATAAATCTACATATTATAGATGTAAATAAATAGTCCCCCAAGCAAAATTAAGGTGTGTCACAGAAATACAAAAACATCCCCTCTCCATCTTGAAAGCCATGGATGGGTTAAGTCTTGGACAGATCAGATTTGTTCAGCTGAGAACATAGAATGTATAAACAAATGGATATGAGTGCTAGAAGTGTTATAAGCACTTCGCAACATGGATCAAACTGATCGGAGAGTGCTAGAAGTGTTATTATCACTTCGCAACATGGATCAAACTGATCGGAGAGTGCTAAAAGTGTTATTATCACTTCGCAACATGGATCAAACTGATCGGAGAGTGCTAGAAGTGTTATAAGCACTTCGCAACATGGATCAAACTGATCGGAGACTGCTAGAAGTGTTATAAGCACTTCGCAACATGGATCAAACTGATCGGAGAGTGCTAGAAAATAATGCAGTAACCGTGAAAGCAAGCGTGCTGGCGTCCATCATCTTTGAGTGCCGTCTCCGCATCGAAGGTTGGCTACCATGGAGCGCCATTTCACTCTGTCTCTTGCTTTGATGGTGCAGATTGTAATAGGCCTGCCCATATTTTGATGTTACTCGTCCATGTTAGTCTTGGTCTGCCTCTGCCTCTTAATAGCTTTCCGTGGAATGTTACGTGATGAGGCTCCAATATCTTTCACGGTGGTCTGCCATATTCGTCTTTCGTGTCCTGAATATGTCTCATGTGTGCCACATACTTCGCTGTTTTCGCTTTCTGGACCGTTGATCATTTCTGATTCTTCCTCCCCATCCACCGTCACAGACATTTTACATTCGGGTTGGACAATTCCGCCCGGCGCCATTGATGTCGAACTATACGTTTTTCTGTCGAACCGCAAACACACGTCACAAAGAAGAATAAATCATATTCCACTTAAATATCGGTAAAGTTCACAGTTCATCCACACGTCAGAAGTAAAACATCCACTAAAACGGGGAATAGCAACACATTATTTCACAACTAAACCGTCGCGTAAATCCTTTAAATATATCAGCAAGAGCCGAATTATAAAAACGACCAACACGTAGCCGCCATGACACCGGAAGTCGAGCTGCCGTTAGTATTTTTATAATAAAAAATTACTCTGTGCATGAGGTAATAATAACAAACAGTTCGATCTGTAGCAAAGAGAGAGCCCAATGCTTTCAATGCTCAATTCGGGGGTGGGGTGGGGGGAATGGGACGGATGAATGTCCATGAAGACTAGGGTACACTTGACTTGAAAAAATGCAGTTTGGAGGTCGTGTCAGTAGCGCAGATAAAAAGACATGCTTTGAGACACACACGTTTGCTCAAATACGTTTTTGAAGTGACTTAATGTGTATGCTTTAAAGGTAACAAAAAAATAATAGAAATTTGGGATTTTTATAGCTTATTTTCTTTCCTTATTTTTAATTATACTGCAAATTGTACTGGTAACTTAAACAAGTTAATTATGGGCATCGTAAAAAAATAATATTGAGAAAATATTGTAAAAATCGGCTTTGAAATAAATTATTACAGAAGAGTTCGTCGATAAACGTTTCAATGCATGTTGCGATTCATAATTGCAACATTTCCATGTGGAGACAGTCCAATTTGATAATGAATAATGAGGTTGCCGACGTTCTAAACTCACGTGATGCTTACAGTCGAACGTGGCTACTTCTTTGGAGGGGGTCAAGGCAAAGAAATGCAAATGAAGGCATACAAATGCGAAGCTGCTGTAAAGGTATTAAAGGAGTAAAGGAATCAAGATGCACCTAGAAGCAAAGAGATGCGAAGCTGCTGTAAAGCTCTTGATAATGACATAAAAAAAGAATAAAAAAGTGGTATGGGAACAGCTTTACGTGGTAATTAACAAAACAAAAGTCGACGTGTCGGCCAAGTAGGGCTTCAGCTGAGACAACAAACAACAACACAATAATATATATAAGGATATTTACACAAATCTAACTACATGGCGATAATATGCTAGATACACAAAAAAGAAAACTAAAAAACAAAGCAGAGTAAAGGTAAATGTGAGAGATAATTGAACAAAATAGGAAAAATGGTAAAAGCTTTACGTAATTGATAGACAACAAACATTTGAACGACGTTTCGGTTCAATAGGCCTTCAGCAGGAACAAACAAACAACACACACAGATATGTAAGTGAATAAATACAGAACAGTGAATAGCTATTTTCTGATTATTTCGTTCCATCACGGAGTGCCCTTTTCCCTTTTATTGTCCTTAGTTTCGTTCCAAACACTGTTTTTGAGATGTTGATTACTGCTTTCCTAAATTGCTTCTACTTTTCTTCTACTGTGCTTACTTCGTTTATGAGTTTCTTGAATTCCTTTGTTAGTTTTAATTCTAGGGTTTTCCTTGATTATTGATCCTTCAATTGTTGTATTTGTATTATCTGTTCATTTTGCTTCATTTGTTTGTTTACGTATCTTCTCTTTGTTTTTGACTTTCTGAGTGTAACCATAACCATTTTACGGTCCGTGTCGTCTGTAATGTTAAAGATTGCTCTGCTGTCAGTTAATCTTTTCTTATTCCGTTTTCTTGTTGTATAAAATATATCTGGTTTCTGCATGTCGTGTCATTATTTGATAAGCGACGGGGATAATTTGAGACTAACTGTGTGTCTATATGTTCGGAATTGGAGTCAACAACGATGGCCTAACATCATCAAGTGCTACGACGATCATCATTTTCAAGAGGACGTGAATTACCGGTATATGGGATAGGCGGCGGGAACAATTGAAGGCTATACAAGAAAAGTGTTCCTTGTTGCAGTTTCCTCATATTCCAAGCCGCATGTCTGTGTTAGTCACCTCTAGGTACTCGGGCAGATGGTGCTCGTAAACCTGGGAAGGCAGACCATCTAAGGGCAGAATCCCCCTACATAAAATATCATCTGCTGCCTTGCAGGAATATTGCGGACAATCAAAGGCTAAGGAAAGCAAACCTCAACAAAATGCTGTCTGAAATCGGATGCACTGGGCCACTGGCGCAGAACACAGTGCAACGTTTTAACAGGTATTCAAGCGGAGTGGATCTAACAGGCTTAAACAGACAGCTGTCTTCGTGTGAGGGTCTGGAGTCCTACTCTGTTTGAGTCCTGATCGCAGAGAGAGAGAGAGAGAGAGAGAGAGAGAGAGAGAGAGAGAGAGAGGTTCCACTTGTACCAGGTGTATAATTACGACTTTCCGTGTTTGAAGAATGTGTTGGTGATAAACAAATCATTTTGATTACATAATTCCAGTAGTCTGCTTCCATTTTCATTTCTTTCAACTGTCTTATCGCCAAAAGGTCGTAGGATATCTCTCTTCAAACTGTTGCAGTTCCCAAACCTTCCATTGAAATATTCCATCACTAACATGTAGTCGCTTTCAACAGTCTTGCTGATAATTTCATTTGGTGTCTCATATAATTCTTAATTTTTTTTTATATTGTTCTTACGTGGAGCATAAATCTGTATGTAAGTTGTTTTTCGGTTGGCTTCTAGAAGTCTAGTTTTGATTACTGTTTCTGAGAAGTATTTCATTTCTAGAAAATGCTATGAGAATGAAACAACGTTGAACGTTTTCTGGAGAAATAGTGTGTTTTTGTCGCTAAATATATAACTTATATTCTATTTCTTTTAGATGGTAGATAATTTAAGAAGAGTAAGTATATGTGACCTGTATGTGATTACAAAAAAACAAAATGTAAATCGCTGAGCTTGTGTGCACACCAAAGAAGCAATACGTTTATCCACGATAAAAGAAAACAAACTATATTTACGTCAAATTGTACCATTGCTGGTGTATGACGGGGGGCAACGATAGAACCAGAGGGATAAAGGCCGCTTGGTCAAGCAGTGGCCACGACGTGTGAGACTCAGGATTTTATTTCTCCCCCCGATAGAAAAAGTCCTTTCGGTCTACCGCGGGCTTCGAACACCGAACGTCGGCTTTTCAGCCAGCGGAACAGTGGTTTAAGCGGCACGGCCACGCGCACCTCTGTTTATCCACGATTCATTGACAAAATACGATGACCCGAGGATCTTTACGCATGCAGACTGTTATGACGTCATTACAAACATTGCATGTAGGTGAGGTTACAGCGCAAGAGATATTCTCTAACTTCATTGCTTATCTAGAATCTTGCTGTTTCTCACATCATTCTATAGTCCGTTCATAAACTCGTAGATATCTGTCAAACATGATAGCTTCACAATATTCTGAGAGAGTGATTTGAAATGTTATATACACTGGTGATAACTCGACCTCAGTCGAATAATTTTGTTCTCAATAATCTCCTGTATGATTTATAAAAAAAAAAAGACTGTTTTTTTTTTAAAATTTAAATTGACAACTGAAAACCAAATTCTTTGATGACCAATTACATTCATCATCATCGAGTGCCGTCTCCGCAACGAAGGTTGGCTACCATGGCGCGCCATACTGCCCTGTCTCTAGCTTTGATAGTGCAGGTTGTCATAGGCTTATTTGTCCATCTTTTGATGTTACTCGTCCAAGTTAGTCTTGGTCTGCCTCTGCCTCTTTTACCTTGTATTTTCCCCTCCAGGATTACTTTTAGTAGGCTGTTGTGTCTTTTAACATGCCCCAAAAATCGCATTTATCTTATTTGAATTGTGTTTAGTAGTTCTATTTTCATTTTTAGTTGCTTTAAGACTTCGTCGTTTGTTTTCTTTTCCTTCCATCCAATTCTACCTATTCTTCTATATATCCACATTTCAAAGGCTTCAATTCTCTGTTCTGTTTTCTTGTCTAATGTCCATGTTTCTGCACCATATAGGAATATTGAGAAGATGTAACATTTTGCTATTCTTAGTTTTAGCACCTAGTGCTACTTGTTTTAATGTTAGTATGTTCTTCATGGCATTAAAATTACTTTTTGCCATACCTATTCTTGTGTTTATTTCAGTTGTACATTTTCCATCACTGGTTATAGTATGTCCAAGGTAGTTGTAGTTCTGAACTGTCTCCAGATCTATTCCTTCAATTTTGACATCCACTTGTGGGTTTTGAGTATTTTCTTTGTTTATGATCATAGGTTTAGTCTTTTTGATATTCATATCTAGTCCCATTATTTTGCTTATCATGTTTATTTCATTAAGTAATTGTTGTAGATCTTTCGGATTTTCTGCTATTATTACAATATCATCAGTATATCTTAGGTTATTGATTATCTTTCCATTAATTTGTAGGCCTGGCATCTCTATGATGTTTTTAAAGATTTGTTCAGTGTATAGATTGAACAAGCTTGGTGATAGGATGCATCCCTGTCTTACTCCTCTTTTTGTATCAATGGCTGTAGAGTTCTCTTTGTTATATTTTATTAATACCGTTTACTCCCAGTACAAATTATATAATACTCTTATGTCTGCGTCACCTAGATGTATATCTTTTATGTTGTCTTTAAGTTATTAATTGTGTATTCTGTAAAAATCGTTGGTGCAGTTTATGAAACGGCATGTATTGGTTTGTTTACTTCTGTGTATTTTTTTTTTATTAACGTCCTCATGCAGAAAATGGTTCCTTTTGTCCCACTGCTTTTACTAAATCTAAATTGTTGTTCTTCTAATTCCACATTGATTCTGAATCCTTCCTTGTATAACTTTTAGCAATATTTTTGTAACATGGCTCATCAGGGTTATTGTTCTAAAGTCATCATCATCATCATTAAGTATCGGGCCTGCTGGCGTAGGGATGAATAACTGTCTAGATAGAAAGTTGTGGAGATACATGATCACCTACGCCAGCAGGCCCGGTTGACCTTCTACCAAGCCATTCTCTTAAGCTGTCTGGCATCTTTTCTCTTTGCTTCCTTCTATCTCTTCGTCCCTCAATTTTCCCAGTTGTTACAATATATTCCAGCTGTTTTCTTCTCATTATATGGCCAAAAAATTACTAATATTGGAAATTAGCTATCTTTTAGCTTTTTCCTCTTTCAGAACGTTTTCATTACTCTTCTTAGCTGTCCATGGTATTCTCAACATTCTCCTGTAAAACCACATTTCTACAGACTCCAGTGATTTTCTTGTCTGTTGTTCTATTGACAGCAAATTGTTCAAGTGTCACTGCATTCAATTGCACAAGTTTTTATAGCCCGATGTACATTTCATAATTTGTTTATCTTCCCTTTCGTTATGAAATAGTTCAGTTATATATTTCTGCCGTCCATTGATTATATTGTTCGTTCGCTTTCGTCAGCTTTGACCTCTGACGAAGTCCCACCCACTCAATTTTGTGGGACTGAATTTTGCGTGTAAAGTCTGTTTTATCACATTACAGGATGCCACTCGCCATGCAGGCAGATTTACTCCGACTTTAGAGGTACTAATTTTTAGGGAATTAGTAAAACCCAGGTGTCCTCGCCAGTGTACGAACCCCGGCTGTTGCCGTGGTAAGCCAACCGCCTATCGATTGCGCTAACCGGACACAATTGATTATATTTATATTGTCTGTCAGCATTTTTCCTTTTTTGGTTTGCAATATATCCACTTTCTGTAGTTTTATAACATTATTTTTACTGATCATTCTTTTAATATTTGTGTGCATTCCTCTTAAACCTTGTTTATTTTCCATAGTTTCGATTTCAAAACATCTCTTGTTGAACCAATCTTAGTTTGCATCTTTGCACATTCTGCGTATGTCATTATCTATTTTGTTATATTGGGTAGTGTTCTTCGTGTATTTTCTGTCTTTAGTTTATTTGAAGATGACATTAGTCATACATTTGTGTTTTTTGCTCTTTTCCTTTTTGGGTAAGATGTCGCAAATTTCTTGTATGCTTTTTTATGCATTGTCATTTTGTTGTTACTTTCATGTGGATTTTCTCTTCTGTACTACTCAATCCCTTCTTATTGCAGCTTCTGATATGTATTCTTTACCTGTCTTGTTTAAGTATTTTTAACATCTTTTTTGATTTAAAGCTGTTAGACTCGTGGAATTGTTTGATGAATTAGTTTTTGTTTCTCTTTAATTTGACTTTCATTTTAATCATTACAGGATCTGATTATATTAATATATTTTAGTCAATAGTGCACTATCATCATTAACTTAAACCTGGTACAATTGAAACATGGACCAGCCGAAATCTCAATGAAGGAACTCTTAATAAAATAAAAATAAAAATACAAGACCGCAAAATACAAAAGAACACAAGAGAACTGATCAGAATTTTGTGAAAATACCAGCATTGAAAAGTTTAGTTATTGTCACACATATATGGTTGGGGGGGGGGGTAGGGTGAGGGAATGGGGTAAACGGAGTTAGCTGTCACTGCAAACATCACATATCGATACTGGACCTACAGTCCTATAAGCGATAGCATATCTTTTGTCAGAGTTTGAGATTGATGTAAGGACGCCACGCCATTTATATGCTATAGATCGCTATGAAAAGAAGAGATGCATGGTGAGCTTTTGAATATCAGATTGAAATAAACAGCAATAAAATCAGCCACACGATGCACAAAAATCATTACTGGAAATCTCACACTAAAATTGCCATTGAAAGTACAGCAACAAAAGGCATAAAATAAAGTTAAACATATAATACAGGCCAGAACTCTGAAAGTGAAAAAAAGCAGGTCTTTAGAATAACTGGAAATTAGACAAACACAAGATGTAAAAAAGATCCACAAAGATTGTTTACGTGGTCAAGATCAGATGGAAGGCACCGAAATAAGTCAGACTTCTCGCTAAGAGGTAGGTATCTAACAGGACATATACATGTTTATGTTTATCACAGATCAGACCATAACTTGTTGCCACCTTTACATTCCCGATTAAGGAATAGTAGTGTAAGAAGCATATATGACCAACACGATGTATGTCAATACCATGCACAGCCATTACATCACATAAATGATTATACAAAGGCACAGGGTGAGACACGAGCTGTTAGAAACTATGAGTTGATGTGAAGGCTGCCAAAAAAACTGTTATTGTTTATATGGTTCTGCTAGAGAAATGGGTTATTACTAGAGGTAGTGCAATATTGTCGTATCTAATTTAGAGGTAGTGCAATATTGTCTTATCTAATTTAGAGGTAGTGCAATATTGTCTTATCTAATTTAGAGGTAGTGCAATATTGTCTTATCTAATTTAGAGGTAGTGCAATATTGTCTTATCTAATTTAGAGGTAGTGCAATATTGTCTTATCTAATTTAGAGGTAGTGCAATATTGTCTTATCGAATTAAGAGGTACTGTAATTTTGTCTTATCTAATTTAGAGGTATGCAATATTGTCTTATATAATTTAGAGGTAGTGCAATATTGTCTACTCGAATTTAAAGGTACTGTAATTTTGTTTTATCTAATTTAGAGGTACTGCAATATTTTCTTATCTAATTTAGAGGTAGTGCAATATTGTCTTATCAAATTTAGAGGTACTGTAATTTTGTCTTATCTAATTTAGAGGTACTGCAATATTGTCTTATCTAATTTAGAGGTAGTGCAATATTGTCTACTCGAATTTAGAGGTAGTGCAATATTTTCTTATCTAATTTAGAGGTATGCAATATTGTCTTATCTAATTTAGAGGTAGTGCAATATTGTCTACTCGAATTTAGAGGTACTGTAATTTTGTCTTATCTAATTTAGAGGTACTGCAATATTGTCTTATCTAATTTAGAGGTAGTGCAATATTGTCTTATCGAATTTAGAGGTACTGTAATTTTGTCTGATCTAATTTAGAGGTACTGCAATATTGTGTTATCAAATTTAGAGGTAGTGCAATATTGTATTATCTAATTTAGAGGTAGTGCAATATTGTCTTATCTAATTTAGAGGTACTGCAATATTATCTTATCTAATTTAGAGGTAGTGCAATATTGTATTATCTAATTTAGAGGTAGTGCAATATTGTCTTATCTAATTTAGAGGTACTGCAATATTGTCTTATCTAATTTAGAGGTAGTGCAATATGTCTTATCTAATTTAGAGGTACTGTAATTTTGTCTTATCTAATTTAGAGGTACTGCAATATTGTCTTATCTAATTTAGAGGTAGTGCAATATTGTCTTATCTAATTTAGAGGTACTGCAATATTGTCTTATCTAATTTAGAGGTACTGCAACACTAGGTTTTATCAAATCTAGAGGAACAACAATATTATGTATTCCTTATCTAGATGTAGTGCAATACTAGTCTTATCTAATTTAGAGGTAATGCAATACTAGAGACAAATAATAATAAATAAATAAATATTATTAAATAGGGAAACTTCCGAGACGATAATAGGGAATAATAGAAGGAAAAGGTATGTGTTAGCACTCGGAAAAGGTGACAAATAAACAACAACAGAAAAAAAAAAACAAAGAACAATATATGGTCCGAAGCAGGATCGAACCAGTGCTCCATGACACTGGAGTTATTTTTGATTGTGTTCTGTCGTTTTTTCTGCAAGTTGTTTTAATGTGAATAGTGCGTCAGTACATCCTCTGTTTTTCGGAACCCCATTTGAGAATCGCTTAACTGTAGTTCTATTATTGGTCTCAGCCTTTTTTCCAAGATTTTGGCGTAAAGCTTTCCTACATGGCTGAGAAGAGATATGTCTCTATATTGATTGCAGTCTCTTTTGCTACCTTTCTTTTTCCATATTGGTAGTATGCTTGCCTGTTGCCAGTCTTCTGGGGCCTATGTTGTTGCCATGTTGCATTATATATTCTGTGCAGCCATTGAACTCCTGTTTCTCCTGCTGCTGCTATTATTTCTTGTTGGTGTCTTATCTATCCCCGGTGCTTTATTTCTTGGTACATATTTGATTACTTCTTCGATTTCCTCTTTCATGATTTTTGGTTCAGTATTTGTGAGTTCTATCGCAGTTTTTGTTGTCTTATTGGTAGTTAGTATGTTTAACAGGTCATCAAAATATTCTTTCCATCTCTGTTGCATACATTGATTATTTGATATTGGCTGTCCGTCTTTGTTGTTTATCAGCTCAGTAGGATCATGGTTTTCTTTTCTCGCTCTTGTGGCTTTTACTGCTTTGTGGAAATCTCTTGTGGCTGTCTTGAAGTCCCTGCTCATGTTTTGTCTGAATTCTGTCCAATTCTTTTGCTTAGTTTCTTTGATCAACATTTTAACTCTTTTTCGAACTAAGGCATATTTTTCATATTTTTCTTGGTTCTTGTTCTCCCTCCAATTTTTAAACAGCTTATTATTTTCTTTAATTGCTTCTCTGATTGTTTCATTCCACCACGGGGTGCTCTTTTTCCCTTCTCTTGTTCTTAGCTTCGTTCCACAAACTGTTTTAGAGATGTTGGTTACTGTTTCCTTAAATTGTTTCAACTCTTCTTCTACTGTGCATACTTCGTTAGGGTGTTTCTTGAATTCCTCTGTTAGTTTTTCTTCTAGGGTTTTCCTTGTTTCTTGACCTTTTAATTGTTTTATTTTTATTGTCTGTTCTTTTCGCTTCTTTTGTTTGTTTTCGTATATTCTCTTTATTTTTGGCTGTCTTAGTGTGATCATAACCATCTTGTGATCCGTGTCATTTGTAATATTAGGATTTGCTCTACTGTCGGTTACTCTTTTCTTGTTCTGTTGTCTTGTTAGTATAAAATCTATCTGGCTTCTGCATGTTGTGTCATTCCATTTGTAGAAAAGGTGTATACCTGTGACTCTCTGTGTTTGAAGAATGTGTTGGTGATAAATAATTTTGATTGCATAGTCTAATCTAGCGGTAGTGCAATACTAAGTCTTCTCTAATATAGCAGTAGTGCAATACTAAGTCTTCTCTAATATAGAAGTAGTGCAATACTAGGTCTTCTCTAATATAGCAGCAGTGCAATACTAGGCCTTCTCTAATCTAGAGGTACTGCAATATTAGGTCTTCTTTAATCTAGAGGTACTGCAATACTAGGTCTTCTCTAATATAGCAGTAGTGCAATACTAGGTCTTCTCTAATCTAGAGGTACTGCAATATTAGGTCTTCTTTAATCTAGAGGTACTGCAATACTAAGTCTTCTCTAATATAGCAGTTGTGCAATACTAGGACTTCTCTAATCTAGAGGTACTGCAATACTAGGTCTTCTCTAATATAGCAGCAGTGCAATACTAAGTCTTCTCTAATCTAGAGGTACTGCAATACTAGGTCTTCTTTAATCTAGAGGTACTGCAATACTAGGTCTTCTCTAATATAGCAGTAGTGCAATACTAGGTCCTCTTTAATCTAGAGGTACTGCAATACAAGGTCTTCTTTAATATAGCAGTAGTGCAATACTATGTCTTCTCTAATCTAGAGGTAGTGCAATACTAGGTCTTCTCTAATCTAGAGGTACTGCAATACTATGTCTCCTTTAATCTAGAGGTACTGCAATACTATGTCTTCTCTAATCTAGAGGTAGTGCAATACTAGGTCTTCTTTAATCTAGAGGTACTGCAATACTATGTCTCCTTTAATCTAGAGGTAGTGCAATACTAGGTCTTCTTTAATCTAGATGTACTGCAATACTAGGTCTTCTCTAATCTAGAGGTAGTGCAATACTAGGTCTTCTCTAATCTAGAGGTACTGCAATACTATGTCTCCTTTAATCTAGAGGTAGTGCAATACTAGGTCTTCTCTAATCTAGAGGTAGTGCAATACTATGTCTTTTCTAATCTAGAGGTAGTCCAATACTAGGTCTTCTCTAATCTAGAGGTACTGCAATACTATGTCTCCTTTAATCTAGAGGTACTGCAATACTATGTCTTCTCTAATCTAGAGGTAGTGCAATACTAGGTCTTCTCTAATCTAGAGGTACTGCAATACTATGTCTCCTTTAATCTAGAGGTACTGCAATACTATGTCTTCTCTAATCTAGAGGTAGTGCAATACTAGGTCTTCTTTAATCTAGAGGTACTGCAATACTATGTCTTCTCTAATCTAGAGGTAGTGCAATACTAGGTCTTCTCTAATCTAGAGGTACTGCAATACTATGTCTCCTTTAATCTAGAGGTACTGCAATACTATGTCTTCTCTAATCTAGATGTAGTGCAATACTAGGTCTTCTCTAATCTAGAGGTACTGCAATACTATGTCTCCTTTAATCTAGAGGTAGTGCAATACTAGGTCTTTTCTAATCTAGATGTAGTGCAATACTAGGTCTTCTCTAATCTAGAGGTACTGCAATACTATGTCTTCTATAATCTAGAGGTAGTGCAATACTAGGTCTTCTCTAATCTAGATGTAGTGCAATACTAGGTCTTCTCTAATCTAGATGTAGTGCAATACTAGGTCTTCTCTAATCTAGAGGTACTGCAATACTATGTCTTCTATAATCTAGAGGTGGTGCAATACTAGGTCTTCTCTAATCTAGATGTAGTGCAATACTAGGTCTTCTCTAATCTAGAGGTAGTGCAATACTATGTCTTCTATAATCTAGAGGTAGTGCAATACTAGGTCTTCTTTAATCTAGAGGTACTCAAATACTAGGTCTTCTCTAATCTAGAAGTACAGCAATACTATCTTATTTATTTTAGAGAAACTGCAATGCTAGATCTTTTATATCAACAAACTTCATGATTGCTGTGACTGAGGTGATCCTGAAGTCATTTGGCCTATTTGTTATCACTTATGCTTTTAATAGAGTTATTATATGGGTGGTGAAATGAGGTCTTGGTTGTAATTAAATTTTATCTCATTTTGGTCTACCTATAAACCACATAATTAATGTTTCATCATTAATCATGAAAGATCTTTATGATGATGAAGGAACAGAAGTAAATATTAAGGATAATACGAAAAGACCAGAAATACTCAAAGAAGAAGCGGAAGACGTTTTGAGCAATGTGAAAGCAGGAGAAGCTACTAGACCAGATAATATAACTAAAGAAGAGTTTGAAGCCATGGGTGATTTTGGAATAGATATAGCAACAAAAATATTGAATATCTACAACAGCGAATATATACCAGACGACATGCTAAAATTAATATTCATAGCCCTATCAAATAAATCAGGTGCGATGTCATGAGATAATTATCGCACAATAAATCTTATGTCACATGATGAGGATATTACTAAGAATCATCATGCGAAGAGTGCGAAACAAAATCAGTCCAGAAATTAGTGATGAACAGTGTGGTTTTTTTAGAGATAAAGGTACGAATAATGCTATACACATCATACACATACCATAAGATCTTTAGTATAAAGAGCCATAGAATGAAAACTGAACTATACCTATGTTTCATATATTATACCACAGAATTTGACAAAGTAATGCATTAAGAAGTAATCAACATATTAGAAGACATAAACGTAGACAGCAAAGATCTAAGATTAACAAAAACATGTACTGGCAACAAACTACGGCTATAAGAACTGGAAACCAACTGGGAATGTTTCAACAAATAAAACAGGATGTTAGACAAGGTTGTATGCTGTCACCAGATTTATTTAATATGTATAGTGACATTTCTTGAGATCCTTAAGGGGCGTGCTAGGAGTAAAATTTGAAGATCATAATATAAATAATTTAAGGTATACTAATGATACAGTCTTAATCGCCAAGAGTGAAGTTAAAAAAATATTATCCATTATAGCGACTTATAACAACAATAAAGGATTCAGTGTCAATAGTAAACAGGCAGAAGTAATGGTAGAAACAGAGAAAAAGACATCACCGTAATGCAGAGTATAGACAACTTGAACAATATCAAAACATGTAAATGAATTTAAATATCTGGGAACAATCTTAACCTCATATTGTAGATGTACTAGATAGATGAGATGTAGAATGGCTCAGGCAATAGCAGATTTCCTAAAAAATGAGGAAGATATTGTGCAGTACATTTTGACAATAGAACCAAGAAAAAAGAGTTCTTACATGTTATGTAGAGCCAGTCTTAACATATGGACGTGAATCATCGACAATAGGAGAAAAGACAATAAATTACTGGAGGCTGTGAAATGGGAATTTACAGAAGGATGTTGAGAATGCCATGGACAGCTAAAAAGAGTAATACAAACGTTTTGAAAGAGGCCAAAGTAAAGAGAGAGAGCTAACTTCCAATATTTGGAAGAAACAATCATCATTTTTGGGCCGTGCTATGGAATGGGAACAGCTGGAATATATTGTCAGAACTGGGAAAATTCAGAGTCAAAGAGATAGAGGGAAGAAAGAAAGGATATCAGAGAGCTTAAGAAATTACCTTGGCAGAAGGTCAACAACAGAAATGATAATAGCTGTCGAGATTGAAAGTTGTGGAGAGACATAATCACCAACGCCAGCAGGCATGGTACTTGATGATGATGATAAACCATATTTCATCTCTAAGCTTCCCATACATAACATATTTGGGGATGCATTTTGGCTCTATTCTTCCCATACACCACATATTTGGGGATGTTTTTTGGCTCTATTCTTCCCATACACCACATATTTGGGGATGCATTTTGGCTCTATTCTTCCCATACATCACATATTTGGGGATGCATTTTGGCTCTATTCTTCCCATACATCACATATTTGGGGATGCATTTTGGCTCTATTCTTCCCATACACCACATATTTGGGGATGCATTTTGGCTCTATTCTTCCCATACACCACATATTTGGGGATGTATTTTGGCTCTATTCTTCCCATACACCACATATTTGGGGATGTATTTTGGCTCTATTCTTCCCATACACCACATATTTTGGGATGTATTTTGGCTCTATTCTTCCCATACACCACATATTTTGGGATGTATTTTGGCTCTATTCTTCCCATACACCACATATTTGGGGATGTATTTTGGCTCTATTCTTCCCATACACCACATATTTTGGGATGTATTTTGGCTCTATTCTTCCCATACACCACATATTTGGGGATGTATTTTGGCTCTATTTTTCCCATACACCACATATTTGGGGATGTATTTTGACTCTATTCTTCCCATACACCACATATTTGGGGATGTATTTTGGCTCTATTCTTCCCATACACCACATATTTGGGGATGTATTTTGGCTCTATTCTTCCCATACACCACATATTTGGGGATGCATTTTGGCTCTATTCTTCCCATACACCACATATTTGGGGATGTATTTTGGCTCTATTCTTCCCATACACCACATATTTGGGGATGTATTTTGGCTCTATTTTTCCCATACACCACATATTTGGGGATGTATTTTGACTCTATTCTTCCGATACACCACATATTTGGGGATGTATTTTGGCTCTATTCTTCCCATACACCACATATTTGGGGATGTATTTTGGCTCTATTCTTCCCATACACCACATATTTGGGGATGCATTTTGGCTCTATTCTTCCCATACACCACATATTTGGGGATGTATTTTGGCTCTATTCTTCCCATACACCACATATTTGGGGATGTATTTTGGCTCTATTCTTCTTGCATGTTCCAACAACTTAATCCGTGAATCTTGAACGTGTCATAAAGGGCCGTTGCAATCAAACATCGCATATTTTATCTTTCAGAGTATGTTGAACCTGACGGAAGTAAGTAAACATGATGTACAGTAAGCCTGATTAGAAGAAAACCTATCCAAATTGCAATAAACTATTTAGTTTGTCATATGTTTATTTTAACAAACCAGTAGAAGAGATCGATCACTTTATCTATCTTGGAAGTCACATTGATCGAGAAGGGGATACAAGCAAAGAAATTAGAATCAGAATAACTAAAGCAGCAATGTCTTTCAGAAGCCTTGAAAAGTTGTGGAAATCAAAACTCATCAGAACAAACACAAAACTTAGGCTGCTCAAATCAAATGTACTATCAACCCTTACGTATGCGTGTGAAAGCTGGAAAACAACAAGAGATATACGCTCGTAGAAACAAAGTTGAACGCATTCGAAAATAAATGTCTAAGGAAAATACTTGGTATAGCGTGGAACAAATTCAAAACAAACGAGGAAATTAGAGAAATCACCAATCAACCACTAATATCTTCAGTAATAAAGAAAAGACGATGGTCATATGTTGGACATGTGATGAGAAGAGATAATAACAGAATAGCAAAGCAAGCCCTCATATGTTAAACAACAGGTAAGAGAAAAAGAGGAAGCCCCCGGGAGACACTGAGAAGAAAATTGATGAGAGAGGCAAGAGCAGCAGGATTCGGCTCCCTCAATGAGATAGAGCTGCTTGCACAGAACAGAGACAAATGGCGAGATTTGATAAAATATCTTTAAAAGAATTGAAAACTGCTAGAACAAAAATTCATATAGGTGAAGGTGTATCTTTGTCTACGCCCTATGCTACGGCTCGATATGTCAATAGATAGATGTTTATTTTACTAATATGATATCCCCTTGTGATAAAGCAATAACAGAGTTAATCATGAACAATCGAATCATCTTAGGGGCAGACTGATTTTTTAAAAATGTGGTGTAATATCTGACGGTGACTTTGATTGTATCTGATGTACGTATTTCAAAGTGGACCGACTACAACTGAAGCCATTATTGTTTAGTAACAAATTTAAATCTAACAAGTGGAAAATAAAGTGCACATTGTAGTTAGCCAAATTGCACCAGATTTTTTAGTGGCACGCGAAAGTGGTTCAACCATAGCACCTCGTTAAAGTAGTGAGCTGCCTATTATTTTACAATGTCGGTCTAGTATTCTGGCAGCGTTTATTAAAGGCTCGTTGTATTGTGTCTTTCTGCCTTATAACGTAGTTAGCTGAATGCCTGTGTGTCCTAGCGACGACGGCGATACTAAAAAAAGGAAGAAAAAAAGTGGTATGGTGACAGCTTTACGTGGTAATGGACGAAACAAAAGTCGACGTTTCGGCCAAGTAGGCCTTCATCTGGACGAAAAACAAACACAAAAATTATATATAACGATATATTAACAAATCTAACTACATGGCGATAATATGCTAGATACTAAAGAGAGGAAAAATAAAAAAAAATGGTCATTTCCCTGTGTTCCTGAGCTGGGTCAGTCTCCAAATGGACTGAATTGATACGACAGGGCCGATTATAAATCTCTCTGACCAGGAAGTCAGGTGAGAAGACAGAAAGGAAGGGTTCTAAAAATATGGGGAGGTGGGTACAGGATATGTGTAAACTATGCACGTCTAACTCTGTGTATGCAACCCGAACCGATGTGTAAACATAAGTATGTGTATGTAACAATGCATGCGTACAAGCAAAAATCGGCACATATATTGCCGCAAAGCCCACAAAAGAAAAACCAAAAGGAGCCCAAATGTGCCAATACATGTGCAGACAAATATATCCAAATTTACAGGTTAAGTAGCGCATGGGGGTATGAAACATGTAGTGGGTGTCCTATGAGTATGAGAGTGATATGTTCATTCCTTGAGGGGACAGCGAATCCAAATGGGCAATAAGGCGATTCTCAAGGGCGAACCTGCTGCGATTGCTAGAGGGTAAAGAGACAATGCCAGTAACTTGCATGTCGAGTTTACCACTATGTCCAGGGGAGTTGAAATGGGCAGACACCGGGCTGCCAGTCTTTTGCTCAACATCACGAAGATGCTCACAAAATCTTTCACTCAAGCGTCGTCCACTTTCACGTGGACGACGCTTGTGTTCTAGCGTTTGGTTTCTCGTGCCAAGGAGTATGGGTCTAGTGTTCTGGCAGCGTTTATTAAAGGCTCGTTATATTGTGTTGTTATCTTTCTGCCTTATAACGTAGTTAGCTGAATTGACTGTGTGTTGCAGCGTTTGGTTTCTCGTGCCAAGGAGTATGGGTTCCATCCTGCCTCGAATCATATATTGCTCCCTGTTTTTTTTAATATATTGTTGATTATTTGTGATTTTTTCTGAGTGCTGTAAAAATACCTCCTCTTTTGACATGATTGGAAGAAAAGTTTATGATGAAGAAATAGAAGAAGAGGATTGAGGAAGAAGATGGAAGAGAAGAAAAAGATGATGGTACTGATGAAGTAGAAGAAGCAGCGGAAAAATTCACAAAAAGAAAGGAAACAAAAAGCGAAATCAGAAGAGTATGGGGAGTAGAAACTGAAGAAAAAGGGAATTGAAAAGTTGAACATGGACATAACAAACATCAGAAGGTGTTAAGGAAACAATAGAGAATAGAACAAAATATAACATTTAGAAATCGATGGTAACATGGAAGAGAAAGCATATAAGAGAATGAGACGTAACGTAAACACGATACTTGCACAAAAATAACAATTATCTATCATCATCATCATCATGTACCCTGCCGGTTGGCGTAAGCGATCATGTCCCTCTACAATCTTCTATCCAAAGTGCATCGTATATGTTCTGTTGTTGACTGTTTTCCATGACATGACACCAAGCTATCCAGTATTTTATCTCTTTGTCGTCCGCGATCTCTCTTTCCTTTTATTTTGCCAGTTGTAACCAAGTATTCCAACTTTCCTCTTCTCATGATGTGCCCGAAAAATGTTGATTGCTTCTTTCTGATGTTTTTTAAGAGCTCCCTTTTTGTGTTGGCCTCATTGAGAACTTCCTCATTGGTCTTTTTATCTGTCCAAGGAACTTTCAACATTCTTCTGAGAAATCCCATCTCTGTGGCCTCTAACCGTCTTTTCATTTGTTTGTCTACTGTCCATGATTCGCTTCCATAGGTCAAATTATCTATAGAACTCTTAATTTATGAAAGTCGGTAATAATTAAGAGATCTTCTCAGCGATGTGTTAACAAAAATGTCATCTCTTTTAGTTTTACGCACCAGAAGCTGAAAAGCCAAAGGTAGGTATATAATCTAGAATGTTAAGAAATGATAGTAAAGAAACACACACACACTATATATATATATGGGGAATAAAGCTTATTCTTTATTTACGCGGGACAAGATGTCGGGTTCCATTCTGATTGACGGCTACCGGGTTAATCCAGCATTATATGGGTACCGGATTTTTTCATGGGAAAGAAAACGGCACTGGCGTAATACCGACCACATTACCCCAAAAATCATGTGCCGATGCCCTGTAAAAGGTATGGTCGCCAACACCATATTCCCTATACGTCACTTGGCTTGACTTCTTGACTTCTTGATTTTTATTTATGCGATTATCTATCCGAAATCATATGAGGATAAACAGTCAAGATGGACATTGTGACACAGTGAGCCGGCGTCATTTTAAAAGGAAACAAGGAAGACAGGAAGGAAATATGCAAAATAGACACCAAAAAAAAAAACACACAAGAAGTGCGAAGGAAAAAAAAAATTGTTTTCCAAAGTTTAATTATACTAATGAGTTTGATAACGACAGCAAACTGTATGACTAAAGATTAATCGAAATTCCCAATCGCTGGACCATGTGATAGGCCTGCGACCATTACGTTAACTATGTATTGCGAGTTTGTCAAACAGAAATGGGACCAAGACGTCGTGCACGGTAGGGACTGGAAGTGATCAGCCACTAAATAATGACTGGTTCAATGAACTCGAATAGATCAACCATCTACTCCATCGGGCTGTAGTTGTAAAGGAAAGAGTAAAGAGCACCCGTCACACCAAGTGGCCTATAGGGAAAAATGGTGTTAATTACCCACAATTTTACAGACCTTCAGCACATGATTTTTGGGGTAATGTGGTCGGTATTACGCCCGTGGCGCTTTTCTTTCCCAGAAAAAAATCCGGTACCCATTTAAGGCTGGGTGGACCCGTAAACCGTCGGTTGGGATCTAACCCTACCACTTGACCTTTGTAGTCTAGTTCACTAACCCGTCTGTAGTTGTGGAAACATAATACACAATATGACCAAATGAGTGTTAATAAAACAGACAATTAACTAATTAGTTAATTAACTGATTAACGTACTAAATAAATAATAGAAATTATTAATAACAATAACTAACTAAATGAGCAATTAACGAACTAGTTTACAGATAAAAGGGAGCCGCGATAGCTCAGTGGTTAGTGAGCTGGAATAAAAAGGACACGGGGTAGGGTTCGATCCCAACCGACGGGCTCCGGGTTCACCCAGCCTTTATTGGGTACCGCATGTTTTTCTGGGAAAGTGAAGCGGCACGGGCATAATACCGACCACATTACCCCAAAAATCATGTGCTGAAGGTCTGTAAAATATAGAGTCACTAACACCATATTTCCCTATACGCCACTTGGCGTGACGGGGGTACTTTACTTTTTTTTTTTTTTTTTACAGATAAAACCACTCGATACAGAAATAGTTTTTATTTCAAGTGTGTTCATGTGTTTGTATAAACGGGTAATAGTGTGAATAAAGTTTCAGGGTAATAACCAGGTAATAGAATGAATAGAGTTTAAAGATGGCGTCCGTGTGTGGACAGTGTTTTCCGTTACAGCGTGTGTTGTTTCAAAATACGCCGGTTACACGCGGTGTGTGATTCTTAGGATTAATATTCTGCTCATGCCTGTTGTGGTTGTTTAACATCTGACAGGCTGGTGGATGGTGGAAATTCTAGTTATTAAGTGGGTATTTATCTTCTTTTCATTCGAGATTGACCTATCGGTGATATGTCATTGTTTCTCACTGTCGCGCCAGGCAGACGGAAATGCCCATTCCGAATTGTACAAAGTCTGCAACAGTGGATGGGGCGGAAGAGTCAGCAATGACCAACGGCCCAGAAAGCGAAAACAGCAAAGTGTGTGGTACACAAGAGGCATGTTCAGAACACGGAAGACAAATGTGGCTGACCACCGTGAAAGAAATTAGAGCCTCATCACGTACTAGTCCAGAGGAAGCCAAGGAGAGGAATTCGAACTTATGTCGGAGGAAAGATCTTAAAATAAGTACTTGGAATGTTAGGACTCTATATCATGAAAGGAAATTGGAAAATCTGATTCAAGAAGCAGAACGAATAAATATAGATATTTTAGGCATATCAGAGACAAGGTAGAAAGAATGTGGGTACATAGAGGACGAAAAATATACATTTATATACTCAGGAAACACAACAGAACATCAAAGGGAAAGGGGGGGGGGGTAGGAATACTGATAAAAAGAGAGCTACAAAAAATATATAAGTACCCACTGGACATAGAGTGATAGGATTATACTAGTCATGTTGAAAGCAAAACCATTCGACATAGCAATAATACAGACATATGCACCTACTCAAGACTACACAGATGAACAAATAGAAGCATACTATGAAGACCTAAATAAAGTTATGAAGCAAGTGAAATCTTCAGACATCTTGATTGTAATGGGTGACATGAACGCTAAAGTAGGAAAAGGTAGATATAAGACCACTATAGGAAATCATGGTTTAGGAAAAGGAAATGACAGAGGAGAAAGATTAATACAATTCTGTGAAGAAAACAGGCTGACAATATGTAACACCTTCTTTGAGCAAGAGAAAAGGAAACTATACACATGGAAAAGCCCTAGAGATAAGAAGAGGAATCAAATAGATTACATAATGACAAAAGAAAGGTGCCGTAACAGCGTAAAGAAAGTCAAAACCTACCCAAGAGCATATATTAATTCAGACAACAATACTGTAATGATTAAAATGAAAATCAAACTAAAGAGAAACAAGCAAAAGTCTAATTCATCAACAAATCCACTAGATAAAACAGCTTTAAATCAAAAAGATATTAAAGATACTTATACAAAACAAGTAAAGAACACATACCAGAAGCTGCTAGAAGAAGGAATTGAGCAATACAGAAGAGAAGATCCTGATGAAAAAGTAAGAACCAATTGGCAATGCATAAGGAAAAGCATACAAGAAACCTGCGCCTCCTTACCCAAAAGAGAAAAGAACAAAAAACAAACATGGATAACTAATACAATCTTAGAAAAAAATGGAATAAAGGAGACAGCGAAGAACACTGCCCAATACAATAAAATAGATAATGAGATACGCAAAATGTGCAAAAAGGCAAAAGAAGAATGACTCAGCCAAAAATGTATAGAAATAGAAACTATGGAAAGCAAACAAGCCTTAAGAGGAATACACAAAGAAATAAAGAGAATGACTAATAAAAATAAAAAAAAGCCACATAAGGTGGATGCATTGCAGATAAAAAAGGAAAAAGGCTAACAGACAATAAAGATATTATAGATAGATGGCAAGAAAATATAAGAGAACTATTTCATGATCAAAGGGATAAGAAACCAGTTATTAAATGTACATCAGGCTATACAATCTTAAAATCTGAGGTGGAAAAAGCTATAAAAACAATGAAAAAGGAAAAAAAGCAGAAGGACCTGACATCATACAGATAGAGATGATACAGACACTAGAAAATGTTGGCATTGAAGTGATTAGAGACATATGCAACGACATATACCACACAGGATACATACCAAATGAACTAAAAACATCAACTTTCATTGCAATGCCTAAAAAGTATGGTGCAGTTGAATGCAGTGACTTTAGAAAAAAATAAGCCTAATGAGCCATGTTACAAAAATCATGCTAAAAGTTATACAAGGAAGGATTCAGAATAAAATCAATACTGAATCAGATGAGCAGCAATTTGGATTTAGGAAAAATAGCGGGACA
Organism: Megaustenia siamemsis; assembly: GCA_032433765.1. Lineage (NCBI taxonomy): Eukaryota > Metazoa > Mollusca > Gastropoda > Stylommatophora > Ariophantidae > Megaustenia > Megaustenia siamemsis. The sequence continues at coordinate 54,639,721 of JAVIAB010000101.1, read as the reverse complement.
AAAGAAGCCATATTCTGCATGAGAACATTAATCGAAAAGTACACAGAAGTAAACAAACCAATATATGCCTGCTTCATAGACTACAACAAAGCTTTCGATAAAGTACATCACAAACAACTTATAGAATGCCTAAAAGAGATACACCTAGATGACATGGACATACGACTAATATGTAATCTGTACAGGGAGCAAACGGCAATAATAAAATATAACAAAGAGAACTCTACACCCATTGATATAAAAAGAGCAGTAAGGCAGGGATGCATCCAATCACCAAGCTTGTTCAATCTATACACTGAACAAATCTTTAAACACATCACAGAGATGCCAGGCCTACAAATTAATGGAAAGATAATCAATAACCTAAGATATGCTGACGATACTGTACTACTAGCAGAAAATCCTAAAGATCTACAACAATTACTTAATGAAATAAAGATGACAAGCAAAAAATACGGACTAGATATGAATATCAAAAAGACTAAACCTATGATCATAAACAAAGAAAATACTCAAAACCGACAAGTGGATATCAGAATTGAAGGAATAGGCCTGGAGACAGTTCAGAACTACAACTACCTTGGACATGCTATAACCAGTGATGGAAAATGTACAACTGAAATAAACAAAAGAATATGAATGGCGAAAAGTAATTTTAATGTCATGAAGGACATACTAACATCAAAACAAATAACACCATTGCTAAAACTAAGAATAGCAACATGTTACATCTTCTCAATTTTCTATATGGTGCAGAAACATGGACACTAGACAAGAAAACAGAACAGAGAATTGAAGCCTTTGAAATGTGAATATATAGAAGAATAGGTAGAATTGGATGGAAGGAAAAAACAAACGATGAAGTCTTAAAACAAGTAAAAATGAAAAGAGACCTACTAAGCACAGTTCGAACAAGACAAATGCGATTTTTGGGCCATGTTAAAAGAAGACTCAACAGCCTACTAAAAGTAATCCTGGAAGGGAAAATACAAGGTAAAAGAGGCAGTGGCAGACCAAGATTACAAAACATCAAAAGATGGACAAATAAGCCTTTGGGAACCTGCACCATCAAAGCAAGAGACAGAGCAGAATGGCGCCCCATGGTAGCCAAACGTCGTTGCGGAGACGACACTTGATGATGATGATGAGTATGAATAAAGCAATTTGCCGTACCATTTATCTTATAAACATAAAGCTCGTGTTATTTCTTGCAGATGAACGATACTTTGACCAAAGTAAGTAACGCATTTCTATGAGACAAAAGACAATTTAAATAGCACGAATTAAGAGTAATTTATTTTATATCATTATCCAGCATTCAGATACAGAAAAGGAAGCATGTAGCCAGGTTTTGAATCATCATCATGTGCCATACACACTCACACAGCTCACACTCCTAGTGAGTCTAGGCCAAAGCCATTCATACATGTATCTATGTACACAACTCAAATAGTTCACATCTCGGAATCTGAAATGTAGTCATGTGATCGGTGAGGCTGTTCACGTGAATATTCTTACTCTAGCTCAAGGGTTCTATCTTTCTCTCCGTGTGCGTGAGAGAGCGCTTCTCTCTCTCTCTCTCTCTCTCTCTCTCTCTCTCTCCAAGCGTTTCTTTGTTTCTGGTCGACTTAGCTATCGCCACTTCAGCTTGTTACGCATCTCATCTTGAGTTCATTGCTTCTCTAATTTCTGGTTGACTTAGCTTCCTTTTGCCACTTCGGTAGATTTATCTTTCAGCTTAACTATGTGAGAGTTTCGGTCTTGTCTTGAAGCGTTCTGATTCTTTGCGAGAGAGCGTTTCCTGTTTGTGGCTGTTCTTTGCTAAGTGACGTGTTCCTATCAGTCACAGGTTTAAGTATCTCCTTTTCCAGCGTTTTTGTCGGTGACGTAGTGTCTTGTGACGTAGTGTCAGGTGACGCAGCGTCTGGCCAATATCTATAATAATTCATACACTCACTCGTGCCCTTGATATATGATCTATTTTTAACCTTTCTATTTTAGTTCCTCAGCAACCATCTAAAAATACATTGCTCTGGCAGACTTAATGTTAATATTGGCTGGTAGACTTAACGTTAATTTTGGTTGGCAGACTTAACGTTAATATTGGTTGGCAGACTTAACGTTAATATTGGTTGGCAGGCTTAACGTTAATATTGGCTGACAGATATTACCTTCAAGTATTATGATAATGAGATCCAATTATATAAGCAACAACAACAAATTAAAAAAGACAAAACAAAGCAAAGTTCAAGTCAGTGACTTATAGTAGATGGTAAAAGCGGGGGTGGGTGGGGGATGGGGTAAACCACTTAGTCTAGGCGATCACTAAAAGAGAACTAATGGTCACTTGGAAAATGTTCTTAAAAAGTGCAACAAAATAGATAAGGCAGCTTTGAAGCAACTCATTCAAATCAAATAAAAACAGAAATATTTCAATAATATCTAATCGAACATGTATTTTATCGATTAAAACAAAACAAACCTGGACAAAAACATATTTCCATGAAATAAAAACGCTTCATGTAATTTACTTTTGCCATTAGAAGTAAAACAGTGAATTTTACAGTGTTATATGGAAACTATTTTTTCTTGTATAATTTGTATATGGACGATCATTAAATAAGCAGTGACGTAAAGGTCAGAGATACTTAGTTTTGTAGAAAAATTTAATGAGTTCTATGGACAGCTAAAAAATGAACAATTAAAAAGTTCTAATAGAGGCCAGCATACAAAAACACGTTCTAAACACTATCAGGTGACAGTCAGCTTTATATTAACATGTGACGTCTAGTGGAGAACTAGCATACAAAGACAGTCAACTTTATATAAACATGTGATGTCTAGTGGAGAACTAGCATACAAAGACAGTCAAATTTATATAAACATGTGATGTGTAGTGGAGAACTAGCATACAAAGACAGTCAGCTGTCTATGAACATATGATGTGTAGTGGAGAACTAGCATAAAAAGACAGTCAGCTGTCTATGAACATATGATGTGTAGTGGAGAACTAGCATACAAAGACAGTCAGCTCTCTATGAACATGTAATGTGTAGTGGAGAACTAGCATATAAAGACAGTCAGCTTTATATTAACATGTGATGTCTAGTGGAGAACGAGCATACAAAGACAGTCAACTTTATATAAACATGTGATGTGTAGTGGAGAACTAGCATACAAAGACAGTCAGCTGTCTATGAACATATGATGTGTAGTGGAGAACTAGCATACAAAGACAGTCAGCTCTCTATGAACATGTAATGTGTAGTGGAGAACTAGCATATAAAGACAGTCAGCTTTATATTAACATGTGATGTCTAGTGGAGAACTAGCATACAAAGACAGTCAGCTCTCTATGAACATGTAATGTGTAGTGGAGACCTAGCATATAAAGACAGTCAGCTTTATATTAACATGTGATGTCTAGTGGAGAACTAGCATACAAAGACAGTCAACTTTATATAAACATGTGATGTCAAGTGGAGAACTAGCATACAAAGACAGTCAACTTTATATAAACATGTGATGTCTAGTGGAGAACGAGCATACAGAGACAGTCAACTTTCTATGAACATGTGCTGTGTAGTGGAGAACTAGCATACAAAGACAGTCAACTTTCTGTGAACACGTGATGTGTTGTGGAGAACTAGCATACAAAGACAGTCAGTTTTCTGTGAACATGTGATGTGTTGTGGAGAACTAGCATATAAAGACAGTCAGTTTTCTATGAACATGTGATGTGTTGTGGAGAACTAGCATATAAAGACAGTCAACTTTCTATTAACATGTGATGTGTTGTGGAGAACTAGCATACAAAGACAGTCCGTTTTCTATGAACATGTGATGTGTTGTGGAGAACTAGCATATAAAGACAGTCAACTTTCTATTAACATGTGATGTGTTGTGGAGAACTAGCATACAAAGACAGTCAGTTTTCTGTGAACATGTGATGTGTTGTGGAGAACTAGCATATAAAGACAGTCAGTTTTCTGTGAACATGTGATGTGTTGTGGAGAACTAGCATATAAAGACAGTCAGTTTTCTGTGAACATGTGATGTGTTGTGGAGAACTAGCATATAAAGACAGTCAGTTTTCTGTGAACATGTGATGTGTTGTGGAGAACTAGCATATAAAGACAGTCAGTTTTCTGTGAACATGTGATGTGTTGTGGAGAACTAGCATATAAAGACAGTCAGCTTTCTATGAACATGTGATGTGTTGTGGAGAACTAGCATATAAAGACAGTCAGCTTTCTATGAACATGTGATGTGTTGTGGAGAACTAGCATACAAAGACAGTCAGTTTTCTATGAACATGTGATGTGTTGTGGAGAACTAGCATATAAAGACAGTCCGTTTTCTATGAACATGTGATGTGTTGTGGAGAACTAGTATACAAAGACAGTCAGTTTCTATGAACATGTGATGTGTTGTGGAGAACTAGCATACAAAGACAGTCAGTTTTCTATGAACATATGATGTGTTGTGGAGAACTAGCATATAAAGACAGTCAACTTTCTATTAACATGTGATGTGTAGTGGAGAACTTGAGAATGTTGATCAGGAAACAATGAGGGGAATAAAGAGAATGAGAAAAGATACGGGAGTGCTTAACGCCATGACATTTAAAGAAAACACTAGGGGAATCGGTTAGAAGCACTAGATACAGAGAGAGAAATCGTCGTCATAAGTTGGACTGATTAGCGTGGTCGTTGTGGGTTTGATTTTCACGCTGAACACCTGGGTTGAAATCCCGCCTGTTGATCCAGCTAGAAAAAAACAACAAAGGTTGATACCTGGCAGTTGGTCAGGTAGGGTCAAGGACCCGGGGAGAGAAAACTAGGCGCTCCTTCAAAAGATGTGCCCTCATAGAGGCTCTACTCTTTACTCTACGGTAGTAAAGATGTGCCCTCATAGAGGCTCTACTCTTTACTCTACGGTAGTAAAGATGTGCCCTCATAGAGGCTCTACTCTTTACTCTACGGTAGTAAAGATATGCCCTCATAGAGTCTCTACTCTTTACTCTACGGTAGTAAAGATGTGCCCTCATAGAGGCTCTACTCTTTACTCTACGGTAGTAAAGATGTGCCCTTATAGAGGCTCTACTCTTTACTCTACGGTAGTAAAGATGTGCCCTCATAGAGGCTCTACTCTTTACTCTCCTACGGTAGTAAAGATGTGCCCTCATAGAGGCTATACTCTTCACTCACCTACGGTAGTAAAGATAAACAACGTGGAGGCTCTAGTCTTCACTCTCCTACGGTAGTAAAGATGTGCCACGTGGAGCTCTACTCTTCACTCTACTACGGTAGTAAAGATGTGCCACGTGGAGCTCTACTCTTCACTCTACTACGGTAGTAAAGATGTGCCACGTGGAGCTCTACTCTTCACTCTACTACGGTAGTAAAAATGTGCAATGTGGAGCTCTACTCTTCACTCTCCTACCGTATTAAAGATGTGCCACGTGGAGCTCTACTCTTCACTCTACTACGGTAGTAAAAATGTGCCACGTGGAGCTCTACTCTTCACTCTACTACGGTAGTAAAAATGTGCAATGTGGAGCTCTACTCTTCACTCTACTACGGTAGTAAAAATGTGCCACGTGGAGCTCTACTCTTCACTCTACTACGGTATTAAAGATGTGCCTTCATTGAGGCTCGACTCTACACTCTCCTACTGTGGTAAAGTTGAACAACGTGGAGGTTCTAATCTTCAATCTCCTACGGTAGTAAAGATGTGCCACCTGGAGGGTCTACTCTTCATTCTTCTATGGTAGCAAACATGTGCCACGTAGAGGGTCTACTCTTCATTCTTCTATGGTAGCAAACATGTGCCACGTGGAGGGTCTACTCTTCATTCTTCTATGGTAGCAAACATGTGCCACGTAGAGGGTCTACTCTTCATTCTTCTATGGTAGCAAACATGTGCCACGTAGAGGGTCTACTCTTCATTCTTCTATGGTAGCAAACATGTGCCACGTGGAGGGTCTACTCTTCATTCTTCTATGGTAGCAAACATGTGCCACGTAGAGGGTCTACTCTTCATTCTTCTATGGTAGCAAACATGTGCCACGTGGAGGGTCTACTCTTCATTCTTCTATGGTAGCAAACATGTGCCACGTAGAGGGTCTACTCTTCATTCTTCTATGGTAGCAAACATGTGCCACGTAGAGGGTCTACTCTTCACCCTTATGTGGTAGTAAAGTTACTACTGTTGAACACCTCTGACCTGTTTATGGTCGGCAACGCCTTATGGTGATGATGATGATGGTAATGATGATGACAATGATAGTGATGATGATGGTGATAATTAAGATTATGGTAATGATGTTGGTGTTGACGATGGTGATGATGATGTTGATGATGGTGATTTTAGTCATGATGATGATGATAATGATAATGATGGTGATCATGGTAATAATGATGATGGTGATGGTGATGGTGATGATGATGATGATAATGATAGTGATCATGGTAATAATGATGATGGTGATGGTGATGATGATGATGATAATGATGATGATGATGGTAATGATGATGATGGTGATGGTGATGGTGATGATGATGATAATGATGATAATGATGGTGATGATGGTAATGATGATGATGGTGATGATGATGATAATGATGATAATGATGGTGATGATGGTAATGATGATGATGGTGATGATGTTGATGATAATGATAATGATAATGATGGTGATCATGGTAATAATGATGATGGTGATGGTGATGATGATGATAACGTTGGTCATGATGATGATGATAATGATGGTGAAGATGGTGATGATGATGGTCATGATAATGATGATGATGATATTGGCATTGAAGTAATGGATGATGATGATGATGATGAGGATGATGAGGATGATGTTGGTCATGATGATGATGATGATAATGATGGTGATGATATTGAATTTGATGATTATTATGATAATGATTATATTGGTGATGAAGTAATTGATGATGATAATAATGTGTGTGATGATGATGATGATGATGATGATGATGATGATGATGATGATGATGATGATGATGATAATGATAATGTGGTGACGATGATGATGTCGTTTGATGAGACCGAGAGAGTTGATTCAATTCAAATACAAAACTAAGTGAAAAAAATTAACGTCTATAAGAAAAGGGGAAACATATCTGATTTAAGTTACAAAAATATAAAACATAAAATAGCCAACGAAAGGTATTTATATGAATTGAACAAAAGGACAAATCGATAAATGCATGCAAGAAAGATTTGAAAATAATTACAAGAATGAATTGAGAATAAATGCAAGAAAGATTTCAACTTAAAAAAAAAACTATAAAAGGTATTTCAAGGTCCATTCTTAACGTTGATGATGATAGTAAATAGTTGAACTGAGCACCATAGTCTCTGAACGAAATCGAATACCCATATCTTCTACTTCAGCTGGCAAGTGACATACGAGCTGTAAGTAATAATATTAATCTGGGTTATATGTGAATATGCAGTTTCTAACATTGTGAATATTATAACTTTAAATAAACTATTTAAAATCTCGCTTATTGGTGTTAACACTTTCTGTAAGGTACTCATTTTTAAAGGAGAAAAAAATCAACTGTAGTGTGCTCACGATAAAATAGATCAACATTTATTTTTTTTTATTTGTTATAACCAGCGCTAGTCCACAATGATTATCACGGAGTAGTGTTATTAAATTACAAAGTACGATGATATGAAACGCCTTATACAGAGCTTTGCTGCAGGAGAATCTGGTCAGCGGAAGTGGGGCCTCATCAAGCAAGTGCTTCGGCCTTTTAGGTTATATAATTATTTTAGGTTAAGTCATTTTGATCATGACTTCTATGCGTCTACCTGCTATTATATAGCGGCTGAAAGTTCACATAAAATTCAACGTGTGCAGCAACATACGAATACCTCGAGAATGTATACCCATAGCGATGTTTCCGCGCTATATTGGTTTCATATCACTCAAACTTATAAATTTATACGCGCTTTTAGAATCTTTACCAAATAAATCATGTAATGATAAATGTTACACAAGACATAAAACTTAGGAATACATGCACACCTTTAGATTGTGTTACTAGGTAGAAGCACGGGTGCTGTTGATGAGATCAGACATTCCCAAAACATCAACAAATAAACACTCACGGAGAGAGTAATAACGAATTGTTTGAGTACTTGTTTGTGGTTGAGATTGGTAGTGTCCAATGCATGGTGTTTGTGTGCAGGCATAGGGCCGAGGTTAGGGTTGGCAAACGGTTAGAGTTTCCGTGGGGGCACACACAGGGTCAGGGTTTCCGTGGGGGCAAACACAAGGTTAGAGTTTTCGTGGGGGCAAACACAAGGTTAGAGTTTCCGTGGGGGCACACACAAGGTCAGGGTTTCCGTGGGGGCAAACACAGGGATCAGGTGATCTGGCGGAATATTTCTTGCGGGAGTTAATGCTCCTAACATAAAGACCAAATTTTGGCAAATCTGAGAGCTTCTGGTCATCAATCTTCAATTTGTAATTACACGAGTTTTCTTTCTTTGAATTTAGATAAACAATTTCTTCTAAATGAGGACATGTAATAGCTGCAGTTTGTGTATTCTATCTTCATGGAAAATAACAGCTGATTAAAACTAAAGTATCAGTGACAAGTGACTGTGTCCCAGGGCTGACTCTTAGTGATGGTTGGCCTTCTCGCCTGCTACAACATGAGACTCTCAAGCTGTTCAGGGATAGAAACCACGGCCGCACAGTCCGACATGTAGCCACCTGTCTATAGCTGAAAGATCTAAATCACTAACCAGGATCGTTTCTCCTCCCACCGATACATGTGCCCATGTGTGTTTTTATATAAAAATGATCGCACACAATTAAATATATCATTCATTTTGTACCGTCGCCACATGTAAGGTTGGCTACCATGGAACGCCACAGCTACTATGTCATTTCCCTCCCAAGATTACCTTTTCCAGGTATTGTGGAATTAAATGTTAAAACGTATCAAACTGTTTCCAAACGTGTCAACTCTATATTGGTTTAACAATGTGACCCCTCCCAAAAAACAAAGACACGTGGCAAACAAATTATTGGGGCAGCTCACGATTAGATTAATGAAGCAGCCTCATCCCTCTTTACAGAGAGTCGTGCAAAGATCAAACATGGAAATAAGTACAAGAAATATAATTGGATGTATTTAATACTAACGACAGGACATCAATTCAATAATCTCTTTTGTTTGTCATTTGAGAATAATTATAATGTCTCCATTCAACAGTTCCGCTGAATTCATGCAAATTCCTCTCAGGCCGAAAGCGGTAAATAAGGCGGATGTCACAGTTCCCCACGATTGACGATCTGCTGCTAATTCTTTTTTTTTCTGAGCTGTTTCTTTGTCCAATGGTTGAGCGTTCCCTGGTAATTGTTCTGCTTTGCGATTCTATAGGTCTACCTTGTTTTCAGTTACCAGATGGTTTCTACATGAATCCCTGACGGGAAGACTTTCTTCATTCATTCTCAGTACATGACCGATGTATTTCCAACGTCTTCTTATAAAGCTCGACATATACCCGCTGAATAACTAAACTAAAAGAAGGCACGGAGTAGGAAAACTATAGTATAAGGAAAAACAGAGAACGGAAACTTAAACAAATGATAGGATATACAACATAAGCATGAAATCACAATTGCCTCACACAGTGATTGTGCTGAGGTCGCACGAAAAGAAAATACGGGAAGATGGTCAAAATGTAAGAAGTGTATTTTAGAAAACAGATTAACTCGGATATAAATAATGGGATACATTTGATAAAGTGTGCGTACATTATAAACAGATAAGTTAAAGATTCGAGCTGAAATGTGAGCTGAATAATAGTTGATCATGATGAACAGAGGGTGAACAACATCCGAATTGAATGAGCTGAGATCGGTCAACCACCCACAGATGAGTGGTTGTCAGGGTTGACGAAGCACAGTGCTAAACCATGCTCTACCCCAGCCGCAACTGGTGCTTCTGGAATCAGACTAACCAGGCAAGCCGCGCGATAACTGACCGAAGAGGGTCAACCCGTTACTAACAGATTCAGTGAAGACCTCGGATGTGTTGAGTCGGATGTGTTGAGTCGGAGGTGTTGAGACGGATGTGTTGAGTCGGATGTGTTGAGTCGGAGGTGTTGAGTCGGAGGTGTTGAGTCGGATGTGTTGAGTCGGATGTGTTGAGTCGGATGTGTTGAGTCGGATGTGTTGAGTCGGATGTGTTGAGTCGGAGGTGTTGAGTCGGATGTGTTGAGTCGGATGTGTTGAGTCGGATGTGTTGAGTCGGATGTGTTGAGTCGGAGGTCCCAAATATGACATCTGCGTTGCCAAACCATTACACAGCTCTTCTACAGCCAGTTAATGTATATGGTTGTATATGAGCTATGTTAACTAAGTCTCTGTGTTTAGGGCTTCATGCTGACCATGTGATAACATATACTCGCAGAGTGAACTAGCCGCCATCAAGGTCATGGCAGCTGCCTACATTGAGCAGAACTACTTACGTTTCTGTTCCAGGGACTGGAGCTCGCAACAAGTAAGAAGGACACATCATCACTGCCAGTACATCGCAGAACGACACGATAGAACAAGTACACAATGAAACAATGTGGATTATCATGGACTGCACGTTATACGCTCCCTGTGTAGCTTTGAAGTGTCTTCTTGATTTTCAAACCAAGAATGACATATCAAGTTCAGGAGGGCGCGAGCATACCTGAAGTTAAGTGCAGATAAAGAGCATCCATTACAACAAGAACGCAGCAAAGGAAAAAAGTGACATGCTAAATAGTGGCAAATTACGGGGTGGATTCGCAGAGGATGCCATCAAATAGCGGCTTTGGGCTTACCGATATCAGCATTGTCGAGGGGTGGGTATCGATGTCTACATCATTCAGGGGCACATACTCGTGTATTGTTACAGTAGACTGGAAATGCAGCGAGCAGAATACAATCGTAGTCGATGCGGAGGTCAACGACCTCATCTGTGACAATACCGGCGAAGAAGAAGCAGTCATATATACAGACGGATCCATAATGCGGCACCATAAAAGTGCAAGGCCATTTTCTAGCAAGAACAGCTATAGAAGACAGCGGTGTGTACGTTAAGACCACGAGTAGAAGGACGATGGAGGCATTGACAGTGACCAGAGCATTCATTTGATTAGAGTCACAAGACTACTCCCATGTTTGTATACTAAGTGATTCGATGAGTGTGATAAGAAAAGTGGAGGTGGGCTTTGTATGGAGGCACTGGGCTGAGTCACTGCAGAAGTCAACGATAACCAGTCATCTTTGTCTACGTCCCTGAATATCCGGAAGTGAATGAAGAACGGACTGCTAGCTCTGCAGTCATCGAAGACGCAGGAAAGTCATTGGACTTCGACAACCATGAGCCCACATTGTTCTTTCGGATGAAACAGATGGGACTATAGATGGGTACAGCCAGAAACGAGAGGTTCAGTGCGTCCCTAAAAGGACTTGTCAATAAACACAGACCTTCAGTCGTCAGAGTTTAAGGACATGTTGAGGAAGGGATATGAGCACGTATCAACATGTGTTTGGAGTACAATGATGATATAAGATCAATAACTCGCTACGGACCACTGCATTTCCTCAATAAGTTTATTCTGTTCGGGCGCAAATGGAAGTCGATTACATTTTATATTATGATGGCGCAACATTTCTTACATCATGAAGTAAGTTTGCTGAAAGAGTTCTTTGAAGAAGCCATTATGAAAATGTCGGGTTCCGTAGCAAATGTGACATTATATATATATGTGTATAGAGGTGGGTCTTGAAATTAAAATAATTTCTTTTGTAGGCTGAGAATACCAGTGCAGAAATAGTAAGTTGTACATCAGTAACTGACACAATTATTAACAAATAATGATGCACATATGTAATGAAATATTATGTAATGGTTTTTATTTATATGTCTGTCTATCTTTACGTTTGTCTGTCTGCATGTCTATCCGTGTGTCTGCAGCCAATATTAAGAGATACCTTAATGCAAATAAGGAAGGCTTCATGGAAGAAATTGATAACAGATTTTACATTTTACGTTTTACATTTTACGTTTTACATTTTATCGACACAATAACAGCTAATAAACACGTGAAACATGAACAGAGATGAATAAATCATTGACAGCAGATAGAAGCAATCTATCTACACAAACTTCGATAAACCATAAAAATGAAAGATATGCCAAATGTTCAGAAACGTGATACAAATACGATCAACAAACATTCACCAGACAATAAAACAAACATACCCAGTTACAGCAATAGATCAGTGGTTAGTGAACTGGACAACATAGGACAAGGGGTAGGGTTCGATCCCAACCGACGGCTCCAGGTTCACCCAGCCTTAAATGGGTACCGGAATTTTTTTCAGGGAAAGTAAAGCAGCACGGGTGTAATACCGACCACATTACTCCAAAAATCATGTGCTGAAGGTCTGTAAAATATAGGGTCACTAACACCATATTCCCTATACGCCACTTGGTGTGACGGAGGTACTTTACTTTTCTTTTACTTACCCAGTTACTGGTCTTGTAAAGTCAAGAAAGACCATTTTTGAAGATGCGGGGAAGAATAAGGAATGAATGTATAAATGACATCAACTAATTGTGATTATTAATGGCAGAAGTGAACACTAGTAATGAAGGAAGCGAGCGACTAAATCTCAAAGAAAAAAAGGAGAATGTCGTCATCAGCACTGTGTATGTCAGCTGGACCAGATAATATACAGTTTTATTCGTTCAACATCTTTGACCTCTGACGAAGTTCCAAGAGAATAGGAAGTGAATTTTGCGTGTTAATTCATTTATCCCAGGCAGCCGTGTGCACAGGGGTCCCTTGCCCCACAGGCAGATAACTCCGTCTTCGGAGGTACTCAAATATTTTCCGTCGATGAGTAATTATAATATGCAAATATGATAACATAATGCACAAGAGGAAGTTATCGTATAATTTAGAACAGCAAGGATATAATTGTTGAGACAAACAGGCGGAAACACAGACAAAAATGACTGTATTAAGGCAGGTATAGACATACATAATGAGAAATACAGAGATGGAAGAATAGACCGACCAGAATGGAATGATGTATATATAAGAAACAGACATACATTTCAGGGTAGACAGACAGAACGTGGCAGACATGGTGGGATAAATAACATTTCGAGGTGCCAACAAACAGGACTAGACAGATATGCAGAATTGATGGGACAAAAGACAAGAACGACGAACATGCAAACAGGGCAGGTCATGACTGACATAATAAACATACAAAACGAGAGATAATACACATTTGACATTACAAACAGTCAAAAGAGGCAGACAGGCAGGAAAACAGATAGGACATATAGGAAAACACGCAGATAAACCCGAGACAGACCGAAACGAAACACACATATAGGACATACAGTTTGTGAAGACAGACCATAGAGACTTGACATTAACATAAAAGAGAGGAAGAAAGATAGATATACAGTAGAGAACAGACAGACAAGAGAAAAAATACAGGACGATAGTATGAATAAAAGAAAGCATATATGACAGTGCAGTCACGCGTAATATACATACTGGCATATAGATAGCACCTAACAGACAGAACGAAATAGGCACATAGACAGCACAGACACAACGAATAGCAGGTCTGGCTAAGGTAACCAGATTGTCGGTCGAACTATGTCACTTATTCACAGAACTACAAAATAGTTTATGTTTGTAATACATGACTACTGTACGGTCGCTTTGAATTTACAGTCACACATCAAATGTTCTGATTTCGTTTCTTCGTCGATCATTAGGCTAATTTGGCTCAAATCCCAGTTCTTCTACCTTTCAGCTCCCTTTGGATCATAGGTCTTCAACAAACACTTCCCAAGCCGTTCTATTTCTTGTCATTCTTTTAAGATCATTTCATGGCTTCTCCACCATCTTCATCTCTCCTTCCATCTGACTTCTCCAAGAATTCCTTGGTCTTCCTCTTTGTCTTTTTCCCTGGGGATTCAAAAAATCAAACCCTGGTTACTTTTAAACACATTTTTTTTTCATCTCCTATTCTTCACACTTCATTTTATTTGATTTATCACAATCCCTCTCCTCTCCCCCACATGCACTAGTCTACCTTGCCTCTTGATCGGCCCAGCGTCCACGTTAAGGAACATATTTGGAAACCATAAAGCAAAATGATTGAAAATAAATTTAAAACGGTGATAAGCAGCTAAAACCATTGAAAAGCAAGACAAAATGATGCTTCGGTAAATGCCATAGTCAGAGACAAATACTAATACCATAACACAATTATATCAACACATAATTTATCAGCGTGACAATGTTAGTCAATGAACTGAACAAGTCCATGTCCATAAGAATGCTCAGCTCTGTGGGCATTCAATCATGTCTACCATTAGACCACTCTGTACACCAACACAGAGAAGATCCGATTAAAAAAAAATATTGTTTATTGTTTTGTTCTTTTTGGTGTTCGTCAGCTTTTACCCATGACGAAGTCCATAGATACTACAAACTGAATTTTGCGTGCTCGTTTCCGTTTTGTCCTGGCTGTCGAGTACACAGGGGTCCCTCGCACAGGCAGATAACTCCGTACTCGGAGTTTCTCATATTTTTTTCCGTTGATGAGTAATTGACGTTTCAAGCCGTGCCTCGATACTGAGACCAGGAGTGGTTGCCTCAGAGAGAAATCATAAATAAAAATCCCAGCTGGTGCAGTCGGGATTCGAATCCATAACCTCTCTGTCTCGAGGCCGGTGTCTTGACTGGCTGGTAAAGTCTAGTCTTGACCAGCCAGTCACCTCAGAAGGTCCGATTAACATCACACATACCAGAAAGTGTTAACACATCACCATTATTGTGACGTATACCTTTAGTTATTAATTCTTTACACTGTGTTTCGTCTGATAATAACAACCAAACAAACATAATCCCATTATGCTTGACCGACCTTTAAGAAAATCAGTTTAAGTGAAAATAGACGATATTCTGGACTTCACCCAAACTCGTATTCCCAATATGATCAAGAAACAGGAAGCAAATGGGAAGAAGCCATACTTTTGTGCTAACCTTTTTGGTTAACCTGAAAAGAAACACGTCACTGACATGGATTATTTTAAAGTAGAACAATTTCAGCTATCTGTAGACTTTTGTTTTAGAACCATTTCAATATGGGAAATGTAAAACAGACACAGAATAAATGAAAATAAATAATATTATTATGATAGCATTTTTTTTTATTTGCGAATTAAAAATGTGTAAATTCTTTGTTGTCAGATTGTGGCGTTGTATTATTCAGTAAGTAACACAATTACACACTGAAGTCAGTTCAATGGGAAATTATAAAATGTGTTTAGTTTGAAATTTCATAAAATTAATTCGACAATTAAGAGTCTATCATAATCTCACATTCGTTTTATTAAATTATAGCGATTTATATCTCTCTACTTCTGTGAAAATAATTGCAATGAATATTTACATGGCAATCTAGTTCATAGGAGAAATTATTTGTCAAGAAAAGTCTGGACTCAGTAATCAGGGTGGGACAATACAACTGCGATAATTGCAAAATAACATGTTTAGGTCACGAATCTCCTCTATCAATTGATCTAACAAAGACCATTCAGCAAGAAATTGCGGAGGAAGGAATGAAAGCAAAGAGCGGACAATGTTCCAGAATCCAGAAGAATCACTCTCTTTTAGTGGAAGAAACAAGCACATATGTCAGAGCAGATATAATGTCATTCCACATAGCTATACCTACTCTCAAATAAGAAGAAATTCAAATGTACAAACTGTTATCGTCAATGATGCAAGGTCAGTCATACATGATATGCGATATCAATTCAAAAACAGGCAAAATGCATTCAGGAAATAATGAGCAGCATATGTTTGCTGTCAAAAAGGACAGAGTTAGTCCTGTAGTGAATACCAGCACACATACATCCATGGAAACGAGCAAGCAGACGAACTGGTAAAATGGGGCGAGAGTCCAATCACCCATATAACCTCAAAGAAGTAAAGACAATCATGTAACAAGCAAGGAAAACAGAATGAAGAAAGTTAAAATGGAAAACATGAGACAAAATATAGCAGCATAAGCAAGCTAGGAAAACAGAATGAAGAAAGTTAATATGGAACATATGAGCCAAAACATGGCTCCAAAGCAAGGTAGGAAAATAGAATGAAGAAAATTAATACGGAAAATATGAGCCAAAGCATGGCAGCTTACACAAGCAAGGAAAACAGAATGACGAAAGTTAATATAGAAAATATGAGCCAAAACATGGCAGCTTAAACAAGGTAGGAAAAAAGAATGACGAAAGTTAATATGGAAAATATGAGCCAAAACATGGCAACTTAAACAAGCTAGGAAAACAGAATGACGAAAGTTAATATGGAAAATATGAGCCAAAACATGGCAACTTAAACAAGCTAGGAAAACAGAATGAAGAAAGTTAATATGGAAAATATGTGAAAGTTTGATTTCTATAAACAATTGCCTCGTTTTGAACTGACACGCTTTCGTAAATAACCTATTTCCCTACCACTGTATTTGTCGTCTTCTCTCCAGCTCTTAAAAGCATAGCAATGGAATCTAGGGCTCAACGTAGAGTTGAAGTAAATACAATCTAGATGAGTGATGCTTTGGTCGTCAAGAAATAAAATTGCCATGATTATTGTTTTGTTTTTAAACTTTAGAAGCTTGAAGCCTCCTTTGGTCTGGATGGCTGTGAGGTCTTCCATTGCAACGATTATTGTTTAAACACCGGAAGGAGCTGTAAATGTATCTTTCATCCCGTGTGATGGTCCTAGCGGTGAAAGTTTCCTATTCAATAGCTACCTGAAGTAGTCCCAGACACATGTCAAGTCGCCTCTATTTTTATTCAGTTACAGAGCTTGGGTTACAGTTTCGCAGAAAAAAAGAGAGAGCGTATTGTTGAGTCAGCATTTCATGGAAGAGTTTACAGCAAACTTCAACTTAGGATCTCCTGATGGGCGAGAATGTTGATGGATTATTTGACAACGATCCTCGTGGACTTTGTCCACATTTCGGTAGCTGAGGACAAGACGGTCTGCACGCTCGTCATTTGGTATATAAAAAAAAGTCGCTGCCTTTGAAACACGCTCACAATTCAAAATCTTTTGCTTTGGCTAAATATTGTTCCGCCAAAACTAGAAGAAACATTTTTAAAGTGTTGTTTGCAGATATATCAAGCTACAAGCACAATCTAATGTAAACATTTAGCTCGATTTTGTCAAACAACTTACTGATGGCAAATTGGTCCATACACAAAGTTGAAATATGGCGCGTATTAGAGAACCGTATAAAGCCAGCATAATATAAACTGAGACACAAACTCATAACACTTATCGACATTGACATTTATATTGGCACACATAAATAGCAAGCGATAGGGTCACTGTAGTTACTGACTGAAACTTTGGGAAAATCACTTGTTTATAGTGATGTGAAATGAATACTCCATTTTTGAAATAACTTTATTTTTTATATTTCAGTTTTATCAAAAACTTACCAATCCGCATGTAAGTAATGAAGTATCATTAGAGTCAAGTTCTAAGCAACAATTAAGATGTGATGATGATGATGACAATAAGGAATGATGATGATGATAATAATGAATGATGATGATAATAATAATGAATGATGATGATGATGATAATAATAATGAATGATAATGATGATAATAATGAATGATGATAATAATAATAATAAATGATGATGATAATTATAATGACTGATAATGATGATAATAATGAATGATGATGATGATAATGAGTGATGATGATGACAACAATGAATGATGATAATGATGATAATAATGAATGATGATGATAATGATAATGAATAATGATGATGATAATAATAATGAATGATGATGACAATAATAATGAATGATGATGATAATAATGAATGATGATGATGATGATGATAATAATGAATGATGATTATGATAATAATGAATGAGTGTAGTTTAAGAAAAGAAAAATGATTTGTCCTTCATTTGTGTCAAGTTATTTTTCTTTTCTTTAGCCAGTTTCGATTATTTTGTTGTGGATGTTTCATTACTAGTTAGCTATGTAAGATTAGTTTTATTTATTTTCATATTTGTGCGTGTGTGTGTGTGTTTGTTTATTCCTGCTGAAGGCCTATTGAGCCGAAACGTCGTTAAAATTTTTGTCTAGTCCATCAATCACGTAAAGCTTATACCATACCATTTTTTCTAATTTTTAAAATACAATTCACCCTCACATTTAGCTTTACTGCAGCTTCGCATTTTTATGCATTCATTTGCATTTCTCTGCCTTAACCCCCTATGTAATAAACAGTAAAAAAAAGGGGGGGGGGGGAGAACGCACCCCTGTCTTACACCTGACCTAATTTCAAAGTGGTCTGTATAGCCTCCGCTGTTCTGACAGTGAAGCTGTTGTAGAGTAGATAGGGACTGAATTTAGCTTGTTAATCCGTTTTTCCCTTGTAGCCGTATGCACTGGAGTCCCTCGTCGCACAGGCAGATACCTCCATCTGCGGAGGTGCTAATTTGTTTCCATCGATTAGAAACTGACGTTTCAAGCCGGGCCCCATTGCTAAGACCAGGGGTGATTGTCGCAGAGAAAAATCACAAATAAAAATCCCAACTTGTTCCCAACTCATAAGCTCTCTATCTTGAGATCGGCGTCTTGACTCGCGACCAAACAGTCCCAAATGTGGGCATCCCAATTATTACATAAATTATTTTATTTTTAATTTAGTTATATTGCTTTTATATGACCGGTACTATTTATTTTTTTGTTATAACCAAATCAAATTCTGAAATAAAATTCGCGTTATTCTCCTGATGAATCATTTGTTCAACGAGTGACGTGGGGATACATTTATTTAATGACCTGTTGTAATCGAAACCATTAAGACACTGCGTTTGTGCTATAACGGACAGAGTAACCGCAACGCGTAAATTTATGCACATATCATTATGTCTGTGCGCCATTAACTGGTTTTATCATCATCATGAAGTACCGGGCCTAGTGGCGCAGGTGATCATCCACAACTTTCGATCTCGGCAACAATTTATCATTTCTGTTGTTGACCTTCTGCCAAGTCATTCTCTTAAGCTGTCTGTTATTTTTTCTCTTTGCTTCCCTCTATCTCTTCGTCCCTCAATTTTTCCAGTTGTTACAATATATTCAAGTTGTTCTCTTCTCATTACATGGCCAAAAAATGATGATTATCTATTACTAACATTGGAAATTAGCTCTCTTTTTGCTTTGAACTCTCTCAGAACCTCTTCATCACTCTTCTTAGCTGTCCATGGTATTCTCAACATTCTTCTGTAAAACCACATTTCTACAGACTCCAGTGATTAACTGGTTTAAGCACTTTAAATCCAAGTTTCTCGTTATCAAATTAATAATGCAATTCTGTTTTCGGTGTCGAAAGTGTTACTCATCATCATCATCGAGTGCCGTCTCCTCAACGAAGGATGGCTACGATGGAGCGTCATTCTGCTCTGTCTCTTGCTTTGAAGGTGCAGGTTGACTTGATATAGATTCCTAACATTCCACGTACATATTTTAAGATCTTTTCTCCGACATATGTTCGAATTCCTCTCCATAGCTTCTTCTGGACTAGTACGTGATGAGGCTCCAATCTCTTTCACGGAGATCAGCAACATTCACCTTTCGTGTCCTGAACATGCCTCTTGTGTACCAAACACTTTGCTGTTTCCGCTTTCTGGGCCGTTGGTCATTTCTGACTCTTCCGCCCCATCCACCGTTGCAGACTGTACAATTCGGAATGGGCATTTCCGTCTGCCTGGCGCTACAGTGAAAAACAATGACCTATCACCGAGTGGTCAATCTCGAATGAAAAGAAGATAAATACCCACTTAACAACGAGAATTTCCACCATCCACCCGCCTGTCAGAAGTTATACAACCACAACAGGCATGAGCAGAATATTAATCCCAAGAAGCACACACCGCGTGTAACCGGCGTACTTCGAAACAACACACGCTGTAACGGAAAACACTGTACCCACGTGGACGCTATCTTGAAACAAGTGTAACTAAATTAATCAATTTCACGTTCTATAAAAGAAAGAGAGGGAGAGAGAGAGAGAGAGAGAAAGAGAGAGAGAGAGAGAGAGTAAGAGAGAGAGAGAGAGAGTAAGAGAGATTGAGAAAGAGAGAGAGTAAGAGAGAGAGAGAGTAAGAGAGAGAAAGAGATATACCATTTCCTGATACAATAATAAAAAAAAATAATAAAAGTACCTAGAAATATTTATTGCTAATCGGTAAAGCCAACTCAAAATCATTACTGGCGGCCAAGAACTTAAATGTCAACAAACTATGAATACATGGAATCTGTAATAACTAACAATGGAGACTACCAGAAAGAGATGAACAGAAAATTAACAATAGCAACACAACAATTAAACGCCATGAACAATATGAGTAACAATAAGGCAGAAACATTAAAATTAACTAAGGATATGTATCGTCCCGACAGCAACATATTGTCGTGAATCATGGACAATCTGGCAAACAGCAATGAAGAACAATCGATTCATTCGAAACAAAATGCTACATAAGAAATCCTTAAGCTACCTTTGACAATGAAAAAGAGCAATGACGACATATTAAACGATTTAAACATTAAAAAGAACTCGCTTACAAATACCATTCTACAGAGGAAATTAAAACACTATAGCCACGTCAAAAAAACACATGGGAGTGGGAAGAAAAATAATGAAGGGCTTGGTTCCTGAACGACGCATCAGGGGCAGACCAAAAATAAGTTGGCTTCAAGGCATGAAGGAGACATTGAACATGACAGCAGAGCAAGTAGAAGATATAACTAGAAACAATTATACTTTTACCCGTTGCTGTGGTGAATGCAATGGTCTGCAAAGAACACGCGACTTGATGATGAAG
The DNA here is from genome assembly GCA_032433765.1 of Megaustenia siamemsis. Taxonomy (NCBI): domain Eukaryota; kingdom Metazoa; phylum Mollusca; class Gastropoda; order Stylommatophora; family Ariophantidae; genus Megaustenia; species Megaustenia siamemsis. The sequence continues at coordinate 54,618,716 of JAVIAB010000101.1, read as the reverse complement.
TTGGATTTTGCCTCAACTTGTGTTACTTATTTCGTCGGAGTCTGGTTAGTTGCTTCTCAAAGCATTTGTAAAAAGATATCTTTGACATTGAGCACATAATTAAATAGTTCAACAATAAATAACACTGAAGAAGTAACAGTTGTTGATGTGGTAATGGCATTAGTTGATACAAGCAGTGGCCATTTGACTCAATAAAGTAACGTGTCGTAAAATATCATAATGACTTTCTTGAGATCCTTGACTTTTTATGGAGACATTGGAATTTGTCTAGTTCTAGGCTGTGTTACCTGTCCTGCCTAGAAGTGCTACAATACTAGTTCCTATATGTTAGTGAATGCCACAAATAACGAGAAAACGGACATCTTAGCTTCTGTTAGCCATGCAGGCCGTTACAATGAGAGAGAGACTAGAAGGTCGACGCTAGGTCATGGTCATCTGACGACGTGCCAATAATGTTGCGGCGACCAGTCTCAGGAGCTTGATTTCCACAAAATGTTATAGAGAACATGTTAATAGTGCAAATTCAGGAAAAAATATCACTGAAATAGGATTTTAACATTATCCAGCACGACTTATAAGTGCAGAAACGAACATAGAAAACTGGACATAAGATTTGAAAACGAACAAAGGAGATAGAGACAAGTGCTTACAAGTGAAATAAATAAACGAACAAAGAAGACACATCCTTCTAGTTAGATGGCACAGGACGTCATAGTCTAAAAACATTAAAGATGTATAATTTGGAGGCTGGGGGTGGTGGGGCAGCTAGTATTAAGGGGTACGACGGCATCAGGCCTGGAGCGATCGGGTTCAACGCCCAATCAGAATCGGTGGTGATTTAAAAAAAATAGGAAAATAAAATATACCGTGGTTGTTTAATGACGTTACCCACCCGTTGTCTCTTGGATAGTGAGATTCGATGTCTAGACTTCCGGATAACAGCAATAAACAGGAGGTCCCGTGTGCTCTCCCGCACGTTAAAGAGGTTTTCGCAGTTAAAATCGGAAGAGTAGGTCATGAATATGACCGCTGTCCGGGCAAAATTGTTAGTGCATTGTTAGTAGATTGTTAGTAGATTGTTAGTAGATAGTTAGTAGATTGTTAGTAGATTGTAAGTAGATTATTAGTAGATAGATAGTAGATTTTTATCAGATTGTTAGTATATTGTAAGTAGATTGTTAGCAGATTGTTAGTAGATAGTTAATAGATTGTTAGTAGATTGTTAGTAGATAGTTAGTAGATAGTAGATTGTTAGTAGATTGTTAGTAGATTGTTAGCAGATTGTTAGTAGATTGTTAACAGTTTGTTAGCAGATTATTAGTAGATAGTTTGTAGATTGTTAGTAGATTGTTAGTATATAGTTAGTAGATAGTTAGTAGATTGTTAGTATATTGTTAGTAGATTGTTAGCAGATTGTTAGTAGATTGTTAGCAGTTTGTTAGCAGATTGTTTGTAGATTGTTAGTAAATCGTTAGTAGATTGTTAGCAGATTGTTAGTAGATTGTTAGTAGATTGTTAGTAAATCGTTAGTAGATTATTAGCAGATTGTTAGTAGATTGTTAGCAGATTGTTAGTAGATTGTTAGTAAATCGTTAGTAGATTGTTAGCAGATTGTTAGTAGATTGTTAACAGTTTGTTAGCAGATTATTAGTAGATAGTTTGTAGATTGTTAGTAGATTGTTAGTATATAGTTAGTAGATAGTTAGTAGATTGTTAGTATATTGTTAGTAGATTGTTAGCAGATTGTTAGTAGATTGTTAGCAGTTTGTTAGCAGATTGTTTGTAGATTGTTAGTAAATCGTTAGTAGATTGTTAGCAGATTGTTAGTAGATTGTTAGTAGATTGTTAGTAAATCGTTAGTAGATTGTTAGCAGATTGTTAGTAGATTGTTAGCAGATTGTTAGTAGATTGTTAGTAAATCGTTAGTAGATTGTTAGCAGATTGTTAGTAGATTGTTAGCAGATTGTTAGTAGATTGTTAGTAAATCGTTAGTAGATTGTTAGCAGATTGTTAGTAGATTGTTAGCAGATTGTTAGTAGATTGTTAGTAAATCGTTAGTAGATTGTTAGTAGATTGTTAGTAGATTGTTAGTAAATCGTTATTAGATTGTTAGCAGATTGTTAGTTGTTTGTTAGTAGGAACCTACCTATACCATGTATCCCGATCCATGTCATGGAGGTAGTGAACGTGATTCTCAAAAGTTTTCTCGAGATTCTCGAAGGGGAAGTCATCTATAGATTCACCTGGTGTGCAATGATGATGATCCTAGCAACAAACAAACTTTTAAAGAAACATTTTCTTTCTAAACTAAAACAATACGTCTCTTATATCAGTATGTTCCAAGACCCGGTGATCCAGTAAGTAATGTGATCTAAAACCAAATTTGGATATGAACAACAATAATAGATATAATTTTAATTGTGTAAACATAGCAATTCAAAAATATGACTTTAGTTTACAAGACAGAAATGACTAGATATTCAATCAAAAACAAGATTAACCAGCGTCTAGATGGACTTAGTGATGTGGGGTGACATAATCACCTGCGCCTATAATAATATTACTTTATTAAAATACAAGGTAAAAGAGGCAGAGGCAGACCAAGACTAACATTGACGAATAAGATCAAAAGATGGACAAATCAATCTTTGACATCCTGCACCATCAAAGGAAGAAACAGAGTAGAATGGCGATCCATGGTAGCCAACCTCCGTTGCGTAAAAGGCACTCAATGATGATGAATTATAACGGTGAAAGTATAAGGAAGTACGCGGTATTGTCAAAATATGCTTTGTTAACAAATATGGTGGCATTAAAACCTGGACGTTTAGGAAAAGAAACGGACGAATGCATGTCATGATGCATCACTCAGGACTGTGCCATTATTTACTGTACTCTTTGTCCATTCCGGGCAGTGTAATAAAAAGTAACCATGTAGATAACGCAAGTAACCCATTTGCAATTGACAATCCAAAAGGTCAAGTTGAATATCACTTTACTTGCTAACATTAGAGCCATAAGAAACGTTATCGTCAGTGAAACAGTAAAAAATAAGTAAAGAGCCCCCGTCACGCCAAATGGCGTATAGGGAGTATGGTGTTAGTGACCATATATTTCACAAACCTTCAACACATGATTTCTGGGGTAATATGGTCGGTATTACGCCCGTGCCGATTTACTTTCCCAGAAAAAAATCCGGTACCCATTGAAGGCTGGGTGAACCTGGAAGCCGTCGGTTGGGATCGAACCCTATCTCTTTTCCTTTGTAGTCCAGTTCACTAACCACTGAGCTATTGTGGCTTCGTCAGTGAAATGATTTGAAATAATTCAACCCCAGATAACCATAAAATTGTTACTTTTTTTAATCACAGACTAGAAGCCTTCATTATAGTCAAGATGAGTGTAGTCATGTTTCCTTTTGTCCAGGAATATGGTTCTATCTACTGGCTGGGTTACAATATTCTGTGTTACTGTTAAGTTCATGTCCCTGCTTGTTTGCCGCTCTTATCTGCCTTTTTTTTTTTTGCGGTCGCCAGCTTTTACTTCTGACGAAATCCCTAGAGACTATGAACTGAATTTTACGTGTTAATCCGTTTGTCCTTGGCAGCCGTGTGCACAGGGGTCCCTCACCGCACAGGCAGATAACTCCGTCTTCGGAGGTACTCATAATTTTTTCCGTTGATGAGTAATTAACGCTTCAAGCTGGGCCTCGCTGCTGAGACCAGGGGTGGTTGCCACAGAGAGAAATCATAAATAAAAATCCCAACTGATGCAACCGGGATTTGAACCCACAACATCTCTGTCTCGAGGCCGGCGTTTTGTCTCGAGACCAACCAGTCCCCCGATCAGCTATTTAATTATTTTGATCAGTTAAATGTAAAATTCTGTTGAAATTGTATGAGTATTGTTCCTATTAATTTCAATTTCCTGGTTCAATTTGTATCTTGTCTATGTTATGTCTTCGGATATTGTGGTGTAAGACCAATAACACAGAGATATCAGTTGATATAATGTAAGTCATCCTGTCACCTTCTTCCTTATTGAAATCGTCAATGGCAGAGTGGTATTGTGCAAACCTGGTAATAATGTGAACATTATTATTAGAATATTGAGTAGATTCCAACTTGGCGATCCCCAGTCGACCCAGCAGTTAAAGTAACCAATATATGCTAATCATTTGAGGTGAAGATGTATATATATAAAAAAAGTGGAGGCGGGCTCTGTACGCATGCAATGGGTAGAGTCGTTGCAGAAATCCAAAATACGTAAGGTCACCTTTGTCTATGTCCCTGGACATGCGGGAGTACGGGGAAATGAAAGGGCGGACAGGTTGGCTAGCTGCGCTGTCGTTGAGGACGGGCAACCAATGGATCGGGCGGACACCATCAATGGCCTCCGAGATGTGGGAAGAGCACAGGACTTCGACAAACACCGATCCACGTCACTTCTTCGGATGAAAGAGATGGGAGTTAAGGTGGGCACAGCCAGAAATGAGAAACTTAGTGGGCGTGTAAGAAGACTTATCAACCAACACAGAACTGGAGTCGTCAGTCGCTGGACACTGGGGGAATTGCTGAGGTGGGGATCTGAGCACCTATGGACATGTTCGGAGTGCAATGATGATGACCCACAAATAACTCAATGTATATTTACAACACTCGGAAGGAAAAAAAACCACAAATAATCAACAACAGAAAAAAGAACAATATATGGTCCGAAGTAAATCTTCGTCAGAATTATTCGCTGATCTTTCGCCTCGGAAGTTTCCCTCCAAAGTAATACCCCTTTACTATTATTTGTGTCCCTTCTAACTGATATATGACTTATTGGGTGAGGTAGGGCAATAGCAGCGAGGGAAAGAACTGGTAACTTGCGTTCAAAATTTGTACAATGCAATGAAATGTATAACTTCAACATCCAAACTGTACCTATGTTATGAGGCATTCTTCAAGCCCTTTCAGCATAAATGTATCATCCCATTCTAAAAAATTCGTGAAAGTTACCAGTCGTCTCTTAAAGTTACCAGTTCTTTCGCAAAGTTATCAGTTCTCACTTATGTCACCGGTTCTCTCGCAAAGTTATCAGATTTCTCTCAAAGTTATCAGTTCTCTCTCAAAGTTACCAGTTCTCTCTCAAATTTATCAGTTCTCTCTCAAAGTTACAGTTCTCTCGCAAAGTTACCAGTTCTCTCTCAAATTTATCAGTTCTCTCTCAAAGTTACCAGTTCTCTCTCAAAGTTATCAGTTCTCTCTCAAATTTATCAGTTCTCTTTCAAAGTTACCAGTTCTCTCTCAAAGTTACCAGTTCTCTCTCAAATTTATCAGTTCTCTCTCAAAGTTACCAGTTCTCTCTCAAAGTTATCAGTTCTCTCTCAAATTTATCAGTTCTCTCTCAAAGTTACCAGTTTTCTCTCAAAGTTACCAGTTCTCTCGCAAAGTTATCAGTTCTCTCTCAAAGTTACCAGTTCTCTCGCAAAGTTATCAGTTCTCTCTCAAAGTTACCAGTTCTCTCTCAAAGTTACCAGTTCTCTCTCAAAGTTACCAGTTCTCTCTCAAAGTTATCAGTTCTCTCTCAAAGTTAACAGTTCTCTCTTAAAGTTACCAGTTCTCTCTCATGTCACCGATTCTCTCGCAAAGTAGTTAGATTTCTCTCAAAGTTATCAGTTCTCTCTCAAAGTTACCAGTTCTCTCGCAAATTTATCAGTTCTTTCTCAGAGTTAACAGTTCTCTCTCAGAGTTACAAGTTCTCTCTCAAAGTTAATAGTTCTTTCTTAAAGTTAACAGTTCTCTCTCAAAGTTACCAGTTCTCTCTCAAAGTTACCAGTTTTCTCTCAAAGTTACAAGTTTCTCTCAATCTTCCATTAGTTTATCCCATAATGACTATAAGAAGCAGAAAAAAAGAAGAAATACGCAATCAAACATGACGATATAAGGGGCGTAATCAAAGATGCCGATATAAGGGACGCAATCAAACATGACGATAAAGGGGCGTAATCAAACATGACGATTTAAGGGACGTAAACATGACGATATAAGGGGCGTAATCAAACATGACGATATAAGGGACATAATCAAACATGACGATATAAGGAAAAGATTTGGGGGTTTACACGAGCTCTCGATTACATTTATAAGCAATAGATCAAGTAATGTGTAATGTAACACGATCACCAACAAACAGGTACCATGGGAGAACATCAACACACAGACATTTGTTGGAGGAAGGGGAAGAAGCTGTAGAAGATGATAGATCTCTTAAGTGGTAGCCACCATGATGATCTGCATGCATGGAAAGTACGTGTAATGACCGTATGTAACTTTCAAGTATTGACTGCAAGCAACATAATAGTATGGATGCTTACCAGAATAAAAGGATGGAAATGGCAGGACAAAATCACTAACATAGAATTATGGAAATGTACCAGTCAAACACCTGTGGATAAAGAGATACAGCGAGGACGATGGCGCTGGATAGGACACACACTACGGAAGCCAACTGAGAGTATTACACAACAGGTCCTTTTTTGGAATCCACAGGGGAAAAGACAAAGAGGAAGACCAAGGAATTCTTGGAGAAGACAGATAGAAGCAGAGATGAAGATGATGGGGAAGACATGGAATGATCTTTAAAAGAATGGCAAAAAACAAAATGACTTGGAAAGTGTTTGTTGAAGACCTATGCTCCACTGGGAGCTAAAAAAGGTAGAAGAGAGAGAAGAAGAGAACATAGTAGTATTGACCGCACGGGATGCGAGTATTGACCGCATTAATATACTAGTATTGATCGCATGCAACATACGAGTATTGGGCGCATTAACATACGTGTATTGGCCGCACGGAATATACGAGTATTGGCCGCACGGAATATACGAGTATTGACCGCATGGTATATACGAGTATTGACCGCACCGAATATACGAGTATTGACCGCATGGTATATACGAGTATTGACCGCACGGAATATACGAGTATTGACCGCACGGAATATACGAGTATTGACCGCATGGTATATACGAGTATTGACCGCACGGAATATACGAGTATTGAGCATGGTATATACGAGCATTGACCGCACGGAATATACGAGTATTGACCACATGTAACATGCCATCATTGTTAGCATGGGACACACGCAATTGACGCAAAGTTTCCTTCAAAGTTAAAACTAGCACCGATTTAAAAGAAATAATAAGTGCAGATGATATTACTGAAATATAATTATGTTTTATGTATACGAAAATAAGTATTTTGTCATTGTGGTTGGAGGAACTTACTGATTATCTATTAGTTCCAGAATAGTTGAACATTTTCTCATGCTTGTCTCTAAGTGCTTTCGATGAGAAAGATTCATCCAAACGTTAATTTAAAGTGATTGTAAATGATTTGAAAGCAATAGTTAGAGGCAAATGTACTCAACGAGGATAAAATATTTGACTGGTACATTGTTATCTGTGTGCAAAATAGCTTAAACAACAAATACCTCAACAACACCATCATATGCCATACCGGTTCGCGCAGGCGATCATGTCCTTCTGCAATCTTCTATCTACAGTGCATCGTATCAGTTCTGTTGTTGACTGTTTTCTATGCCATGACAAATAACTCAACAACAAATAACTCAACAACAAATAACTCAATAACAAATAACTCAACAACAAAAAAACTCAACTACAAATAACTCAACAACAAATAACTCAACAAAATATAGTTCAGCAAAAATCGTACAACGACTGTGAAGGTTATCATGCAGAAATTAGAAAGAAAACATTGCTAAATAAGCATTTTGAGAACATAAAAGAGCACAGAAGGAGGAGAAAGACATTTAAATGATCGGAATAAACACATATAAGATATCAATATGTCTTTAAAAATGTATTATGAGCACATAATACATGTATACTGACACTATGAAAAATATACTAACAACAAAACAAATAACAGCAGGGCTGAAACTAAGAATAGTAAAATGTTACATCTTCTCAATATTCCTATATGATGCAGAAACATGGACATTAGACAATAAAACAGAACAGAAAATTGAAGCCTTCGAAATGTGAATTTATTGAAGAATAGGTAGAATTGGGTGGAAAGAAAAGAAAAGAAACGATGACGGTTTGAAACAACTAAAAATAAAAAGAGAACTACTAAATACAATTAAGACAAGTCAAATGAAAATTTGGGGCACGTCAAAAGACACAACAGCCTACTAAAAGTAATATTGGAAGGGAAAATACCTAATAAAAGAGGCAGACCCAAGAATAACATGGACGAGTAACATCAAAAGATGGATAAGTCAATCTATGACAACCTGCACTATCAAAGCAAGAAACAGAGTGGAATGGCGATCTATGGTAGCCAACCTTCGTTGCGGAAACGGCACTTGATGTTGATGAATAAATGTATATGTTTGTATGTGATTAAAAAAAAATAATTGGATGGTGAACAACTGTATTGAAGTATGCTTTATTCTGTTTTTATAACCAAACTCTTTATCAGCCAGCTTGTGGCAGAAATGTAGTAAGTTTTGTTTGTCTAGAAGTGAAGAAAAAAATCGTGATATCACAAATGAATAATTGTATTTGTAATTGTGAAGTTGCTCATGCAAGGTTTGGTTCTCTGGTTAAAGTAGCCAATGAAGGGAATAATCCGAAACAGAAATAGAGGAACGAAAGCCAATAGAAATCACATTTTTTTCTTTGACACATTTCTTGCGCTCGCCAGTTTTCACCTCTGAAGAAGTCCCTCGTGATTTGCAACTGAATTTCGCGTATTAATCCGTGTTTATCCAACTATTATACGTTGGGTATTTGATCAGGACATGATTTGTGTTTGTCCATCTATTATACGGTGGGTATTTGATCAGGACATGATCCGTGTTTGTCCAACTATTATACGTTGGGTATTTGATCAGGACATGATCCGTGTTTGTCCAACTATTATACTTTGGGTATTTGATCAGGACATGATCCGTGTTTGTCCAACTATTATACGGTGGGTATTTGATCAGGAAATGATCCGTGTTTGTCCAACTATTATACTTTGGGTATTTCATTAGGACATGATCCGTGTTTGTCAAACTATTATACGGTGGGTATTTGATTAGGACATGATCCGTGTTTGTCCATCTATTATACGTTGGGTATTTGATCAGGACATGCTTTGTGTTTGTCCATCTATTATACGGTGGGTATTTGATCAGGACATGATCCGTCTTTGTCCAACTATTATAGGGTGGGTATTTGATCAGGACATGATCCGTGTTTGTCCAACTATTATACGTTGGGTATTTGATCAGGACATGATCCGTGTTTGTCCAACTATTATACGGTGGGTATTTGATTAGGACATGATCTGTGTTTGTTCAACAATTAAACGGTGGGTATTTGATTAGGACATGATCTGTTTTTTGTCAAACTATTAAACGGTGGGTATTTGATAAGGACATGATCCGTGTTTGTCCAACTATTATACGGTGGGTATTTGATCAGGACATGATCTGTTTTTGTTCAACTATTATGCGGTGGGTATTTGATAAGGACATGATCTGTGTTTGTCCAACTATTATACGGTGTGTAGTTATTTGATCAGGACATGATCTGTATTTGTCCATCTATTATATGGTAGGTAGTTATTTGATCAGGACATGATCTGTATTTGTCCATCTATTATACGGTAGGTAGTTATTTGATCAGGACATGATCTGTATTTGTCCATCTATTATACGGTAGATAGTTATTTGATCAGCACATGATCTGTATTTGTCCATCTATTATACGGTAGGTAGTTATTTGATCAGCATATGATCTGTATTTGTCCATCTATTATACGGTAGGTAGTTATTTGATCAGCACATGATCTATTTTTGTTCAACTATTATACGGTGGGTATTTGATCAGGATATGATCTGTTTTTGTCCAACTATTATGCGGTGGGTATTTGATCAGGACATGATCTGTGTTTGTCCAACTATTATACTGTGGGTAGTTATTTGATCAGGACATGATCTGTGTTTGTCCAACTATTATACGGTGGGTAGTTATTTGATCAGGACATGATCTGTTTTTGTCCAACTATTATACTGTGGGTAGTTATTTGATCAGGACATGATCCGTGTTTGTCCAACTATTATACGGTGTGTAGTTATTTGATCAGGACATGATCTGTTTTTGTCCCACTATTATACTGTGGGTAGTTATTTGATCAGGACATGATCCGTGTTTGTCCAACTATTATACGGTGTGTAGTTATTTGATCAGCACATGATCTATTTTTGTTCAACTATTATACGTAATGTAGTTATTTGGTCAGTAAATAAACTCAACAGCACAAGAACAAAATACAACATGAAAATGAACATCAACAAAACAGAAGTCATGAATGTCGCAAAATAGAAGCAGAACATCAACATAACTATAGAAGGCAGACAACTAAAACAAGTAGTGAAATTAAAATACCTAGGAAGTTTGATGATAAACGACATTTCACAAACAGCTTCGTGTAAACAGAGTGATTAATTAGCAGGATGATACATTGCAAATATTATTAATGAAAAAGAACATCAAAAACAAGTCATGGAAAGATGCAAATAATAGAGATTATGTAAATTACTAAATGATTCTACACAAATCGATGCACATGCGGGTTCTAAGAAAAGCTAAATCAAACAGACGATAAACACAGGACGTAACATCGAGAACAAGCAAAATATAATCCAAGAGGGCTTTAGATTGAAACGGATTAAAAAAAATAAACCATAAACACAGACAACACGTATCTTATTCGATTCCTTTAGTTACACGTTGATGTCAATGTTTGCAATTCTAAAGAAGAGTAAGTGTTGATTGAAGTGCTGTGTATTCTTAACTCTTTCCGTACGTTTCGACACACTGTGCGCCATGCCGATTTCGGACACGTACGTTTCGCCGCATAGTGCGTCGCTCTCAATTTAATTAATGTGAACCATCATTAAACCATATTCTTTTTACATGTCTTGTATCATCTTGGTATTGGTGAAATCTAATACCTTGTTCAATTATCAAAACATTCATATATAATATGTTATATGTTAGATAAATATAAATATGTAGATTGATTCTTAAAACCGTGAAAAATTGTGTCTCTGAAATCTTTTCTGTTGCATTGATAAAGAGCTTCCGTACAGAAAGAGTTAACTTCTGTTATATGTTTTCATTACCAGACCACAACCGATATAACACCAGTAAGTAATTTGTTCTTGAACTAATGCACGTGTGAATGTAGAATCATCAAATGTGTGGTTGTTTTGTTAAATGTGGGAAAAGTTGGCTATCATTGAGCGCATTTCCGCCATGTCTCTTGCTTTTATAGTGAAGGTTCTCATTGGTTGCCGCTGTCTCTTTTCCCTTGTATTTTCTTTTCACAGAATACTTTTAGTAGGCTGTTGTGTCATCTAACATGCACCAGAAATCTCATTTGTCTTGATCGAATTGTGTTTAGTAGTTCTCTTTTCATTATTTGCATTTTAAGACTTCATCGTTTGTTTTCTTTTCTTAAAAATCCAAATCGTCCTATTCTATTTTTTAAGTTTATGTACTGGGTCTGCTGGCGTAGGTGATCAAGTCTCTCCACAACTCTCGATCTCAACAGTTATTTATTATCTCTGTTGTTGACCTCCTGCCAAGCCATTCTCTTAAGTTGGCTTGTATCTTTTCTCTTGTTGCTCTATATCTCTTCGTCCTTCAATTTTCACAGTTGTTACAATATATTCTAGCTGTTCTCTTCTCATTATATGATAAAAAAAATGATGATTGTTTCTTTCTAATGTTGGGAATGAACTCTCTTTTGCTTTGGCCTCCGTTTTCATTACGCTTCTTAGCTGTCCATGGTATTCTCAACAATCTTCTGTAAAACCACATTTCTACAGACTCCAGTGATTTTCTTGTCTGTTGCCCTATTGTCCATAATTCACATCCATATGTTAAGACTGGCTCTACATAACATTTAAGAAGTCTTTTTCTTGTTAAAACGAAGATCTATATAATCCATTTGATTATATCCTTGCTGTCTGTTATAACTTTTCTTTTTTTGTTTCCAATACATCCAGTTTATGTGATCATGTACATTTGGTTATATATCATAGGTTACTGATTATCTTTCTATTAATATTTAGATCTGACATATCTGTGATGTTACTATAGATTTGTTCAGTGTATAGATTGAACAGGCTTTATGATAGGATGCATCTTTGTTTTACTATTTTATTTATATCAATACGTGTAGACTTCTCTTTGCTATATTTTATTATTGCTGTTTGCTCCTAGTATAGATTACATATTAGTCGTATGTCCATGTCATCTAGATGTATCTCTTTTAGGCATTCAATAAGTTGTTTGTAGTGTACACTATCAAAAGCTTTCGTGTAGTCTATGAAGCAGTCATATTAGACTGGTTTCTTTACTTCTGTGCACTTTTCGATCAATGTCCTCATGCTGAATATAGTTTCTTTTGACCTATTGTTTTTCCTAAATCGAAATTGTTGTTCTTCTAATGCTATATTAATTACATTCTTGTGCAACTTTTAGCAATATTTTTGTTAGAGAGTGCATTAAGCTTATTGTTCTAAAATCCCTGTATTCAACTGCACTATTCATTTTAGGCAATGCCATGACTGTTGATGTTTTTAGTTCAGTTGGTTTGAATCCTGTATGGTGTATATCATCGCATATGAGATTTGACAGCCTAATGTACATTTTGTAAAATTAGTTTCTTTTCCCTTTGGTTATAAAGAACTTCTGTTATACATTTGTGACAGAATGAAGAAGAGTTACACGTTAACTGTAGAAAACCAAGTAAAGAAGAAATAATGAAAGCCATCAAGCTATTAAACAAATGGTTAAGCCACATGACCAGATGCAATTCCTTCAGAAGCCATCAAAGCAGATATTTACACCTCTACCAAGATGTTACATAATCTATTAAGTAAAATTTGGGAGAGGGAAGAAATACCCAAAGACTGGAAAGAAGGTTGTATGATTAAACTACCAAAGAAAGGAAGCTTACATGAGTGCACAAATTATAGGGAAATTATGCTACTATCAGTGCCAGGAAAAATATTAGGCAGAATCATTCTGGAGAGACTAAAAGAGGCTATAGAGAAACACTTGAGAGATGAATAAGCCGGTTTTAGGAAGAACAGATCATGCGCTGATCAAATAACTACTCTACGTATAATAGTCGAACAAAGTTTAGAACAAAAATCCCCACTTTATATTGGATTCATAGATTACGAAAAGGCATTTGATAGTTTAGACAGAAGAATGCTTTGGAAGTTGCTGAGTCATTACGGAATCCCCATAAAGTTTATTAACCTGATAAAAACAATGTATGCAGGAATGAAATGTAGTGTGGTGCATGAATGACAGCTTACAGAAGCATTTGAAATAAGAACAGGAGTAAGGCAGGGATGCCTTCTGTCTCAATTTCTCTTTCTACTAGCCATAGATTGGATTATTAAAATAACTCAAAACAGAAATGGAATCCAGTGGTCACTGACTAAACAACTTGATGATTTAGAATTTGCTGATGACATAGCTCTCCTATCACACAGCCATCAACAGTTGCAGGGTAAAATGAGCATAATTGACGAGAGATCACGACAGCTAGGACTTAAGATTAATAGAGATAAGACCAACATTATGCGAATTAATGCAGTTGGCAATAACGAAATAAAATTAGGAGAAATACCTATACTTGACGTACAATCTTACATATATTTCTTGGCAGTAATATAGATAATTAGGGAGGAACAGAAAATGATACCAAAATAAAGATATCAAAAGCAAGAGGAGCTTTCGTTGCACTGGGAAACATATGGAAATCCAAAGAAATAGGTTAAATATAAAAATACAAATTTTCAAGTCAAATGTTAAGTCGGTCCTATTATATTGCTGTGAAACATGGAGAACAACAACGTTGACAATCATGAGGATACAGACTTTCATCTATGGATGCTTAAGCAGAGTAAAAGGATGGAAATGGCAGGACAAAATCACTAACATAGAATTATGGAAGCGTAACAGTCAAATACCAGTGGATAAAGAGATACAGCGAAGACTATGGCGTTGGATAGGACACACTGCGGAAGCCAACTGAGAGTATTACACAACAGGCCCTTTTTTGGAATACCCAGGGGAAAAGACAAAGAGGAAGACCAAGTAATTCCTGGAGATGAAAGATAGAAGAAGAGATGAAGATGATGGGGAAGACATGGCATGTTCTTAAAATAATGGCAAAAAATAAAACGATTTGGAAATTGTTTGTTTAAGACCTATGCTCCACTGGGAGCTAAATGGTAGAAGAAGAAGAAGACTAAGGAGTCCATTGTTTTGTGTTCTGAAGCGTATAATGATAACTTGTTCATATCTTTTCATATTATGAGAGGCATCCTGATCTGGGGCTTTTGGTCCTACGATTGATTTGATTATCTGTTTCTTATGATGGTATGTAACCGGTGCATCTAGTTGTATGCCTGTTGAACCTTCCGTTGCCAATTGATCTGCTTTCTCATTTTCTGGTATTCCACAGTGACATGGGATTCACAGCAAGACAGCCCCGTGGTACTTGCAGTGTTCAGTCAATAAGGTCTGCAGATGTGGTAATTTTCTGGATTGTAGTGCCTGGAGTACCAATCTTGCATCTGTCAAAAACACTACAGGCTGTGGGCTAAGATTACTGTTCAGCAGTTTTTCTATTGCCAACTTTATTGCTTGTATTTCTGCATCATAATTGTGACAATATTTCCCTGTTGCTATTTTATTCATATCCCTAATGTTATTTGGGTACTCTATATATGTACCTGCTCCACCATTCTATACTGCATTCTGTGCTGATCCATCTGTGTACACACGAATCCATAGGTCTTGTGGGTGTTCTTCATCCAGGAAACTGAGAGTTATTGTTTTTCTCTGTAGACTATTCTGTTCCTCTTTGTCAACTATTCCTTTCACTTCTGTCCGTATTTGTATTGTTAATCCTGATTCCTCTGTCCAAGGAGTCTGTTCTGGTATGGGCAGTAGGGGGTTAACAACTCTTGGCATGTCTGGTGTTTGTCTACAAATACGCTTGGCTTGGTGGATAAAACTGCTTCCCAAAGATTTTGTAATCGGTCCTTCATTGGATGTCTCGGCATGTATGCACATTTTTCTGCCTGTATCAGCACCTTTGTGTCCCCCCGTTCTCTCAGTGCTGGTATGCTCCACAATTTCTCCTTCTCCAATATTGGTGTTGATTTCATTGCTCCTGTGATGACCCTAAGTGCCTGGTTTTGTACTTTTTCCAGTTCTTGCAATGTGGTGTTTGATGCTGAGCACCACGCGGATGATCCATATTCTAAATGTGGGCGTATACTCTGTTGGTAAACTTTACTGAGTATTTTCCCACTCGCACCCCACGTGGTTCCACACAACTTTCTTAGAATAGCCAATTTCCTCCTAGCTTTTTGAGTTGCCTTATTTATCTGCTGTTTCCAAGATAGTTTGTTATCAAATGTAACTCCAAGATACATAGCTTGTATGTCTTCTGCATACATTGCCACCTTGATGCCATGTTGTAGTTCAGTAACTAGGTAATTGATGTAGATTAGAAAAAGTGTTGGAGATAGTACCTCTCCCTGATGTTTTAGTGTAAGTTATAAAATATTTTCTTTATTCAAAGGACACGTATTATAAGGCTGAGGTAAGCAAAAAAAACAAACAAAAAAACTAGAAAAACCTGACTCTTACACCTGCTATGTGCACACCTGGTGGGAACGTGATCAACTCTAAATCTTTTTATGAGGAATGCACAATTTATCATTGTTTACATTATGTATGACTTAATAGGTGGGGGGGGGGGTAGGGTGTAATAATAAGCATGGGAGATATATATATATATATATATATATAACAATAAAAAAAAATTATATACTACATTGTGGTGGGTATGACATACATAAACATAAATAAACTCTTGTAGACAATACACAAATATTGCAGAAACGTAAAATATAAAATTCCGTCCATATGAGGGCTATACATAATTCCGTCCATATGAGGGCTATACATAATTCCGTCCATATGAGGGCTATACATAATTCCGTCCATATGAGGGCTATACATAATTCCGTCCATATGAGGGCTATACATAATTCCGTCCATATGAGGGCTATACATAATTCCGTCCATATGAGGGCTATACATAATTCCGTCCATATGAGGGCTATACATAATTCCGTCCATATGAGGGCTATACATAATTCCGTCCATATGAGGGCTATACATAATTCCGTCCATATGAGGGCTATACATAATTCCGTCCATATGAGGGCTATACATAATTCCGTCCATATGAGGGCTATACATAATTCCGTCCATATGAGGGCTATACATAATTCCGTCCATATGAGGGCTATACATAATTCCGTCCATATGAGGGCTATACATAATTCCGTCCATATGAGGGCTATACATAATTCCGTCCATATGAGGGCTATACATAATTCCGTCCATATGAGGGCTATACATAATTCCGTCCATATGAGGGCTATACATAATTCCGTCCATATGAGGGCTATACAAAATTCCGTCCATATGAGGGCTATACATAATTCCGTCCATATGAGGGCTATACATAATATCAAAGCACCGCATCCTTTCGGAAGTCCCTTTTTGAATAAAGTTAATGGCAAAGGAACCCTTAGAAAAGGAAAGGCTCAACAACCTGGAAAGGCAATTTTTCTATTGGAGGAGGCATCTAAAGAAGAAACTCAACCGCTGAAGTCAAGATGTAGACCCAAGCGATTCGGGAATAGAAAACGAACATCTACGATATACATCACATTCTCAATGTTTCAGACTGTACATCGATTTGGAGTCACTTGTTTAAGAAACGGTCAAAAAGAAACAACACTGGTTCTACAGAATCAATGGCCCCACCAAACAATAGCAACGCGGTTTCCACGAGGCAAAGAGAGCATCAAACAATAACAACTCGGTTCATACGAGTCAATTGGTCCACAAAACAATAACAACACCAGTTCCCTAGAATGAAAGACCACCAAACTAAAACAACACCGGTTCCCCAGAAAACTAAAATTCCTACCAAACAAAAACAACACAACGAATCAAAGGGCCCACCCACCAACACTGGAATCAAAATGCCACTCATCTCAGAAAACAGATAAAGAAGTCTGTAAAAAAATAGGCTTAAAATAACGGATTGAAAAAAAGAAAGAGTAAAACACAAAGTACCAAAAACTAAGAAATTTTGAAAGGAACGCGACATGGATGTATGTTTTAGTTATAGTTACACCTATTCGAAGGCCCCGGTATCACTGCAAACGAATGAACATTCATAATTGCTCAACCGTCCGGAATCATCTGAATTAACATCTCCTCGAATATCCAAACAGAGGCAGCTACAGTCTTCATCATAGCAAACGGAGCACACGTTAAAAGTTATAAGGCGAAGGCATTACCACATGCAGAATCAAGGACTACCATACAATCCTGACCCCAAAAATAGAAGAACTTCACACTTAGCTCAGCCAGAGTAGGGACACATTTGGAAAACAGTTTAACATGAAAACTTCAACCTGCACAATAAGACAAAAGCAGCCTCCACCAAGGGGAACAAGAACAGCATAAATAACAGAAAGCTGACATTGAAAAAAAAACCCAGCGAAACTCAACCTAGAAACAGACATAAAAACTAATTAACTTTACTAAAATTATAAATGGCGACAGTATGGAAAGAACAAAGACAATGCTAAGATAAGACTCCAATTTTGTTACTGAGAAGGCAGCAGCAGATCTACTGATCAAAACCTTTCAAACAGAAAGTAAAGTAATTTTTCTCCAGAAAGATCCAAAGAAGTAAGAGCTCAAACCAAATTCCTTCAGAAACAATCAAGAACAAGAAAGCAGCAAAGTGCATGACAGTAAGCTTCATTCTAGGAGCTAGATGAAACGATTTTAAACTTAAAGATGAGAAAGGCCCCATTAGATGACATTATTCCCAATGAATTCCTCAAACACCAGGGTCCAAACGCCAGAATTGTTTCTCTATAGGATCGAAGTTGGCACTCAGGACAGGATCAATCAACCCGGAAGGAGGCCTTTACGCATCCTATCTAGAAATCATAGGAGGAAAACATTTATCCCATAACTTACTAGTTCGTCAACCTTCTCTGTTTTGTACGAAAACTGAGGGAAGATCTCTCTCTCTGCGATCAGGACTCAATCAGAGTAAGATTCCAGACTCTCACATGAAGTCAGCTGTCAGGTTAAGTGTGTTGATCGCCCCCACAGTCCGAATATCACAATTAGAGTCTGCCAGATCCACTCTGATTGAACACCCGTTAAAACGTTGCACTCTGTTCTGCGTCAGTGGCCCAGTGCATCCGATTTCAGCCAGCATTTTATTTAGGTTTGCTTTCCTTAGCCTTTGATTGTCCCCAATTTTTCTGCAAGGCAGCAGATTGTCTTTTCTGTAGGGGGATTCTACCCTTAGATGGTCGGCCCTCCCAGGTTTACGAGCACCATCTGCCCGAGTCACTAGAGGTGACTAACACAGACATGCACACACAAAGATAAGAGATGTGACCAACACAGACATGCACACAGCGATACGAGGCATGACTAACACTGACATACATCAAGATATATGACACATGACTAACATAAACATACACACAAAGATATGATATATGACTAACATAAGAATGCACACACAAAGATATGAGGGAAGATTATTCTGGAACTAGGAAAACAATTCATACATCGCCTCAAGACAAAAAGGACATAGACAACACAGTTGAGATGAACAACTGACATATCTCACACAAGACAGAAATTGTCTCCAGGAGAAAAAAGACATCAGTGTCTATTTTCTTTAGCATCTCGCGTGTCTATGACACTGGAATGTCTGATGCTCAAAATGCTACAAACAGGAGGCACATAAAACATGTTCTCCTGATTATAATGCAACATATACCAAAGAACCAACAGAGGGGAAACAAGTATCTTAGCAAGTCAGTTACATTGCCAAAAGAGGTCCTTCAGGAATGGGTTATTCTACCAACACGCTTCCTGATATGTCTCAATGATATAACAAAATACTGATATCACCTTCTTACAAACACCAAATGGCTTTGCGAACTGCACAGCCATGGATTTCGTCATAACCACCTCGTATCTGCTCCAAAAGACAACAGAGAAATTAGAAAACTGAACAAAGACAAGGATTTAAAAAGAAACAATACGAAAACCACAGCTACAATTTTCTCTTGTTTCTTGGGGGGGGGGGGAGAAGGAAAAAAAAAAAGGGGGGGGGGGTATACATGTTGTGTATAGGAGTCTGAACACAGGTGTAGAGAAAGAAGAAAAATTGATGAATTGAAATGTTTTCAATAATTGTGAACATATAAACAGTTCACAATAATTGTGAACATATAAACAGTTCACAATAATTGTGAACATATAAACAGTTCACAATAATTGTGAACATATAAACAGTTCACAATAATTGTGAACATATAAACAGTTCACAATAATTGTGAACATATAAACAGTTCATAATAATGAGGCGCAACAAATCTGTCTTCTCTTCCTCTTTGTTACATCTTCCTTTATTTCTATTCTCCATCTTGCTCTTCTTCTTGTTCCTCATTCCTTCCTCATTTATCATTCAGTAAGGGAAGTCATAATTTGTGGTCTTTAGCTCTTATGTTCACCTCTGGTCTTTAGCTCTTATGTTCACCTCTGGTCTTTACCTCTGGTCTTTATCTCTTATGTTCACCTCTGGTCTTTAGCTCTTATGTTCACCTCTGGTCTTTATCTCTTATGTTCACCTCTGGTCTTTAGCTCTTATGTTCACCTCTGGTCTTTATCTCTTATGTTCACCTCTGGTCTTTAGCTCTTATGTTCACCTCTGGTCTTTATCTCTTATGTTCACCTCTGGTCTTTAGCTCTTATGTTCACCTCTGGTCTTTAGCTCTTATGTTCACCTCTGCTGCTATGTTTAACAGTGTCTATAATATTCCATCAGTCTATCTTTTTTGTGGTAAACCCTTGAGTCTGATATTCTCGCAGTTTGTTAAAGACTCGCAGTGTTCAGTTTTGTGTTTTCTGTCTTATCAATTGCTAAACAATTGTATTTGCTATTTCTTTACGTATTTTATGACGGAAATTATTCTAGCATTTTTTAAATCTCAGTTCTTCATTTTTGATCTTATGTCCCAAGCTGTGCTATGTCAAAGTTGCAATTTTCAATCATTTCTGACAGTTAAATAGTTCTCAATAACGGCGTGGCAGCTAAACCAGTCTTCAGTAATGATGGAAAGTTAAACAGTTTTCAGTAATGATGGAAAGTTAAACAGTTTTCAGTAATGATGGAAAGTTAAACAGTTTTCAGTAATGATGGAAAGTTAAACAGTTTTCAGTAATGATGGAAAGTTAAACAGTTTTCAGTAATTATTCAAAGATAAACAGTTTAAATAGCGGCAGACCATTATACAATTTTAAATAATTTCAGACAGCTTAATATTTATGTTCACGATGAATAATTAAACAGTTTACAAAACTGACAGACAGCGAAATAGATTATATTAAGACCGGACAGTAAACAGTTTTAATATTCTATTTTATTCTATTCTATTCTATTCTATTCTATTCTATTCTATTCTGTTCTAATCTGTTCTAATCTGTTGTATTCTATTCATGAAATAAGTTATATTGTAGACATGGCATCCCCGTATCCCGCTCCTATCATTAAGCGTAAACAGACTGTCACAGTAAGGTGTTGAAAATAGAAATACTTGTCTTTCCCACCAAGCACTCTGGATCATTTCTACCTTTAGGCTCCCAAGTATCTCAAAACATACATCATTGTCCAACCCATTCTTCTCTGTTTGTTTTAAGTAATGACGGACAGCTAAACAATTGTTTCAGTAATGATGAACGTAATGATGACGGACTACAACTACCTTGGACATACTATAACCAGTGATGGAAAATGTACAACTGAAATAAACAAAAGAATAGGAATGGCAAAAAGTCATTTTAATGTCATGCAGAACATACTAACATCAAAACAAATAACACCAGAGCTAAAACTAAGAATAGCAAAATGTTACATCTTCTCAATATTCCTATATGGTGCTGAAACATGGACATTAGACAAGAAAACAGAACAGAGAATTGAAGCCTTTGAAATGTGGATATATAGAAGAATAGGTAGAATTGGATGGAAGGAAAAGGAAACAAACGATGAAGTCTTAAAACAACTAAAAATGAAAAGAGAACTTCTGAACACAATTAGAACAAGACAAATGCGAATCTTGGGCCATGTTAAAAGACACAACAGAATACTGAAAGTAATCCTGCAGGGGAAAATACAAGGTAAAAGAGGCAGAGGCAGACCAAGATTAACATGGACGAGTAACATCAAAAGATGGACAAATCAACCGATGACAACCTGCACCATCAAAGCAAGAGATAGAGCAGAATGGCGCTCCATGGTAGCCAACCTTCGTTGCGGAGACGGCACTCAGTGATGATGATGAATGATGAACAACTAATCTGAGAAAGATGTATTTTGAAACTTAATCTTATGCCATCTTTTGCAGACACAATTTGTTTTAAATAGTGTAAGTAACACAAGCTAGAATAATTCTATTGATTGATAATTGAAATATGATTGTACCCTACAAGCATATAATAAACTAAGGTGTACGAAAAAAATGTCATCATTACCAAGTACCGTGTCTGCTAGCGTAGGTGATCATGTCTCTCCACAACTTTCGATTTCGACAGTTCTTTATTATTTCTGCTGCTGACCTTCTGCCAAGCTATTCTGTTAAGCTGTCTGATATCTTTTCTCTTTACTTACTTTTATCTCTTCTTCTTTCGATTTTTCCAGTTGTTACAATTTATTCCAGCTGTTCTCTTCTCATTACATGGCAAAAAATTAAGATAGTTTCTCCCTAATATTAGAAATGAGCTCTCTTTTTGCTTTGGCTCTTTCAGAATGTTTTCATTACTCTTCTTAGCTGTCCATGGTAATCTCAACATTCTTTTGTAAAACCACATTTATACAGCGTCCAGTGATATTCCTGTCTGTTGTCCTATTGTCCATGATTCACAACCATTTGTTAAGACTGGCACTACAAAACATTTAAGAACACTTTTTCTTGTTTATATTGTCAAAAATAGATTGCGCAGTATCTCCCTAATTTTTTAAAAGCTGCCATTGCTAGTGCCATTTTGTATGCCACCTCTTTTGTAAATCTGCCATCTGGGGTTCACATTCATTTACAGATTAAAAATTGTTCCATTTCTCTTTATTGTGCACTGCGATGTCTTTTACTTTGTTGTTAAAGTTACTTCTGTCTTTTTGCTGTTAAAGCTGAGTCCCTTATTTTTGCTTTCATTCACTATAATGTCTAACATTTTTTTAAAACTCATTTTCACTTTTATCGATTAAGACTGTATCATTACCATGCCATAGATTATTTATAGTTTGACCTCCAATTGTAATTCCAGGCCTTCCCCCTATGGATCGTAAAATAATCTCACTATAAATATTTAAAAAATCTGGTGACAGCACACAAGCTTGCCTAACACCCTGTTTTATTTGTTGAAACATTCCCAATTGGTTTCCAGTTCTTATGGCCGCTGTTTGTTAAAAGTACATGTTCATTGTATCCTAAAATTTTGATTATCTCTTGGTGCTTTACTTTCTCAAAGGCTTTGGTGTAATCTATGAAACATAGGTATAGATCTGTTTTCACCTCCATGTCTCTTTCTAGGCCTTATGATGTATTTGTCGTTGCTCGTTCCTTTACCTCCAACAAAACCACACTGTAAAGATTCAATTTTTTGACATATTTTGTTTCGCACTCTTCGCATGATGATTCTTAGTAAAAATTTTGGTAATGAGATTCATAAGGTTTATTGTGCGATGATCATAGCATTCAATCGCACCAGATTTTTTTGGTAGAGCTATGAATATTGGATTTAACAGGTCGTCTGGAATATATCCGCTGTTGTAGATATCATTCAATATTTTTGTTTAATTTGATAATTTCTTTTCCAAATTCACTCATGGCTTCAATCTCTTCTTTAGTTATATTATCTGGTCCACGAGCTTTTTCTGCTTTCATATTGCGCAAGCCGTCTTCCAATTTTTCTTGCAATATTTCTGGTCCGTTAACATTATCCTTAATATTTTATTAATTTACTTCTGTTCGTTCATCATTAAAGATCTGTAATGAATTATGTCCATCGTTATCTTATGCTTTCTTGTTCAATCAACAGTTTTCCCTCCTTTGATCTTAAACATCCAGTTTTTGACTGCGTTATTCTTCCTTTTAAATCCATAATTTATTGGTATAATTCTTTGGCATATTATTCTTCTTGCATTTCAATCTCTTCTATTCTCTGTTGTATCCATGTTTCTTTTGCTTCATTGCATTTTATTACAATTTCTTTATTTAATCTATTATAACTAAAGCACAAAGAAATAATACAAATTTTAGAAAGCAAATAAACATAGTAATGATCTAAGAATAATAAAGAACATGTACTTTTAACAAACAGCGGCCATCAGAACCGGAAACCAATTGGGAATGTTTCAACAAATAAAATAGGTTGTTAGGCAAAGTTGTGTGCTGTCACCAGATGTGATTAATATGTATAGTGAGATTATTTCAAGATCCATAAGGGGCATGCCTGAAATAACAATTGGAGGTCATAATATAAATAATCTAAGGTATGCTGATGATACAGTCTTAATCGCTAAGAGTGAAAATAAGTTACAAAAAATGTTATACATTATAGTGAAAGAAAGCAAAAATAGAGGACTCAGCCTTAATAGCAAAAAGACAGAAGTAATGGTAACACCACAGAAAAGACATCACCTCAATGCAAAATAAAGACAAGTGGAACAATATTAAAACAGGTAAATGTATTTAAATATTTGGGAACTTTGTTAACCTCAGACGGAAGATGTACAAAAGAGGTGAGATGCAGAATGGCTCAAGCAAAAGCAGCTTTAAAAAAAAATGAGAAAGGTACTATGCAATCCATTTTTGACAATAGAAACAAGAAAAAGAGTTCTTAAATGTTATGTAGAGCCAGTCTTGACATATGGATGCGAATCATGGGCAATAGGACATCAGACAAGAAAATCACTGGGGTCTAAATGTGGTTTTACAGAAGAATGTTAAGAATACCATGGACAGCTAAGAAGAGTAATTAAAACGTTCTGAAAGAGGTCAAAGCAAAAAGGGAGCTAATTTCCAATATTAGGAAGAAACACTCATAATTTTTTGGCCATGTAGTGAGAAGAGAACAACTGGAATATATTGTAACAACTGGGAAAATGAGAGGCGAAGAAATAGAGGGAAGGAAAGAGGAAAAATACCAGACAGCTTAAGAGAATAGCTTGGGAGAAGGTCAACAACAGAAATGATAAATAGTTGTCGAGATCGAAAGTTGTGGAGAGATATGATCGCCAGCAGGCACGGTAATTGATGATGAATTCTCTTATACTCATTTTTAAAATCATTATTTCTTCTTCTTGTATCCATTAGCTGCAAAATGTCATCTGTCATTCATTTCATTCTTGAATTTGTCCTCACTGGTGGTATGAACTCTTTTGATGTTTATTGCATTGATTCTTTTATCATTTCCCACTGTTCACCAATGCTTTGCATCTTCTTTATTGCACCGTACTGGTTCTGAATTGTGTTATGTTTGTCATGTAACCAATTGTCTGACTTGAGTAAATCTAACATTTAACTTGATGTTAACTGAGACTCGTTTTGCTGCTTTTAATTTTACTCTAAGCTTTCCCACAACTGGTATATGATCACTATTGCAATCTGTCCCTTGTCTAGTTTTCACACACATCAGACTGTTTCTAAATCTGTTGTTTATCATTATGTAATAAATTTGATTACTTGTTTTTTTTTTTGGCTTTTCCATGTCAACATACGTCTTGGATGTCGCTTAAACCAGGTTTTTCCTATCATCATGCTGTGGATCTGCGCAAGTCAATGAGTTTTCCTTTCCTTTCCATATATATATATATATATATATATATATATATATATATATTTGTGCACGACGAAAACCATCTATATATAATAAGGCATGCGAGCAGGCCTGGTTTCAAGACCCCTAAAGATGTTAAGCATTAAAGAGATTTTTGTCACCCCCCCCCCCCACACACACAAACACACACACAAGAAAAAAACACACACGGTTATATGTGTGTGGAAACATAAACAATAATAAAAGATACAATATAATTGCATTTATTGAAATTAGACACACCTTACAGTGACATGCAAATAATCTTTATTTGTGTTTGCTTGCACTTTGTTTTTATTTGATGTTTTCTCTTACTTTAGTTTTATTGTAAAGTTTTTGATCAGATCCTCAAAATAAATCTTATGCAGAACATCTGCTTCTTTACTTAACAGGGATACGGAACTTTGTGGAGTCTTCTTCCATTAATGTCCTAGTACTTGCTCATTTTGCTTAATACTTAAACTAAACCGGGCTTGCAGGTCTTATATATATCTTTGTAAAAGAAAAACACTTGCAACAAGTTTCTGTGCTAAAATAGGGAGCCGCGATAGCTCAGTGGTTAGTGAACTGGACTACAAAGGACAATAGGGATTGTTTAATCCCAACCGAAGACTTCCGGGTTCACCCAGCCTTAAATGGGTACCGGATTTTTTCTGGGAAATTAAAGCGGCACGGGCGTAATAGCGACCACATTACCCCAAAAATCATGTGCCGAAGCTCTGTAAAATTGTTGGTCACTAACACCGTATTCCCTGAACGCCACTTGGCGTGACGGGGGCTCTTTATTTATTTTTTTTTACTTTTACTGTGCTAAAATAATGTGGATAAGTGCTAAAGTACTGTTGAACCAGGTTGCGAATAAAAGTAGGGTTGTGTGACTTCAGGTGACTAACAATTTGAAATACGGCGTAAAATAACCAGGGCAGATAACCTGCTCTGTGGAGTTCGTGTGTGCCCAACCAGCGTATTAGGGTAAACATGCAGTTTGCATTTACTTCGTCACATGCATCGGGCATGTATGATCCTGGATGTTGTGATGTCGAGTATAACATCAGTCAAAAAATGAAGATCTGTGACATGACATGACGTGCTCCATTTATTCACTGGGTTCTGTCTCGATATCAAGGTTTGTTATGGTTAAATGCATTTATGCTATATTTCTTGTCTTGATAGAGTGCGATGAGTACAAAATGGCAATTTGTTCACTCAATAACCTATTATTAGCAGAAAAGAACTGACACAATTAAAACACAATAAATAGCAGAAAGATAAAAATAAATGAGAAAGACACACATGGATACAAATGGAAGTGGTAGCATAGATAGAGAACAAAAAAAATCACATGTTAATTAAATAAATGTGATCGTTTATTGCTGTTGATAAAAAACGGACAGGCTGTATAAAGTTTTGTTCTTGAGTTATTGAGTTATTTGCGGGTCATCATCATTGCACTCCGAACATGTCCATAAGTGCTCAGATCCCTTCCTCAACAATTCCCGCAGTGTCCAGCGACTGACAACTCCAGTTGGTTGATAAGTCTTCTTACACGGCCACTAAGTTTCTCAATTCTGGCTGTGCCCACCTTAACTCCCATTTCCATCATCCAAAGAAGTGACGTAGATCTGTGTTTGTCGAAGTCCTGTGCTCTTCCCACATCTCGGAGGACATTGGTGATGTACGCCCGATCCATTGGTTGCCCGTCCTCAACGACAGTGCAGCTAGCCAACCTGTTCGCTCTTTCATTTCCCCGTATTCCCGCATGCCCAGGGACAAAGACTGGTTGACCTTACGTATTTTGGATTTCTGCAACGACTCTACCCATTGCATGCGTATAGAGTCCGCTTCCACTTTTTTGTATCATGCTCATCGAATCACTCAGTATACATGCGTGGGTGTAGTGTTGTGAGTCTAACCATATGAATGCCTTGGTCACTACCCTCACCTCTATTGTCATGCTACTCGTGGTCATGACGTATGCACCACTGTCTTCGTAGACGATTCTACCTGCCGAGCGTACTTTAATGCCCATGCACTTCTTTGGTGTCGTCTTACAGATCCGTCTGTATAGATGACTGCATCTTTCTCATCGGTGTTATCGCAGATGAGACCATTGACCTCAGCATTAACCACGACCGGTTTCTGTTCTCTACTTTTCCTGTCGAGTGTGACAATACACGAGAAAGTCCCCTTGAAAGACGTAGGTACCGGTATCCACTCCTCACCAACGCTGATATTGGTAAGCCCACAGACCTGTTTGATGGCATCTTCTGCTCGGTCCACCTATGATTTGCCTCTTTTTAGCCTGGCACCATTCTCTGTGTTGAACACATGGTGCAATGGATGATGTTTATCTGTACTAATCTTCAGGTATGCTCGTGCTCTCCAGATCTTGATTCTGTCATCCATGGTTGGAAAGTCAAGAAGATACCTCATTGCTACAGGGAGTGTCCCTTGAACATCCCAAGATAATGCGCATGGCTTCATTTTGTATTTTCTCCAGCCTATCATTTTGAGTCGTACTGACAGTAAGAATTGCCAGGGCATACTCGATTGGTGCGAGGACTAATCCCTGGAACAGAAGAGTAAGTAGCCTCTGCTCGATGTTGGCAGCTGCCATGACCTTCAAGGCGGCTAATCCTTAGCGGGATTTTGTTATTACATTGTCGAAAACACAGGCTTTGATCAAACTTATCTCCGAGGTATGTTATCAACTTGTCCCTGGTCACCTCATCAGCTCCCATTCGTACCGGTGTGGTCGTATTAACGATATGATTGTTAAGGTAGAACCATGAAACAGATGCTTTATTAGGATTAACCAAGGCACCTGAAACCCCACACATGGAAGAAATGCGATCGAGTTCGTCTTGCATTGTGGAGGCGATTCCCCGTCTGTCTCTTCCCTGTCGATATACCAGAATATCATCAGCAAAAGTCATAGTTTTCCCCTCCCATCCAGCTGTTGTTCCGTTATCGCTATTGTGTACACGTTAAATAGAACTGGTGACAATGGTGAACCTTGTGGCAGCCCTGGACAAATGGATGTTGGCTCGGAAGACCAGCTTCCACATCTGAGTATCACCTTCCTCTGAAACAGTGCCGCGGCGATCCATCTAATGAGGAAAGGGTGCACCGCCAGTTTGAGGAGTATGTGTATGAGATATTCATCCTCCAGATCTATAGCAGCAGCACATGTCTCCTCTCATCTGTGGAAGCCTTCGAAGACATCATAAGCAAAGACTGCCGCTTTGAGCCATGTCTCTCTGTTATATCTATAACCTCCGAGTGTGGATGGGAATGTGCGTTTCTGTTCAAGGTGACAGGTGAGGACACGGGCAACTATTTTCTCCAGCAGCTTGCCCGCATTATTCTGAATTGTGATGATTATGTAGGCACTGATCAGAGAATGGTCCTTGTTTGGCTTCAGTAGCGGTAGTAAATAGCTGTGTAGCCACTCCTCCTTATTCTGGCCACTCCAAAAGCTGGCATTAAACTCATTGGCCAGTTTTGTCAAGTAGCCTTCAGCTAAATCGCCTATGTCATTGTAACGAACACCATCTGGGTCAGGAGCAGTGTTGTATGACCTCTGATAGTGTCATAGATCTTGCACTGGTGTCTTCCACCTTTGCACCGGTTTGCAGGTGGAGTGCTCTGGGGTTCCATGGAAGTGATCACTATCCATGTGTCCTCCTAATTGAGAAAAGCAGAAATAGAAGCCAGAAAAGAAAGCTCCACACATTCCACTACGAGAAAACAGACCAGGACGTCATTAGCAAAATCAGACATAGGAAACAGAGCGCCCCGCGTAGCAGGCAGGAGAGATGGACGCAGCCACCCTGGTGGAACGTAGATGTCAAGGAAGCTTGGCGGAGCAAGTGTCAAACGACCAAGACATGGCAGGAAGCTAAAATTAATGGAAGAACACAACCTGAGCTCTTGAAGCGTCTGAAAATAGAAGTCGACCAAATATGATGCGCTTTAAACTATGTGCTTAGCAGGCTAAGGATGCCAAATGATATGACTTCTGCAAAAATGTGTGCTCAGAAAAATAGCTAGCCACATTATGGTGCCTTCATCAGAGCATGAATGGCACAACACGACACAGAGGCATACCAGACTTTCAGAGCACAGGCCGGATATGGCACAAATCTGATGAGAGCAAAGGGAAGGCCCTTGCCCGCTACATTGAACAGACGGACCTAAGAAATGAGGCTATAAGAATGAAGATAAGGGGATCGCTGTCAAAATTGTGTAAGGGTGTAGTGCTTGAAGAAGATCTCACAATCACAACCGTTTTGTTCTGTAGCTGATTACTCGTGTCTCAATTTTACAGATACATTTACAAGTGTGTTATGTAAGTACGTGAAATTATATGGATTGTCTGTATGTGAGAATTAAACACAGATTTTGGTAGACCAAGACTTTATTCTACTATGTGCTATTTTCTTGTTTAGATTACAATGTTCTGTCAGGTGTCTACAATTTACTAGAAACTTAACAAGTCCGAGTTCATGACAAAATACAGACAATATCATTGATTCATTGAGTGGTGTCTCCACATAGATGGATACCTACCACGGAGCGCTATTTTTCTCTGTTTCTTGTCATAATGATTTCTTGTCTCGCCTCATCCACTGTCATATACTTCGCGGGGAGGACACTCCCGGTAGTGGTGTCATTATAAAAAATACGTGTTCTGTCAATGGAGCAGTGAACACGTTAATCCATCGACGATCGACATAGCACAACGAAAAAGAGAAAGAGATATAATTCTACTTAATCGTCTAAAACCACACTGTCTACATCCCCGGCATAAATTAACAAACAACATTGGGTGTTAAAAAACATTATTTTAACACAGTCGACAGAATATCACTGGATCGCTAAACAAG
Organism: Megaustenia siamemsis; assembly: GCA_032433765.1. Lineage (NCBI taxonomy): Eukaryota > Metazoa > Mollusca > Gastropoda > Stylommatophora > Ariophantidae > Megaustenia > Megaustenia siamemsis. Next base: position 54,588,719 of record JAVIAB010000101.1, on the reverse strand, counting down.
TCTACAACCAAAACGTAACTCGCATGATACGTGATCTGCCATAGTGTGCCACCAGTATAAGGGGCATATAGTGATCTAAAATTGAAGGGATATGATGAAACATAACATACAATTAAGATCTACAGAAAACATATCGACAACAGTCTTGAACAAAAGATAAAGACTTCTAGTCTTAATGTAGGACACAATCGAGTATAAATGTGGCTATACAATTTGTAAGTTAACCCAGCTTTAAACAGGTACTGGTTTTATTTAAAGTTGGACAGTCAAGTGCGATATCGACCATATCAGACATAAAGTGTGGTCATTGAGAAATATGGGCACTGACGTACAATTCTCATGGGACCTAGAACCTGAAAGGCAGATATCAGTTTATAGGGCATGTAAAGGTACATTATAATTAATCAACAATTTTACTAGGTAAAGATTATATCGTTATAATTTATTCTGTAACATTATACATAGTGTTTAATAGTAGTGTCGACGTTACGGTAACCCACAAAATAAACTTGTTCGACGGACATCCAGTACATCGTAAGGGGAGCTAAGGGAACTTAAACTCCAGACATCCCCGGAGACGGTAAGGGAAGATACTCGGTATTGTTGAAGCTGAAACTGACCGATAATAAGAGCAAAACTAAACAAGCCTAAACCATTACATTTGTGTAATGGATCTTAATATTGTTTTAGGAGCGGATGGGTACATGCGGGGTGGTAAACAGAAGATAAACCAACAGTGACCGACTAATAGATCAGAAGAATAAAACAAACAATAGCGGATAGACAGCTTGTTTATTTTTAAATGATTATAATGAATTTTAATGAATTTAAGAGGACAGAATGGTATCCGTCTGGAGGTCGGTTTATATGGGCGGATGGTACTGAAGGGGTTGTAGCAGATGAATGTATTAGCAGAACCATATCACACCGATTAACAACATTTTAATTAGCGTTAATTGTATAATAAAGGACGGAATGAGGCGGACTGATAAGGGAATGGTCAGGTTGGAAAGGAGCAATAAAAGATGATAGCCCAAACATATCGGACCGATTGATAATACTTCATTGAATTTTAATGGATTTTAGTATGATTCAAGATAAAAAGAATTAAAAGGCTATCAAATTGCTCAACGACTGATTATTTTAAATCACATTTTAATGACTTTTTAAATAGATTTTTAGCGATTTTTGGAGGGATGTGGGGCGGTGGGTAGTTGTGACAAAGAAAATGAATAAAAGCTGATCTATAAAATGACGGGATGATGAATCGCAGTTGAATCGGTATAGGTGTTCCGTAAAGGCATATATGAGTAAATAATTATTAATATCTATATGCATTTATGGATATATATGTGTAATATGTACAATAACTTTATGTACATTTATAAAATATATAGTAGTATACATTTATAAAATATATAAAAGTATATAACTTTATGTACATTTATTATATAAAAGTAATATAACTTTATGTACATTTATAAAATTTATAAAAGTATATAACTTTAGTAAAAGTAGTATAACTTTATGTACATTTATAAAATATATATAAAAGTTGTTTTACTCTATATAAACTATATGCACATTTATGAAAAGTGGTCAGAATGTTTAGGGAGTAGAAGGTTTTCAGTTTAGTTTTATCCGCAGCAGCGGTTTTTTTTAATATAATGAAAATATGAGATCAATAGAATGCCGCAAATACATATAATACATATATTTACCTTTATTATATGGGATATATAGAAAATATATGAAAAGTTGTAAAGTATTTTAGAAGGGTAGGATGTTTTCAGACTGATTTGACTGTTGTAAATGTTTATATAAGAAAACATTCTATGCTACCACAGATGAGTGTATCAGAAAATAATATAAAAAATTCAATAGACCACCGCAAAGACATATAGCAAAAAATTAGTATTCTCCATTGCTTATATCGAATATATAGATAAACTATGAAAAATGTCCAGAGACAGTTGTTTATGTCTAATAATTGTAAGTGTCATAGTGGGTAATTATGTCCGCGGATATAGTGATTATTTAGATATCTGATTTGAACGAGGGAAGTAGGAGACAGTTGATGAGTCACTGCTGATGAAAATTTAGCATAAAGTTATATGTTATAGGAAATCGAGATGGTGTTAGTTATTAAATGGGTGGGGTATGGATTATCACAGAATTGATATTGTTTCGGTAATGGTGTCTATAGTAGAAGATTGGGGTTGTAATGTCTTTCTAACATTAACCTGAGGTCTCATGTGTTCTTCATACTTCAATTATTCGTGCGCTTTGATCAGGTGACTCACGACTTTGCATTTGTACTAAAATACAATGATAAACATATTAATAGTTACAGGCGTTGCATATATTATAACGTTGTAAAATCGATGTGGCGATGTTATAAGCATATACAAAGTAATTTTAGTTGTAACTATATTTTTTGCTCTATATTAGCTTTTATTATAACATAAACATCGGTAGATTGAAACACACACATTGCAACCCCCTGCGACAGGATGCAGCCTCTGTATGGCGAAACGCGCATGTGTGAAAATATACCCACGTATTACATAAGTTGTGACGTATTAAACCAATATATTGAACTGGGCATGCCTGGTTCTACCGCAAGGTGGCGAATAAGGACCAATGACAAGAATTTAGATTATTAACTAGACAGTAGGCCAAGTAATAAAAATGTTCAACTCAAATGTTAAGGCGGTCCTATTATATGGCTGTGAAACATGGAGAACAACAAAATTGACAATCACGAAAATACATACTTTCATTGATGGATGCTTACGCAGGATAAAAGGATGGAAATGGCAGGACAAAATCACTAACATAGAATTATGGAAATGTACCAGTCAAACAACAGTGGATAAAGAGATACAGCGAAGACGATGGCGCTGGATAGGACACACACTACGGAGGCCAACTGAGAGTATTACACAACAGGCCCTTTTTGGAATCCCCAGGGGAAAAGACAAAGAGGAAGACTAAGGAATTCTTGGAGAAGACAGATAGAAGCAGAGATGAAGATGATGGGGAAGACATGGAATGACCTTAAAAAATGGCAAAAAACAGAACGACTTGGAAAGTGTTTGTTGAAGACCTATGCTCCACTGGGAGCTAAAAAGGTAGAAGAAGTAGACCAAGTAGGATCTTTTAGAGCTAAATGAGCGAAACACACACACAAAAAAAAACAAATCCTAAATTTGTAACAAAACTAGTTTTGTTTCGCGCCTAGTTTTCATACTTTTCCATATTTTTTCTTAGTTTTCGTAAAACCAGTACTTAATTCAGCCGATGTTTATAATATTGCTGTGTTCTGAATATCCCATTGTATTCTACATTTAAGTTTAAAAGAATGCGTTATCAGCTGTGGTTTGTTTTATTTTTGTTATATATTATCTGTATGTTTTGGTTCATCTTCCTTATACCCATAAAAACCATTAAAATCCAATGAAAATTTTAATCTGTCAGCTTTTGTTTGTTTTATTCTTATTATCAGTTACGGTTACTTCAACAGTACCTGTACAGTACCCGGGGAGTCCGATGTTTACCTCCATTTACCGTGTCCGGGCGGTGCCCTTTGCATCGTGTATGATTTTGTTAGGCAAATTCATCATAAAACACTACTTTTAATATTAAAGTAGTAAATGTTAAACCAGTAGTTGAAATAGAACAATGAAAACACACTTATATTTGCTCAAAGTGCTGGAACAAATTCAGAATCTATATTTCTTGTAAATATTTAATCTAAAAACTAGAAACGTAATTAAAGCAAAAAAAGTATTTCTTTTCATAGATCTGTATGAGACCATGGTGTCATAAATGAAAGCAACTATAGTTTCTGGGTGTGAAGAAACAAACTTGGAAGGATATCATATTTACTTCAGTATAAAGGATCCAAGCTGCATGAGTATAGAAGAAGGTTCCATGAATACTAATAAAGTTTGACATATTAATACTAAGTTCATCTTCCTCTCTTCCTCATCTCATTTGCCTTTCAGCGTCGAGGGAAGATATAGTTCTGCTGGCTTTTGCACTTCTGTTGGTGTTTCCTGCTGCTGTTTCCTACTGTTATAAGTGTTCTAATATTCAATCAATCCATATTTTAGGGTGTCGACCTTTCATTTGGAGTTGTCGCATCAACACTTAAGCAAAACAAACAATAAAAGTCACTGAAAAATGTGAAGTAATGTGTAAATATGTAATTTATTTAGGTAATATTTAAACGTTTGTTAAAATTCTTTTGTCTATCGACGCGTTTACAAAATTATAATTCACTGTTTTACCTTACAGGGAATACACTATGGAAATAGTATTAGTTATGTAAGTCTTATGATCTACAACTTGATTGAATTAAAGGTGTATAAAATTAACGACGCCTATTCCATGCTTTATGTGACTATGTTCAGCTTAATATCTACCCATTTTGAAAGAGACTGTAAAATACTTATATAATTATGTAAACTGTAGCATGTTTATTTACTTAGGTCTAAAATGAGGACATTATAGCCACGGTACAGCGGCGATAGCTGAGTAGTTAGTGAACTGGACTACTAAGGACAAGAGGTAGGGTTCGATCCCAACCGACGGCTTCCGGGTTCACCCAGCCTTTAATGGGTACCTGATTTTCTTCAGGGAAAGTGAAGCGGCACGGGCGTAATACCGACAACATTACCCCAAAAATCATGTGCCGAAGGTCTGTAAAATGTATGGTCACTAACACCATATTCCCTATACGCCACTTAGCGTGACGGGGGTACTTTACTACTTTTTTTTTATAGCAACGGTGGTGGATTGTTTGAATGGGACCATGGAAAAAACGGATGTGGCGATAATGTTCAAAAACCAATTGTCTTCTTGCCAGACGTCCTACTTTCCAGTTATAACCGATCGTAGCACTGACATCTAAAATAAATGGCACACCTCGACGTTACCATAGACAACAAAACACTCGACGTTACCATAGACAACAAAACATTCGACGTTACCATAGACAACAAAAAATTCGACGTTACCATAGACAACAAAACTATCCAAAGCCATCACAATCAAATAAAATATAATTAATCGATCAATTATATGTTCGTTATCACCTTTGACCATAAGTAGCCACGAGCTCAACGCCGGGAAAGGTGTCAGGCTGAAAAGAGGCAAATCATAGGTGGGCAGAGCAGAAGATGTCTGTGTGAACAGGTCTGTGTGATGACCATTATCAACACTAGAGAGTGGATACCGATGTCTACGTCATTTCAGTTATTTGATCAGCACCTGCTTATTCATCTCTCAAATGTTTCTCTATGGCATCTTTTAGTCTCTCCAGAAAGATTTTGCTTAGTTTTTTTTTTTTTCCTGACCCTGATAGCGGTATAATTTCCCTGAAATGTGTGCACTCCTATATATTCCCTTTCTCTGATAGTTTGAAAATACAACCTTTCCTGTCTATAGGTATTTATTCCTCTTCCCATATTTTTTTCTAGTAGATTATGTAACATCTTGGTAGAGTTGTTAATATCTGCTTTGGTGGCTTCTGAAGGAATTTCATCTGGTTCTGTGGATTTACCATATTTTAAAAGCTTGATGGCTTTCATTACTTATTCCTTGTTTGGCTTTCTACAGTTAAAGTGTAACTCTTCTTCTGCTGGTATTATATCTGGAGGGTTATTTGAGCCTGGTCTGTTCAAGAGTTCTTCAAAGAGTACTCTTTCCACTCTTCATTTATTCCCTTATATTACTAAGCATTTTCTTTCTTAAATTCTTTAATAAAGGAATTGATCTGTTTTTTTCCACATAATTGCTTTGTGCTTTTGTACAGTTCTTTCATATTTCCTTTATATGCTGCTTTCTCTTCCTCTTTAGCTAGTTCATCTATATATTTCCTATAATCGCATTTAACTGCATCTTCTTACTTCTTTGTTAACCTCTGTGTAAGTTTCCTGTGATTTAACTTTATAACTTCTCGTTTTGCTTTTACTTATGTCCACTTCCTTATTCTTTATTTTTAAAACTTGCTCCAGGGTCTCTGCTGTCATCCATGCCTTATTCTGGCGTTCTTTTCCTCAGGGTTTCTTCACATGTTTGATTTCATTATTCCTTTACATGTTTGCAGTGATCTTCTATATTTCTTGTATGTTCTAGTTGTTGGAGGACCTGGTATTTATTTGATATTGTGACTGCGAATTTATCTGAATTCCTTGCTTTTTGAGAAACCCCACATTGAAATACTGTCTACTCTAAAGTGTTGTAGTATATCTTTTCATTTTAAGTTTGGCTAGCTCAAGATGTTGATCTGAAGCCACGTCCGCTCCCCCATATACTTTTATATAATGTAGGAATTACTGAAACTTTGTATTTATACATATGTGGTTAATTTGATTCTCCGTTCTATGATACTGGATAATGACATAATTTCCGAGAGCATGGTGCCAAACAGTCAATGCTGAATACAATATCAACATAAATGCCTCATAATCAAAAACCGTTCCTTATGACGTTGACGATCAGGTCTCTGTAGATTTCTATCTTCATACATGCTTATTCGTTCTGTAATTGATTTCCTTTACAACCATTCCATTTTTCCAGTTGCCATTATACACCCGCTTTTCCTTTATTATTACCTGGTTTACCAATGATGATTGTTTTTTTTTCTGATGATGAAAATGAGCCTCACTTTTGCTTTGACCTTGTTTAGAACAGCCTCGTTGCAATTTTTAGCCGAGGCCTACAACGATTTTCCTATTTGTTATAATCCGGTAACAACATCAATACGTCAAGACAGACCACGCATAACGCTGAAGAGCTAACTTTACTTATTTTCTTTGCTAAAAATGGATTTCATAATATTCTTCCCAATCTTTAGAATACAACCCTTGTGAGAGCAGTGCTGCATACTTCTTTTGTTGAGCTTCAACCACCTGAAGCAAGCACCGAATCCTGGATTTTAAGTCCTTTAAATGTGTTTACATTGCTATAATATACTGACCTATTTACTGTTATTGCGCATATAGCAAAAGTACTAAAGAGACTAGAAAGTCTAATTTAGTCAGACAAGACTGTAAATTATAAAATGATTCATAAAACGAAGACCAGAGTCGATTGACAACATCCAAGAAACGCTAGCAATTGACATTGTTGAGGGTACAAGAATGACATGAACTAAAACGTTGCATATCTCTCGACACCGTGAAGAGTATACAAGGAGACAAATAATAATAAATGAATATTATTATAGAGGAAAAGTTCCGAGGCAATAATTCGACGTATCATAGAAGGGAGAGGTAAGTTTTACAGCACTCAGAAAAAATGAGGAAATAAACAACAGAAAAAAAAACAAAGAACAATGTGTGGTCGAAGCAACGGTTCGTTCCTACTTCGGACCATACATTGTTCTTTGTTTTTTTTGTTTCTTTGTCGAGTATACAAGGAATTGAAGAGGGAAAAACTGAGAGAGAGAGAGAGAGAGAGATAATTTTCACAACAGAATAGAACGAAACTTGAACACGAATATCACATGAAAAAAGAAAATGTTAAAAATTAGCACGAACTGTAACGTGTAATGACAAATGTTGCAAATAACAAAGTAGATACCAGACGAATGCGACGATGTGGGTGAACCAATAAAAATGTATGCAAATAAATTTAATTCGAAGTATGAAAAGATTAATTTGTAGCAGGAACAGAGCAATTGTGTTAATTTCTAAGAAGACATTCCATACACGAAATGTATTATTCCATTGAATACATAACAAAACATTGAAATAGACATAGCAGCATATGCATTCAATATATCATACAAATTAACATCATCAATGCAAAAGTAATGAATATCACAAAAGAAAACCATAAATAACACATTAGACGGCAGACAACTGAACCAAGTGATGGAATTTAAATATCTGGAAAGTCTGGTGCCAACAACAATTCACAAGCAGCATTAAATGACACAAGACGTAGAAAAGCTTGTCACGTCATCGGACAGCTATCACCACTACTGTCCAAAAAGAGCTCTAGAGGCAAAACGAGCAGTCTACAATACAATATTTATTTCAACATTGTGCTACCAATGCCAGACTTGAACGCCACAATTAAAGAACAGTAAGGAAATTAATTGCTTCGGAGATGAAATGTATTAAATCAACTACAGAAACAGCTTGAGAAATAAGATAAGAAATGAAGAACTGATGAAAAAGCTAGGAATAAGTCACGCAATAGAATAGATACATAATTTTTTTTTTGCCACTTTGCCACGCAATAAGACAAAAAGACCAACAACACAAAAAATAACAAGCCTATAACAGACTTCAGATCTAGGGCCAACAACGAAAAAGATGGACTGAAGAAATATTATAACTTTGGAACCCTAACAGCTAACAGTAGCAGATGTCAATGGAAGTACAAATCACGGCATCAGATATTCTCCCCCCCCCCCCTTCCGACGCTGAAAGGTAACAGAAGAAGGAAAGCGGAGGAAGAAGAGAAGGACATTTCCTTTTTGGAAACTATAACAGAAAATTGAAGATGATGTAAGCTGCGCTGAATTAATTTTGTTTTTTTTCTTTTCCCATCTTAGCTCAAACAATTAGCTAATCATGTAAGTTAATGTGACCTATACTAACGTAACATAAAATTATCATGCTCATACCTTAGAAACGTAAATAATTGTACCCGGACCAGTCATTTTAAGTCAAAATTAAGAGACATCAAGTATTATTTAATAGGATGATTGCATCCTGTGTTTTCTGGACCACATCGACTATATGATAACATAATCTCGCAAAGGATTAGCCACCTTGAAGGTCATGCAGTTGTCAACATCGAGCAGAGGCTACTTATCTTCTGTTCCAGGGACTAGTCCTCGCAGCAATCCAGTAAGCCCTGGCAATTCTTACTGTCAGTAAGAGGCCAATTGACAGGCTGGAGAAAATACATAATGTTGCTATTCGCATTATCTTGGGGTGTACGAGAGACACTCCCTGTGTATCTTCTTGACAGGTGTCAGGATTAAAAGAGGCGCATCATGGGTGGGCTGAGCAGAAGATGCCATCAAACAGGTCTGTGGGCATACCAATATCAACGTTGGTGAGGAGTGGATACCGGTGCCTACATCATTCAAGGGGACTTTCTCATGTATTGTCACACTCGACAGGAAAAGTAGGGAACGTAACTCAGTATTGGTCAATGCATAGGTCAACGGTCTTATCTGCGATAACACCGATGAGAAAGATGCAGTCATCTATACAGACGGATCTGTAAGACGACACGAAATGAGAGCATGGGCATTTACAGCACGCTCGGCAGGCAAAATAGTCAAGGAAGACAGTGGTGCATACGTCATGACCACGAGTAGCATGACAATGGAGGCGATGGCAGTGACCAGGACATTCAAATGGTTAGAGTCACATGACTACACCCACGCATGTATACTGAGTGATTCGATAAGTATGATAAAAAAAAGTGGAGGCGGGCTCAGTACGTATGCAATGGATAGAGTCATTGCAGAAGTAAAAAAAAAATACGTAAGGTCCATTTATCTATGTCCCTGGACATGCGGGAGTACGGGGAAATGAAAAAGCTGACAGGCTGGCTAGCTGCGTTATCGTTGATAACGGTCAACCAATGGATCGGGCGGACATCATCAACGCCCTCCGCGAAGTGGGAAGGACACAGGACTTTGACAACCACGAGTCAACGTCACTTCTTCGGATGAAAGAGATGGGAGTTAAGATGGGCACAGCCAGAAATGAGAAACCTAGTGGGCGTGTATGAAGACTAATCAACTAACATAGAACTGGAGTCGTCAGTCGCTGGACACTTCGGGAATTGCTGAGAATGGGACCTGAACACCCATGGGCATGTTCAGATTTCATCGATGATGACCAGTAAATAACTCAATAATAGGATGAAGTAGAAGATGTTTATGTGGAAAAGTGTCTACACTTGATGGCTTTTGAAATGAACACACAACACGCAAGTTAGAACTTTCCATTTCTTTCTTCAGCTTTCTCTTACATCCGTTCTGCCGTCGAGGAAGATTAAAAGTTCTGGTTCTCGCCCTTTTGACGCTTCAATTATTGTCAATTATAGTGGCTGTTGTGTTTAATTGATGTTGTCTGTCCATCTTACACTAGATTTGCCACTTTCCCTTCTTTCTTCTCCTCTTTCAATATACTCCAGGTAACAGACTTTAATCTTTATTTAGAACCGTCATCATCGTAGTCGGAGGATTCCTATATCTAAAACTAAGATAATGTCCATTGACAATTCAAAACGTCAACTCAAAAGCTTGATCAACAGCGGAGAACGTGATGAATAACTGGGATCTGTAGTAACAAGGATCTGTAGTAACAATGGGGACTTTGAGAAGGAGATAGAAAGATCATTAGCAATAGAAACAAAAAAAATAAATGTAATCAGGAATATGTGACTCAATATCAGCAAGAAAATAAAATTACAATTTTGGAAGGCATGCATGCTCTCAATAGCAACTTATAGTTTAGAATCATGAATAATCTCGTAAACAACACAGAGTATAATTGATTCATTACAAACACAGTTATTTTTAAATATCATTTTGTTTTAAACACCACATGATTAATTAATGTTAACTGTTTTCATATCTGGGTCATTTCAGTCCATTACAAGTGTAGTTGTTTCAGTGTCTTCATGTTCCAAAATTACAGTTGTCTGGATATTAAATGTTTAAAAAGATATGTTGCATTATTTAGCCAAACTATGAATCAGTGATTGCAAGTCTCTTATTTGTGAACAACAAGAGATGCAGTATCAGCCAAAAATCATCTCTTATTTGAATGTCAGTTGTTTCCTTGTTTGTTTTCAAATGAGCTAATTTGTAAAAGGAGGTTTGAGATTTTAAGTGTATTTAGGTATCACTGGGGCTGTTGAGAACACATTGTGCAAGATGGCAGCAAAGACATTCCTGAAGAGCTTAGAGCAAGGACTCGACCCTGTTTAACCCTAGTCTGGACTGTACTCCATATAAAAGTGATATTATCAAATCGGACTGAAGTGTTAATTTTATCATGAGTTGATATGATCAGTGGACCCTTTTTTACATGAAATAATTAGTGGGGAACAATGAAAAAATAAAGTGTATCAGTAGATGAAGACATGCTATTTGTAGAGTAGAACATAACATTAACAATTATGAATGTAATCTAGAGGTTTACTAGTTCTTTTTTGTCCGTAGGGTGCAAATACATCGAGAGTCGTAAGTACTTATGGCAGTGACGTGATATTTACACTACACAACACGAAAACATGAAACTTATGTCAGTCTGAAAACAATCAATATATTTAAGACACGTTAACTAAAGTCAAACTTCGTTGTGAGGTGCAAGTTTCAAAAACACAAAGAGGGCGTATTTTTGAGACAGCGACTGAATGCAAAAGTGGAAGCACTTGTTTAGAGTGATCTCTAAACAAGGAATTATCACAACTCTTCAATTAGCTTACACTTGAACAGAGACGGACAATAACAGTCGATCGTTATCATCCAATCTCTCCCATGCTTCTTTATTTCCTTTTCTTCTTCATCCTAAAACGATGGCCTCGCTGTGGCACCGCTGTCAGGCGTCATCCCCTTTCTCTCTTGATTTCTATTTCCATTCTTCCTTTAGGACTCTGCGAAGCCGAAGCCTATTTCTTTGACGTTAAAACCCCATATCTTTCTCGTTCTGCCTCTCCTACTTTCTTTCACACGCCCTTGCAGAATGGCCTTCGACAGTCCACATGTTTCAAATACGTTGTCATTTTTTTTTTCATTTTGAAATTCTTCATCATTAACGTTATCATCATTATGTGCTATACCGGTCTGCGTAGGCGATCATGTCCCTCCACAAAATTCTATCTACAGTGCATCGAATCAGTACTGTTGTTGACTGTTTTCCATGCCATGACACAAAGCTATCCAGTATTTTCTCTCTTTGTCGTCCGCGATATCTTTTTCCTTGTATTTTGCCAGTTGTAACTAAGTATTCCAGCCTTCCTCTTCTCATGATGTGCCCGAAAAATGTTGATTGTTTCTTTATGGATTCTGGATTCAAGAAACTTGGAGCACCTATGATTTCGCCCGGTGTACAGGGATGATAATCATAACATAACTCTCAATTGTTCCAGTTGACACTACATTCTATAGTTCTTTTCTCATGACATGGTTTAATAAGTATTATTATTTTCTCCCTCAGATGTTGTAAGTTAGCTTTCTTTTTGTTTTTACAAATTATAAATCATCCACATAAAGGAAATAGGTAATCAAAAATAATAGATTAAAAAAAAAAAAAACAATAAACGCAAAAAAATGATATGTCAGGGAGGAAAATAGCAATGAATATAATAATACTAAAGTGAAAATAAAGGGTAGATCTACCAGGAAACTGAAACAACAATTGTATATTAAGATATAAAAAACATGAATGATCAGCTTAAAACAACAAATGCTCACAAACATATATAAAAGACCTCTGCTGTTTGAAGAAAGAATAGATTGTTTATGATTTAAAAGCTGCGTTACTTGATTTAATTATAGGTCTATACATAATTAAATGTGCGTATTTGTTCTTCTAAATTGAAGTTTATTTTTTTTGTTTGTTTTAAGAGAACGGAACTGGACGTAAGTAGATGTGATTCTTATATCATACAGTAAAAGAGGAATCATTGTGCAAACTTAAAATTGTCAACCAAAAACTGTCCACACAAAACTTACAACACTACATGTCATTCCTCCATACATTGTTCTTATCAAGTTAATAAACATTATGTGGATTTAGAATTGAAACAGTGACTTCCAAAACAATCCTTTGTCTAAACTATCAAATGCCTTTTCGTAATCTTTTAATCTTTATAAAGTGGGGAGTGTAATTCTAAGCTTTGTTCAATTTTTATACGTAAGGTAGTTATTTGATCAGCACCTGCTTGTTCATCTCTCAAATGTTTCTCTACGGCATCTTTTAGTCTTTCCAGAAAGATTTTGCTTAGTTTTTTTTCCTGACACTGATAGCAGTATAATTTCCCTGAAATGTGTGCACTCCTGTAAATTTCCTATCTCTGATAATTTGAACATATAACATTTCCTGTTTTTAGGTATTTCTTCCTTTTCCCATATTTCTTCTAGTAGATTATGTAACATCTTGGTAGAGGTGTTAATATCTGCTTTGATTGCTTCTGAAGGAATTTCATCTGGTTCTGTGGATTTACCATATTTTAAAAGCCAAAAACTGTCCACCCAAAACTGCCCACACAAAACTGTCCACCCAAAACTGTCCACACAAAACTGTCCACACAAAACTGTCCACACAAAACTGCCCACACAAAAATGTCCACCCAAAACTGTCCACACAAAACTGTCCACCAAAAACTGTCCACACAAAACTGCCCACACAAAACTGCCCACACAAAACTGTCCACTCAAAACTGCCCACACAAAACTGTCCACACAAAACTGCTCACCCAAAACTGTCCACACAAAACTGTCCACCCAAAACTGTCCACACAAAACTGTCCACCCGAAACTGCCCACACAAAAATGTCCACCCAAAACTGCCCATACAAAACTGTCCACACAAAACTGTCCACACAAAACTGTCCACACAAAACTGTAACAAAATGTACAAAGTTGCATTCTCGTCAACAAAAGATTACAAACAAATTGGACTGTCAGGTTTACTTTTTGTTAGAAAACCACAATCAAATAGCTCATGTCTAGAGGGAACGATCGGTAAGAAAACAAAGAAAAAAAACATGTAGTTCCACTAAACCATTTATGAACTTGACACAAACACATATAACTAGAACAGATCTACCAGAGGGCACTGACTGATAATGAACAGTAACTGTACTGCATGAACACTCCCCGACTGCTTGCAATCGAATCTCCCAGGTCTAGAGTTATGAACACAATTTTACCACCTTTTCTTTGATAGTATATGAGCATGCTATTGTTAATTAGACCTCACATATTTGTTTGCTGATATGCATGAAAATGAAATAAGTCAGGACGCTACAGTTGAAATAAGTTCATCGGACATGATCAGATTAATATATTCACACCCTTAGCAGACCGATTGTAATTTTTACTGGGAGCAAACAGCAATAATAAAATATGACAAGAAGAACTCTACACCCATGGATATAAAAAGAGGAGTAAGACAAGGATGCATCCTATCACCAAGCTTGTTCAATCTATACACAGAGCAAATCTTTAAAACCATCTCATAGATGCCAGGCCTATAAATTAATGGAAAGATAATCAATAACCTAAGATATGCTGATGATACTGTTCTATTAGCAGAAAATCCTAAAGACTTACAACAATTGCTTAATGTGATAAATATAACAAGCAAAAAATATGGACTAGAAATGAATATAAAAAAGACTAAAACTATGATCATTAATAAAGAAAATTCTTAAAACCTACAAATAAATATCACAATTGAAGGAATACATCTGGAGACAGTTCATAACTACAACTACTACCTTGGCCATACTATAACCAGTGATGGAAAATGTAAAATTGAGAGAAACAAAATAATCGATACGGCAAAAAGTAATTTTAATGCCATGAAAAATATACTAACAACAAAACAAATAACTGCAGGGCTAAAACTAAGAATAGCAAAATGTTACATCTTCACAATATTCCTGTATGGTGCAGAAATATGGACAATAGACCAGAAAATAAAACAGAAAATTGAAGCCTTTGAAATGTGGATTAATAGAAGAATAGGTAGAATTAGAAGGAAAGAAAAGAGAACAAACGATAAAGTTATAAAACAAATAAAAGTAAAAAGAGAACTACTAAATACAATTAAGACAAGACAAATTAATTTTTGGGGGCACGTTAGAAGACACAACAGTGTACTAAAAGTAATATTGGAAGGGAAAATACAAGGTAAAAGAGGCATAGACAGACTAAGACTAACATGGACGAGTAACATCAAACGATGGACAAATCAGTCTATGACAACCTGCACCATCAAAGCAAGAAACATACTGGAATGGCGATCCATGCTTGCCAACCTTCGTTGCGGAGACGGCTCTCAATGATGATGATGATGAGCAGACCACAGTGGCAGGCCAGCACTAGATATGACTTCGTGACTTTGAATCATGTGACTGATGAGCAACCAGACAAACTCCAGATCATGTCCTATAGTATTGCAGCATTCCCAATACGATATGGACATTAGTATAACCCAAATTAACAAACCTACATGACAAACTATTGTTACCCTGTTAGTCTACTATTCGATTCTTTCTCCTTTGTGTTTCCACACTGACCCCTGTGTGAACTCCTCTGGTTCTGTGTGCATTTGCGCACATTTTTACACGTTTCTCTACGTTCACGACAGCCGCACTTGGTTAATATTTCCTTTTGGTTTTGACAGGATAGTTAATTTGTTTTCTTTAACACATTTCGATTGTTTTTGTTTTGGTTGTGTCGTTATTAGTTTTGTGTGTGTGTTGTTTTTGTTTGTTTGTTCCTGATGAAGGCCTTTTGGGCCGAAACGTTGTTTAGTCTGTGTCGTCCACTTATCACGTAAAGCTTCTTACATACTTTTTTTTTATTTTTTATTTTTCCTTCCATGACAAACTATAGGATCCGGTGACGACTTCAAAAGCACCGTCTTGTTGGACAATCCGGTTGTTCTGAATATCTAAACGCGTAGGCATAGTAAAAAAGTAAAGTACCCCCCGTCACGCCAAGTGGCGTATAGGGAAATATGGTGTTAGTGACACTATATTTTACAGACCTTCAGCACATGATTTTTGGGGTAATGTGGTCGGTATTACGCCCGTGCTGCTTTACTTTCCCAGAAATAATCCGGTACCCATTTAAGGCTGGGTGAACCCGGAGCCGTCGGTTGGGATCGAACCCTACCCCTTGTCCGTAGTGCGTAGGCATAGAACTAAACAAAATAATCGAACTGCGTAATTAACGCGCATACAATATGAGCATGACAAGTATGCATCTGTCAATAATTTAGATATATTACTGTTCATATTATTATCATAAAAAATGCATTTAAAAAGAAAATAAAAACAGGAACTTTCACTGAAGTAAAAATAAGAAAACAACACACCTAATATGAAGCTATACAAATAAATATGCAAAGTTGAAAACATGTGCTGGTGTGTTCCTTTCATGTAAATAGCAAATGTTAATTTTCTTTTATTTACTTTTGATAGTTTGCTATATTTGCGGACGGTCATGTAAGTATTTGTTTTGTTTTATCGAGACATGTAGTAAATACAAATATGAATAATTAAATGCATGAGAATCATAGAAAAATTGAGAATGACAAATACAAATAAAAAGGCCACAGAAAGTGGATTTATTAATGCAAACAAAAATGAAGAAATACTATACTTATAGTTATTTGAAGGCCCTGACAGCAATGCAAACGAATGAAAAACCATAATTGCTCAACCGCCCGTGCCAGTGGAATCATTCGAATAAACATCTCATCAAATATCTAAACAAAGAAAGCAGCTGCAGTCCCCATCATATCCGCTACAGATACGCCAAAAGGCATAAGGAAAAGGCGGCATCGAAAGTGAACGCAGCTGAATTGTCCTTCATCATACGATTTCACCATTCATAGTAAGAAATATGAATACAGAAACACCATCTATAGCTCGTTTCAAATCACGTGCCCAACTTCAAAACGCTATTACTCAGTAACCGTTTGTTAAAAACTGTTGAAATTTTCCAAATGTTATTAGAATGCAAAAGACCCTTTAAATGTATATTTAACAAATATCTTGCAGCTGCAGTTTTCTTAAAGCGGCGAATTTCTTTGATGTTTGTCAAAATTGTAAATTGTGAACCCCTAAATAATAGAAATTACCGTAGTTGCTGGTCTATGAATAATTTTCACTAGGTAAAGGCGTGGGCCGTAATGGGGAAATAACCTAATAAGACAAAACACCAGGAGAATTATTGTCTTCTCAGTTCGAGGACGGACGATAATATCAAGGTATACCTGTATGTCCAATTTTCATAGTTGTGTGGTCCTGATAAGGACCGTTTGTTGAACTAATTTAAGGTAATATAGGGGCCAACATTGTGGGGGCTATATACTTTCATTCTGAATCAGACGTATCTAAAAGATTAATAACTGTTTGGAGTTGAACATTCCACAAACCATCATTTTTCCAATATTCCTCTTCCTGTTTTAAGACGTGGTCTTCACATTTAGCCCAATAATCTTTGTCTATATTTAATAAAGCGAGATTAGCAAGAGTCTTTATATCGCATATTTTGAATGTTGTATTTTCATCTGCCACTTGTCCTTTTAATTTTGCCCAGATTAGTTCTATTGGATTTAAATGAGCATGGTAAGGTGGCAGCCTCAAACTTATATGACCGTGCTCTTGGATAATCTTATCTATTTGAAAAATCTTTGTCCTTTGTATTTGCTTTACTAGAGATAGTAATTCAGGTTTTAAGTACATGTTATTAAATTGTATGTGCTCCTTTGTGAGCCATATCTTAATAGCATCTTTTGTACTGGATGACGTCGGGACTTTATCTTCAAGTGCAACAATGTTGTGGTACGCTGCATTGTCCATTATTAGGCAAGATGGTCGATCTAGTGATGGGAGAACAGAATTTTCAATCCAATGTCTAAATATGTGACCATTCATCTCAGAGTGATAATCCCGATTGTCTATGGATTTTGACAGAAAAATGAGCTCTGCATTCTGTATTAGTCCATGTTGTCGACTACCTACATGAGCAATTATCAAGCGCTGTCCTTTGCTGCTAGGTATTAATCTCTTAATCTTTCCATCTGATGACTGCCATTCCCTTTGGTTAGTGTGGTGAGCATTGATCCATGTTTCATCCAAGTACACAATATCATAACCTTGCTTGCGCACCTCTTTTACTTCACGTAAGTACTTGCTTCTCATGACTACTATATGTGGCTTCTCACAGATGATGTTTCGTCCATTGGAATACTTTCTGAATGTAAAGCCTGCAGCTCTCACATTCCTCCATAATGTAGACTTTGATATTTCAATACTGTTGTTCTTTTTCAGCGATACTTTTAATTTTCTTATTGTAACAGTTTAATTCATACCCAACATTTTGCGAATTTCACTTTTAATAAGTTCACTGTCGAAATTATCCAACATTTTTGCTCTTCCTTGTGATTTCGTATATTTTGAACATTGACGTTCACGTGCTTGAATCCAGCGATTAAATGACCGTTTAGATAAATCCAAAATGTGTCTTGTCCTTTTCTCAGGGTTTTCTAAAGAATGAAATAATCTTCCTCGTTTAGCCTCTTTGCAAAAATAGTCATACATTTTTATTGCGATGTTTTGTAAACTGCAGAATTTCATTTTAAGACTCATGATAAATGTTATCGTTCCACGTCTTCACCTCTGAATGAACGGAAATGGAACACACAATTTCTCGTGTTTTTTACAAGTGTCTAATTGTGTCAAAAAACCACGGTGAAAGCTTGCAAACACGTCAATTTTACCGTGTATGGATTTTTACTCGCTATTTTTAACTTAAAATACTGTAAACATTAAGTTTTGACTACATCAATGGGTCGTTATAAATTTATATAAATCAAATAAGCAACAATAATAACCAAATGTTTTTTTTAAAATGAAATTAATTCCCTGTTGGGTTCTAATCATTATAACTTTACATGCAAATTTTGAACAACTTACAACAAGCGGTTAAAAAGCTATCGATTTTAAAAGTTGAGCACGAGTTATGAAACAAGCTATAGATGAATATCACAGCTCACGGTGTGCACAGAACACTAAAGTTAGTAACTCCTGCAGCAAGCCGGACTTGGAATATGAGGAAACTCCAACAAGGAACGCATTTCAGAGTGTGTCTAAACGGTTCCTGTTGCCGATCCGCCATATTGATCGGAAGTCCTTGTAGAACAATGTAAAGTAAAAAAATAGTAAAAGTAAAGTACCCCCGTCATGCCAAGTGGCGTATAGGGAATATGGTGTTAGTGATCACATATTTTACAGACCTTCGGCACATGATTTTTGTGGTAATGTGGTCGGTATTACGCTCGTGTCTCTTCCCTTTCCCTGAAAAAAATCAGGCACCCATTAAATGCTGGGTGAACCCGGAAGCCGTCGGTTGGGATCGAACCATACCTCTTGTCCTTTGTAGTCCAATTCACTAACCACTGAGCTATCGCGGCTCCCATTTGTAGAACAATGCTTGGAACAAAAAGATTAAAGATTGTCAAGTCTGAGAGCATCCTGGGTGCAATATTCAATTTTTAACCACACATAAAAAAAAAGTTATGATAGAATTTCTTCTATTCGCTTATGTACAGAAATACGAATGTTCATTGTTACCTTCATGGAGAGACACACAAAAACAATTCAACTAAAGTATCACTAATAAACAGATGTGATTTATTCACAAACCTAGACCCTGGGAAACGTTTTTAATGGTGCCAATATCGACACAATGGAAAAAAAAAAACTCACAAAACGTATATTTTGTCTTCAATCATCATCATCATGTAACATACCAGTTGTCGTGGGCGATCATGTCCCTCCACAATCTTCTATCTACAGTGCATAGTTATCAGTTCTGTTGTTGACTGCTTTCCATGCCATGACGCCAAGCTGTCCAGAATTTTCTCTCGTTGTCGTCCGCGATCTATCATTTCTTTTATTTTGTCAGTTGTAACCAAGTGTTCCAACTTTCCAATCTCATGATGTGCCCGAAACATGTTGATTGTTTCTTTCTGATTTTTTTTTTTAGGAGAACCATTTTTGTGTTAGCCTCTTTGAGAACTTCCTCATTTGTATTTTTAGCTCCCAGCTGGAACTTTCAACATTCTTCTGAAAAATCCCATCTTATGGCCTCTAATCGTCTTTTCATTTGTTTGTCTACTGTCCATGATTCGTTTCCATCGGTCAGAATTTGTTCTATATAGCACCTAGTTTATTTTTATGCTGCATGCTAGTGATGATTGTTTCTTCGATATGACCATTACCTCTGTTTTCTTACTATTCAGACTGAGACCGATTTCCTTGCTTTCTCTTACTATTATGTATATCATTTCTTGTAGTTCATTCTCTGTCTCTGCTATTAAGGCTGTGTCATCCGCATATCGCAAATTATTTATGTTGTGACCGTTGACTTTAATTCTTTTACGATTCTGTCTACGATTGATCTCATAATATGTTTGCTGCAAAGTGAAAACAAGTCCGGCGACATAACACAGCCTTGTCTGACTCCTTGTTTTATAAGTTGAATATGTCCTGTTTGGTTGTTAATTCGTATAGCTGCTGTTTGTTGCCCGTACTTGTTTTTTTATGATTCCCATATTCTTGCCATCAACGCCATATACATAATAAGATCTTTAGTAGAAAGATCCGCAGAGATGAAAACAGAGCTATACCTATGTTTCACAGATTATACAAAAGCATTTGACAATGTAGAGCACAACGAAATAATCATTTTTTTTAGAAGGCATAAACGTAGACAGCAAAGATCCAAGAATAGTACTGAACATGTTCTGGCAACAAACAGCGACCATGGGAACTGGAAATCAACTGGGAATGTTTCAACAAATAAAACACGTTATTGGGCAAGGTTAGGAGCCGCGATAGCTCAGTGGTTAGTGAACTGGACTACAAAGGACAAGGGGTAGGTTTCGATCCTAAACGACGGCTTCGAGGTTCACCCAGCCTTTAATGGGTACGGGATTTTTTTCAGGGAAAGTAAAGAAGCACGGGCGTAATACCGACCACATTACCACAAAAATCATGTGCTGAATGTCTGTAAAATATAGGGTCACTAACACCATATTTCCCTATACGCCACTTGGCGTGACGGGGGTACTTTACTTTTCTTTTTATTATTGGGCAAGGTTGTGTGCTGTCACCAGATTTATTTAATATTTATAGTGGGATTATTTTAAGATCCATAAGGGGCATGCCTGGAATAACAATTGGAGGTCATAATATAAATTATATAAGGTTTTATTACAGAATCGAATGAAAGTGGGTTACAAAAGATGTTTAACGTTATAGTGAAGGAAATCAAAATTAAAGGACTCAGCCTTAATAGCAAAAGGACAGAAGTAATGGTAGCAATAAAGTAAAAGACCACAATGCACAATACAGACAAGGGAAACAATATTAAAACTGGTATATGAATTTAAATACATGAAAAAAATGTTAGCCTCAGATAGTAGGTGCACAAAAGAGGTGATTTGTAGAATGGCCCATGCAAAGGCAGCTTTAAAAACATGAGGAAGATACTGTGCGTTCTATTTTGATAACGGAAACACATTTCTTTAATGTTATGTAGAGCCAGCCTTAACATATGGATGTGAATCATGCACCATAGGACAACCGACACGAACATCTCTGGAGGCTGTAGAAATGTGGTTTTACAAAAGAATGTTGTATCTATCTATCTATCTATCTCTCTCTCTATCTATCTATCTATCTATCTATCTATATCTATCTATCTATCTATCTATCTATCTATCTATCTATCTATCTATCTATCTATCTATCTATCTATCTATCTATCTATCTATCTATCTATCTATCTATCTATCTATCTATCTATCTATCTATCTATCTATCTATCTATCTATCTATCTATCTATCTATCTATCTATCTATCTATCTATCTATCTATCTATCTATCTATCTATCTATCTATCTATCTATCTATCTATCTATCTATCTATCTATCTATCTATCTATCTATCTATCTATCTATCTATCTATCTATCTATCTATCTATCTATCTATCTATCTATCTATCTATCTATCTATATCTATCTATCTATCTATCTATCTATCTATCTATCTATCTATCTATCTATCTATCTATCTATCTATCTATCTATCTATCTATCTATCTATCTATCTATCTATCTATCTATCTATCTATCTATCTATCTATCTATCTATCTATCTATCTATCTATCTATCTATCTATCTATCTATCTATCTATCTATCTATCTATCTATCTATCTATCTATCTATCTATCTATCTATCTATCTATCTATCTATCTATCTATCTATCTATCTATCTATCTATCTATCTATCTATCTATCTATCTATCTATCTATCTATCTATCTAGAGCTGGCAGCATCGGACTAAGTTTTCGGCACGGAAAAAAAAAGCAACTGCGGAATTTATTTATTATTTTGTAAAGGCTGAACGCGAAGATTTCACTTTTGATTCCATATGCAATTCTACTTTGATAATCAATTTGAGCTTCACGTTGCTAATATCAAATCTATTTTTGTGTCTTTCAGTATGGATCTACCGTACCAACGGTAAATAAACATAAAGTACCTGTAACCGGAGTTATGAAGAACATTCATTGAAAAGTTTCAGGAACTTTTCATGAATGCTCCATCAAACCATGTAAAATGATCAGCCGGATATTTAGGTTAATTCATCTAATACCCGCTTGTGACAATAGCAAGCCACGGAATACATTGGAAGATTCCAATGTATTAACTTGCTGCAGCTTGACAAACCTTGCAGAGTATTTCCTGTCGAGGATTGAGATGATGTTTAATAGTTTTGCTTTAGGGAGACTCGATGTACATTGACATATAGACAACTCAATGTTGTTAGCAGCTGAAAGCAATACGTGTTTGTTTAGACGTGCGAAAAGATAAAATTACTTAAAATAAATATAATGTGAAGGAATCCGCTGCTGATCAACAAAAAACTTTAAAGAAAGAACTAATGAAGATGACCTAAGGGGTCTAAATTAAGAAAATAAAAAGTTCACGGTGTATTCACATGCTAAAGAACTAACTGACTGGAGTTGATCAGTCTATAATATGGAAACGGTTTGGGGACAGTGCGACTGAGTGGGAACACGAGTGTCTAGACCATCCACAGTATCAACTTCCAACGAAAAATCAACAATGACGTCAGTAAGTATTCAGATGAAGCCCAAACGACAACATCGAAGAAGGAAAACAAGAAAGTTTAAACGTGCTGGTATGAAACTGTCGAAATGTAAGAGGCTAGGCCTAAAGTATGTGCGCTTGACATTTGGAATTGTGCTCCCATAAATCAACGACGGCCCATTCTTAATAAGCTACTGCGTGGTTCCGATATAATGATTTTGCAAGAAATACTTCTTGTGGATTTCACTGTTCCTACGATAACGACACCTTGGACAGGCCATCCTTGTGCGAAACGACATGTTGACAGCTGAGTTTGATATGTCTGCATGGGGCAGTGAAGAATTTGCTGGTTCATGCTGTTAGGATGCAGACCCCAGTTCCTTTCTTGTTGTAAATGTGTACGCCTGTAATGGGAAGATGGACACACAACAATGGCAGAATCTCTTCGCATTCGAGGAGGAGAACGCCATGTTCTGCGGAGACTTTAATGCTAGTGCAGACAGTGGGGTAACGTCATAACCAAGAAGCAGGGAAAAGACCTAGAGAACGCTCTTGTGTCAGCCGATTTAGTGTGCTTGAATGATGGAAGGGCAACCAGAATGGCCACTCGAACAGGGGACTCTGATAGTGTCATAGACCTGGCACTGGTGTCTTCCACCTTCGCAATTGTTTGCAGGTGGAGTGTATTGGGATTCCACGCAAGTGATCACTATCCATGTGTCTTCCTAATTGAGAAAGGCATAAATTGAAGTCGGAAACGAAAGCTACATACATTTCACTATAAGAATACAGGTTAGGACAGAGTAAGACATAAGAAACATGGCGCCCCTCGCAGGAGGCAGGAAAGATGGATACAGCCGCCCTGGTAGAACGCAGATGTAGAGGAAGCTTGGCGGAACAAGAGACATACGGCCAAGACATGACAAGAAGCCAGAAGGAATGGAAGAACACAACCTGAGCTCTTGAAGCGTTTGAAAGAAGAGGTCGCCCAAAAAATGATGCACTTTAAATTAAGCGCTAAGCAGGCTAAGGATGTTGGGTTCACTTTCCGAATTGTGTGAGGATGTAGTAAAAAAAAGTAAAGTACCCCCGTCACGCCAAGTGGCGTATAGGGAAATATGGTGTTAGTGACCCTATATTTTACAGACCTTCAGGACATGATTTTTGGGGTAATGTGGTCGGTATTACGCCCGTGCTGCTTTACTTTCCCAGAAAAAAATCCGGTACCCATTTAAGGCTGGGTGAACCCGGAAGCCGTCGGTTGGGATCGAACCCTACCCCTTGTCCGTGGTAGTCCAGTTCACTAACCACTGAGCTATCGCGGCTCCCGTGAGGATGTAGTGCTTGGAGAAAATCTCACAATCACAACTAATACCATCTGTGCAACACTTAAAATGTCACACAACACTGCTCCTCGTCCAGATTGTGTCCGGTTCAACGACGTAGGCGCTTTAGCCAACTACGACTTGCAAAAACTGGCCACAGAGTTTAAATACTAGCATTCAGAGAGACCAGATTAAGGCAGAGATGGCTACACAGCGACTTGCTACCGTTACCGAAGCCAAACAATGACCAATCTCAGATCAGTGCCTGCAGAATTATCACGATGCAGAACACTGCGGGCAAGCTGCTGGAGAAAATAGTTGCCCGTGTACTCACCTGCAACGTGAACAGAAACCTGCATTTCCGCCCACACTCGGAGATTATAGATATAACAAAGAGACATGGCTCAATGCGCCAGTCTTCACCTATTACGTTTTCGAAGGCATTCACAGATGAGAGGAGACATGTGCTGCTGCTATAGATATGGAGGATGCATACAACAGGGTACCATTTGAATACCTCAAGTATATGCTCCTCAAACTGGCAGTGCAACCCTTCCTCATTAGATGTATTGCTGCAACACTGTTTCAGAAGAAGGTAATACTTAAATGTGGAAGTTGGTCATCCGAGCCAATATCCATTTAACTACGGCTGCCATTAAGCTCACCGTTGTCACCAGTTCTATTTAACGTGTACACAAAAACGATCACGGAAGAACAGCTGGATGGGAGGGAAAGAACTATGACTTTTGCTGATGATATTCTGGTATATCGACAGGGAAGAGACAGACGGGGAATCGCCTCCACAATGCAAGACGAACTCGATCGCATCTCTTCCTGGTGTGGAGTATCAGGTGCATTGGTTAATCCTAATAAAGGTTCAGTTGCATGATTCTCCCTTAACAATCACATCGTTAACGCGGAAACAGTGATGGTACGAGTAGGGGCTGATGGGGTGACCAGGTACAGGTTGATGACTTTACTCGGAGTTAAGTTTGATCGCAGCCTGTGTTTTCGGGACCACGTCGACCATGTGATAACAATATCCCGCAAAAGATTAGCCGCCTTGAAAGTCATGACATCGGCCAACATCGAGCAGAGACTACTTACTCTTCTGTTCCAAGGATTAGTCATCGCACCAATCGAGTATGGCCTGGCCATTAGAATATCCCCTAGCAATTCTTACTGTCAGTACGACGCAAATTGACAGGCTGGAGAAAACACAGAATGAAGCTATGCGCATTTTCTTGGTGTGTACGAGGGATACTCCCTGTGTAGCAATGAGGTATCTTCTTGACTTTCCAACCATGGATGACATAATCATGATCTGGAGGACACGAGCAAACCTGAAGATAAGTGCAGATAAAGAGCATCGATTGCACCGCGAGTTCAACACAGGAAAGGTGTCAGGCTAAAAAGAGGCAAATCATGGGTGGGTCGAGCAGAAGATATCATCAAACAGGTCTGTGGGTTTACTAATATTAACGCTGGCGAGACGTTGATGCCTGTGCTTACGTTATTCAGAAGGACATTCTCGTGTATTGTACCAGTGGACAAGAAATTAAGGAACATAACTCAGTCGTGGTCAATGAGGAGGTTAACGGTCTCATCTGGGATAACACCGATGAGAAAGATGAGGTCATCTGTACAGACAGATCTGTAATACGACACCAAAGGAGTGCATGGGCATTTACAGCACCCTCTGCAGGCAGAATAGTCAAGGAAGACAGTGGTGCATACGTCATGACCACGAGTTTCATGACGATGGAAGTGATGGTAGTGACCAGTGCATTCATCTGGTTAGAGTCACAAAACTACACCCACGTCTGCATAAAGAGTAATTCGATGAGCATGATAAAAAAGGCGGAGGCTTGCCTGTAGGCATGCAATGTGTAGAGTCATTGCAGAAGTAGAAAATACGTATGTTCACCATTCTCGACGTCACAGGACATGCAGGAGTACGGGAAATTGAAAGAGCGGACAGGTTGGCTAGCTGCGCTATTGTTGTTAACAGTCAACCAATGGATCGGGCGGACATCACCAATGTCCTCCGAGATGTAGAAGGACCCAGGAATTCGATAACCAGGAGTCCACGTCACTCTTTCGAATGATGGAGATGGAAGTTAAAATGCGCACAACCAGAAACGAGAAACTTAGTGGGCGTGTTAGAAGACTTAACAACCAACAAAGAATTGGAGTCGTCTTTCGGTGGACACTGCTGGACCTGCTGAGGGGGGATCTGAGCATCTGTGGACATGTTCGGAGTGCAAAGATGATAACCCGCAAATAACTCAATAACCTAAGAGGAGTAGGAGAAAAAAAAAGTAAAACACAGTTGGCATTAGTCAGAAACCCAGTCTGAATGAAACAGATAAACAATGAACCACAATTGACCAACAAGTAATTCTATTAATGTACGCAAATGAAAAGTCTCATGCAATTGATGTCAATAAACATAGAAGTAGGTCTATAAAAAAGTTAAGAAAGATAAAAATTAGGAGCAGGGAAGAAAGTAAAGATTAATTTAAAGAAAGAGCAGGCAATAAAAAAAATTAAGAATAATACTTGAATAAAACATGAAACAAGTGGTTATGATATTCAGCTCTGTGCTGCGATGGAAGTTGGTTAATTCATGACAATAATGAAGTCATACCTTCAGTGATGTGTTGTTAGTACAGAGTAAAATCAATAGTATGTCTTCTCTTTTAGTTAGGTAGACAAAACATTACAGACCAAAGGGTAAGTAATATGTCCTAATATATATGCAAATAAAAAATAGAGATATACCATATTTAGGAACATCCACCTTACTTTTTAATGTAATCTTTTAAGCCGTAATTTATTATTTTGTGAAATAATTTTGTGTTTGCTTAGTTTCAAAATAAATATCACATATTATATGAACTTTTTCTTTTAAATGTGTGGTGAAATGAATGGTTAAATAGTTAAAATTAATTACATCAATGAGATTAAAGATATCAATGCAATTAAATATATCGATGAAATTTAATATTTCAAAGAAATTAAAAATATCAATAAAATTAAAGATATCAATGAATTAAATATATCGATGAAATTAAAGAAATCTATGAAATTTAATATATATAAAAGAAATTAAAGATATCAATGAAATTAAAGATATCTATGCAACTATATATATATAAAAGAAATTAAAGATATCAATGAAATTAAAGATTCGATAACCAGGAGTCAACGTCACTTTGAATGAAATTAAATATGGTTGTATAATCTTTAATTTCATTTATATTTTTAATTTCATGTACTTTCCCAGTACTTTCCTAAACAATACCGAAACTCTTGAGCCCATCAGATATGTCTCCTCATGAGAAACATAAAATACCAGAACTGAAGGACAATATAACAGGAATCAATAAAAAAAGGCACACAGACACATAAAGAAAAGACGCAACAGAAAAACACATACTCGATACCTACCCACATGACTCTTGGTCCCACATATACGCAGATGGCTCTGCTACAAATGCCACCAGAAATGGAGGGGGTGGTGTGCTCTTGACGCTGAATAACCAGGACAAGATCACCAAGTCAATAGCTACTGGAAAATTCTCAAACAACTTTAAACCAGAAAATGAGGCCCTCAGAGATGCTGCAACACTAGTTACTCAACACAAAATAACATAAACAATAAATTGGTGATTCTGACTGATGCACTGTCAGTATTATCAGCTCTAAAAAGCCCCAAGAACAATGAACTAGATGACTTGAGAACAGCCCTGGACCAACTATGCAATAACTTCCAGAGAGTAGTAATTCAGTGGATACCATCACACTGTAATATACACGGGAACGAACGCGTAGACAAATTAGCTAAAGAGGGAGGGAGATTACCACAAGAGAACCATCCGCTCAGTTATGATGAAGCCAAATCCATCCTCAAAGGTCAGTACCATGAAAAATGGAAACGAGAACACCCAAAGCATAACGAGAGGGACGGATACTATCAACTATCAAGGAGGGATCAAGTCATCATACTTCGCCTACGTACTGGCCACAATAGAATGAGAAGTCATATGTTCACCAGACTCAAAATAGGTTATTGGTTATGGAAGGCCTCGGAATCACAGCAAATGAATTAAAATCCATAATTGCTCAACCGCCCGTGCCAGTGGAATCATCCGAATTACTAACTCATCTCCCAAACAAAGAAAGGTAACTGTAGTCTCCATCGTCGCAGTCTCAGCACACGCCAAAAGACATAAGGCGAAACCGCGCAGAAAGTGAACACAGCCAACTGTTCCCTGTCATACGATATCATCATTCATCGTAAACAAGCGGGGTATCGAAGCAGGATCAAAACGGATGAGACACACAGCTCACGGTGTGCACAGAGCACTTAACTCAGTAGCTCCTGCTATGTATTGTATCATTTATCACTACATATCAAAATAGGTACAACCAACCTATGCCACTGTACACTGGACAATATGTCTTCAAAACATATTCGACAGGATTGCCCCCGGTACACAGACCTGCGAAGTGCAATGTGGTCCATACCCACCTCCCTGGAAGATAAACTATATGGGACAATCGAATCGCTTAAACAGACAGCTGACTTCATTAGAGAGCCTGGAATCCTACTCTGGTTGAGTCTTGATCGCAGAGAGAGAGAGAGAGAAAAAAAAAAGAAAGTGAGAGAGAGAGAGAGAGTGAAATTAAAGATAACAATGACATTAAAGATATCTATAAAATTAAAGATATAAAAAAATAAAGATATCAATAAACTGACGCTCAGCCGGTAAAAATCATTTGGTAATTGGTGATGATTAGGTAATCATCTGGTCGTACATGTCCTACCCATGATGAGCATGAAGTATCTGTATTATCTTGTAGAATTTGTTAATCTTCTACTTCGTCGTTACTTCTTCTTTTACCTGACAGCATCGAATGGAGATATCATTTGTGGTCATTTGCTCTTCAGTTGGCCTCTACTGCTAGCCTGTTTCCCAGTTTTTATTTTGTTGTTAGCATTCCATCGGTCCATCTTTGTCATTGTGAACCCTTAAGGACACTGCTCTTGTAAAGCTTTTCAAAGACTCGTTGTTTTGTGTTCTGGTCTTTCATTCTTATTGCGTGGCCAAACAATGCAATTTATTGATCTTTTATATATGAATCTGTAAATGATGTTACAATAATAGCTCCTTGCTAAATTTAATTGTTTGTTCGTGCACACAAGTAAGTTCGAGGAAACAAATAGTGAAAGTAGATAATGGTTTCTGTTTGAAGGTTTCAGGAAAGTGAACAATACTTTGACTTCCTGGAAATGATTTATGTCATTGTAACAGGGTCAGAACTGTGGTGATAGAAACGCATTGGCTTGGTGAAGTTCTGAACTTGATCTCTATCCTAGAATTAATTTCACCTGTGAATGGGTACCGACACACAGTTGAACGAAGGGATTTAAGGAGACGAACAAGAACGGTCCCTCTATCTCAAAAATGATGTGGTCTAGTACGGTGTCATTTACTTGCCTTCTCTCCAACCACGTCAAAGTATTACCGGTCGTTCCGGCTCATATTACTATGTTATATCATCATCATCATGCACCATACCGGTCGGCGTAGGCGATCATGTCCATCACAATCTTCTATCCATCGTGCATTGTATGTTATGTTGTTGACTTTTACTCAATGTCATGACAAAAAGCTAACTAGTATCATCTTTGTAAAAGTAAAAAAAGTAAAGTACCCCCGTCACGCCAAGTGGCGTATAGGGAAATATGGTGTTAGTGACCCTATATTTTACAGACCTTCAGCACATGATTTTTGGGGTAATGTGGTCAGTATTACGCCCGTGCTGTTTTACTTTCCCAGAAAAAAATCCGGTACCCATTTACGGCTGGGTGAACCCGGAAGCCGTCGGTTGGGATCGAACCCCACCCCTTGTCCTTTGTAGTCCAGTTCACTAACCACTGAGCTATCGCGGCTCTAGTATCATCTTTGTTTCCTCATTTTTCGTTCCCCATATAATGCCAGTTTTGACCAAGTCTCCAACGTTCCTCATCTCATGATGTGCCTGAAAAATGTAGATTGCTCCTTTATTTTGTGTTTTTTCAGAGCTCCCTTTTTGTGTTGGGCTCTTTGAGAATCTCCTTGTTGGTCTTTTTAGCTGTCCAGGGAACTTTCAATATTCTTCTCAGAAACTCCATCCCATCTTTGTGGCTTCAAATCATTAATTTATTTATCTAGTATCCATGACTAGCTTACATTGGCCAAATATGGCTCTATATAGCACCGATGAACTCTCTTTCTCACTACTATAGAAATAGTCTTGTTGCTTAAGAAATCATTCCGGTATTTAGGAATGTCATGATGAAATCAGATGTGTTTGGTCGGATGTCGAAGAAAGTAAATTATATATATCGCAATTACTCAATCGATAGGCGGTTGGCTTACCACGGCAACAGCCGGGTTCGTAATCCTGGCGAGGACACCTGGGTTTTACTAATTCCCTAAAAATTAGTAGGAGCCGCGATAGCTCAGTGGTTAGTGAACTGGACTACTACGGACAAGGGGTAGGGTTCGATCCCAACCGACGGCTCCGGGTTCACCCAGCCTTAAATGGGTACCGGATTTTTTCTGGGAAAGTAAAAGCAGCACGGGCGTAATACCGACCACATTACCCCAAAAATCATGTGCTGAAGGTCTGTAAAATATAGGGTCACTAACACCATATTTCCCTATACGCCACTTGGCGTGACGGGGGGTACTTTACTTTTTTTTTTTACTCCAACATATCACGCTTGTAACCGTAAAAAGAAATACTCGTTGAAGAAATGCAACGAAAAAAAAAATCGTAGACATACAGGTTAAAGTAAGGATTGACACCCAATATGGTATTTTAGAAATTATCTTGAAAGTGTTATTGCATTATAAAAGTGAAGATGATCTCAATGTATTGTACATTCTATTCATGCTTGAGATTTATCATTTTGATGGAAGTGGTTTTAATTTGTGACAAACCACAACACAATTTAACATTTTTAGAAGTTATCATTTCCGTTTGAATTATTATTAAACAAACAATTGTGTTTATGATAAAGTCTTCAAAACGTGGCAAAATCTAACCTTCTAATGTGTCTATCTATCTATCTTTCGTTCGCTCGAATTATTGTCTATATCAGCAATGTCGTTTCCTGTATGAATGTTACTGTCTTTTGTAATTCTTGCAGTGGCCCATATAGTTTTGTCCTTAGTGTTGTATCTATGGGCCAATGGATTTTCCTCAGTCTACTATATTCAGTGCAGTCTTGAAGTATGTGTTCAGAAGACTGGGGTGCCTGTCCACATGTACAAGAAGTTGATGTGCCGATCTTGAATTTTGTATACATGTGACTATGGAGTCGATTGTGTCCTGTTCTTAGGCGTATAATGATAACTTGTTCATATCTATTCATATTATGAAAGGCATCCTGATTTGGGGCTTGTGGTCCTCTGATTGATTTGATTATCTGTTTCTTATGATGGTATGTAACTGGTGTATCTAGTTGTGTGCCTGTTGACCCTTCCTTTGCCAACTGATCTGCTTTCTCATTTCCTGGTATTCAACAGTGAGACGGGATACACTGCAGGGCAACCCTGTGGTGCTAGCAGAGTTCAGTCAATAAGGTCTGCAGATGTGGTAATTTTCTGGATTGTAGTGCCTGGAGTACTGATCTTGCATCTGTTAAAAACACTACAGGCTGTGGGCTAAGATTACTGTTCAGCAGTTTTCCTATTGCCAACTTTATTGCTTGTATTTCTGCATTATAATTGTGACAATATTTCCCTGTTGCTATTTTATTCATATCCCTAGTGTTATTTGGGTACTCTATATATGCACCTGCTCCCCCATTCTTTACTGCATTCTGTGCTGATCCATCTGTGTACACGGATCCATAGGTCTTGTGGGCATTCTTCATCCAGGAAACTGAGAGTTATTGTTTTTCGCTGTAGATTATTTTGTTCCTCTTTGTCAACTATTCCTTTCACTTCTGTCCGTATTTGTATTGATATTCCTGATTCATCTGTCCAGGGAGTCTGTTCTGGTATGGGCAGTATGGGGTTAACAACTCTTGTCATGTCTGGTGTTTGTCTACTAATACGCTTGGCTTGGTGGATAAAACTGCTTCTCTTAAATCGTCCCAATGCAAGATTTTGGAATCTGTCCTTCATTGGATGTCTCGGCATGCATGCACATTTTTCTGCCTGTATCAGCAACTTTGTGTCCCTCCGTTCTCTCAGTGCTGGTATCCTCCACAATTTCTCCATCTCCAATATTGGTGTTGATTTCATTGCTCCTGTGATGACCCTAATTGCCTGGTTTTGTACTTTATCCAGTTCTTGCAATGTGGTGTTTGATGCCGAGCACCATGCGGATGATCCATATTCTAAATGTGGGCGTATACTCTGTTGGTAAACTTTACTGAGTATTTTCCCACTCGCACCCCATGTGGTTCCACACAACTTTCTTAGAATAGCCAATTTCCTCCTCGCTTTTTGGGTTGCCTTATTTATCTGTTGTTTCCAAGATAGTTTGTTATGTAATGTATCTCCGAGATATGTAGCTTGTATGTCTTCTTTCACAGGCTCTTATTTATGTATATTGCTCCTGCTTTTTGTTTTGGGGAGAGTGTGAAAAGTGTAGTACTGCATTTTTCTGTATTGATGCTGATACACCATCTATTTGTTCATGAATTCAGTGCATTCATAGCTCTTTGTAGCAATTTGGAGGCCACTGTTGCATACTCCTCTGTGCACCACATTACCAAGTCATCTGCATACATTGCCACTTTGATGCCATGTGGTAGTTCAGTAACTAAGTCATTGATGTAGATCAGAAAAAGTGTTGGAGATAGTACCTCTCCCTGTGAAACGCCCTGGCGCAATAAGACCTTCTTACTCTTAAGACCATCCAGTTGCACTCTGGCTCTCCTGTTATGCAGGTATGCTTTGACCCATTTGTACATCCTGCCATTTACTCCATAATTTCTCAGTTTCTTCAAAAGCCCTTCCTTCCATACCTTATCAAATGCTTTCTTCAGGTCTATCCATGCTGCTAGTACCAGTTTCTTTTCTTGAAACGCATCTTCAATTTCCTGGGAAAGATAGGTTGCCTGATCTTCGGTAGAGTAACACTGTCTAAAGCCTGCTTGTTGTGGGACAAGGAGATTTTCACTTTCCAGGTACCACTGCAGTCTGAGATTGATTATACGTTCCATTGTTTTACACAAACAGCTTGTAAGGCTGATTGGTCTATAGCTGGATGTCATTGAACCATCTTTTCCTGGCTTTAGTAATGGTATCATAATTGCTTCTCTTCATGCCTGTGGCACTCTACCTGTGATCCAGCAAATGTTGTAGATCTGCAGTAGTTTTGCTTTAGCTGCAGTTCCCATATTCTTAATCATTTCATTGGACACTCCATCACTGCCTGGTGACATTTTCATTTTTAGTTTGGATATTGCCAACTCTAGCTCTCTTTGTGTAATGGGTATTTCCATGACTTCATGTGTGGTCTCTTCTTGTCTTGCATTTTGTTGTTTTAAACGGGTCTCTTGTCGTTTTTCTAGGCTAATTTCAATATTATTGTCATTTGCAAAGGAGTCTGCAAAGTAATTTGCTGCATGTTTACCTGTTAGGATGTTTCCATCCTTCTTCAGTGTAATTTTGGTGTTCCTTTCTGTACCCTCATCATTCAGCTGTTTTACAAGCTTCCATACTTTTCTTGTGTCTCGTTCAAGATTCAAGGACTCTGTTTTCTCTTTCCAGCTTCTCCGTCTAGCTTGTAATTAGTCCATTGAAATTTGTCTTTAGCATGCTGGTAGTTTTTGTGGTGTTCTTGGCAAGGTTTATTTTCTGCTTGCTTTCGAGATGTTTCCATGTCATTGTGCAGTTGCTCTAGTTCACTACTCCAGTATGGTTTGTAGTGTTTCCGCGCCCCTCTAGGTATTGTTTCACTGGCAGCTTGTATTATTAGTCTACTGAATTCATCAACTATTTTGTTGATGTTTCTATCTGTATTTATATCTTTAGTCAGTACACTGGTGTAGTGTTGATACATTTTCCAGTCTGCCTTTTTGTAATTCCATCTGGAGAGAGTGCTGCTCTCCCTGATGGCCTTATTTTGTACCACTAAAAAGACTGGTCGGTGGTCGCTGCCTCCAAGTTGTTTCCCAACAATTCGTGTGATATTCCAATCCAGGTCTGGTGTATGGAAAGCAAGGTCTGGTGTAGATGTGTTATGCCATGATCTGGAGTAGAATGTTGGTGGATCTGTTGCCTGGTTTAATAGTATAAGCCCATTGTCATCCTGCCAATTTTCAAGCTCTTCACCTGTCTTATCCATATGTTCATAGCCCCAGCTCTGTGAATGGCTGTTAAAGTCTCCACATACAATTATTCTTTCTTTTAATGTAATTCTTCTAATGTGTGACATTCCATTCTTAACCAAACATGCTTGTTTTTAAATTTCCATAAACATGATAAAGCTGTAAAATGTAACTTATTTTTAAAAAGAACTTTAATATAACAAATATGAACACATGCACTTTCTATTATTAACCGGAAAAAAAAACATTATATAAAGTACTAAGATGTCAATGCCGAAGTTAAAGACAAATTTTAAAAGCATTTTTGTTAATTAAAATGCGTTTTAAAAAAAATGTGTGTTGTTATATGAGTTTTAGAAAGAACATTGTTATATCTTTGCTTACAGATATTGACTGTCATTACACAAGTAAGTAGCGATATCTATCTGAGTTAACTATTCGTAGCCACTTATGGACTTGGAATAAAATAATGCGACTTCCTAGAATTGGGATTCAAACAGGAACCATAATTACGCAGCTCAAATATGTATTATACTTAAAATTGTTCATTGAATGATTATTCTGAGATATCTTCATATTTTAATTGTTTACCCCAAAATGTAAATTCCTAAATTACAACATCAAATAAAGAGATCAATCATATGTGTACATAGATGGTTGTATTCGGGCAAAAGGTAGCATGGATATGGTAATTGTTATTCGAAGGTGCAGATATCGCTGCAAACGAATGGAAATTCATAACTGCTTAACTACCCGTGCTGGAATCATCCGAATTTGACATCTCATCGAATATCCAAACAAAGAAAGGCAACTGCAGTCCCCATCGTGGCAAATACAGTACACGTCAAAAGAGATAAGTCGTATTAGAGTACCGACAGGGATCGCATCTGAACTATCTTCCGACATACGATATCATCATTCATCGTAAGCAATCTGAATGTAGAAACAGCATCCGAATGAAACAAATAGCTCACGTTGTGTACAGAGCACTAATCTGTAGCTTTGGCAGCAAGCCGGACTTGAAATATGAGGAAACTGCAACAAGGAACACTTTTAAGACAGTGCTTCAACAGTTCCGTGACTTATATCCGTCACATTGACTTGAAGTCAAAGAGAGAATAAATCCGGACACCGGACACTTCGGGAATAGTATTGAGGAGCTGTTGGATAAGTGTGGTAATGATAGAGAACATATAGTAGTGAACTAAAACTGACCGATATAGAAGAATAAACTGAGCAAACTAAAGTAGACCGATTGATTTTTACTAGATTTTACTGCATTTAGAAGCGAATAATAAGTATGGGCTGGGTGGTAAAGATAGTAGGTGAACCAAACCCAACCGATACATATATACACATATGCTATATATATATATATATAAGGTGTGTAGGTATATACACATATAAAAATAAGAAACAATTCGATAACCAAAATTAAACGACTGATTGTTCTAAATTGAATTTTACTGAATAGCAAGGACCGAATTCGTAGGGGATCGTCAAATTGTATGGGCGGAATGAAGTAACTTGGGGGCATATTGAAAAGTAGATGTGACAGGTGAACCAAAACAAGCCGATTGAAAAGGAGACTGGTAGAGTAGTTGACATAGGTGATGTATTGTGATAGAGGTTAACATGGCCTTAGATCTGAAAGAGCGGAAGAGGAAAGTTATAATAGGAGAATATACGATGAACTACAGCCAACAAATGGAAAATATGGACGTTTTATGTTAATTGCCTTTATAATAGATTATCATGGGTGGAATGACACGTGTGGGTCAGCTCAAGTTATCCTTTGATGTCCGTCCGCTGCTCAGATGCTAAAGTCATTAACGCAAATCCCTCATGTTTCTCTATGGTGTCGGTGGCGGGCAAATACTAAATTCATTAACCCGCTTTCGTGTACATACCTAGGCATGTGTAACGGACTGACTAAGTTGTTACCATTAGATGCAAAGAAATTTTAGGTATACATTAAAAGTTATCTTAAATAAGACTGTTTTGAGAGCCCAAAGAATATGAAAGCTGTGGCACCCCCGCCCACTCCATGTACAAAGTTATGGCACCCCCACCCACCCCGAAACAGCACAAAAGGTCACCCACCCCAAAGGTCACCAGGTAGACTTTCATATAAGGAAAAATGTAGACTCTCTTATAGAGAAAAAAAAATGTATACTCTCATATAAGTAAAAATCTGCGGGTAGACTATTTATATAAGGAATAATCTGTCGCTGTGCGGTCGCATTTCCACGGTCATTAATGCCCTACATTACTACTAATATGTCGGTATAATTGTTTTTAAGGGAATTTTTGGAGTTTGTATTTTGGAAGGACATTTTTTTTTTGTTTTTGTTGAATTTAGCAGAATAAGTCATATAGAGACACCATTACATTAATTAGCAGTTTTTTCACGCTACATTTTTGCACATTCACCATTAAGGGTAAAGATGTGGGTTTTGGAGTAGTTGGTTTTGTAGGTGATCATGTTCCTCCACAATCTTCTATCTACAGTGCATCGTATCAGTTCTGTTGTTGACTGTTTTCCATGCCATGACACCAAACTATCCAGTATTTTCTCTCTTTGTTGCCCGCAAATTCTCTTTCCATTTATTTTGCCAGTTGTAACCAAGTATTCCAATTGTCCTCTTCTCATGATGTGCCCGAAAAATGTTGATTGCTTCTTTCTGATGTTTTTTAAGAGCTCTCTTTTTGTGATGGCCTCTTTGAGAACTTCCTCATTGGTCTTTTTAGCTGTCCAGGGAACTTTCAACATGAGACAGCTATGCGGAAATAAAAAAAAAAAAGTAAAAAAAATATTCCAACTTACGCTGCATTAGTCATTTAAGCGAATATAGACACGTGGTATTAGAAGCATAAATAAAGAAAAATGAGTGATGCAAACACAAATGTTGAATCTATTTTTTTTAGTTTATGAATTCATTA
Organism: Megaustenia siamemsis; assembly: GCA_032433765.1. NCBI lineage: Eukaryota > Metazoa > Mollusca > Gastropoda > Stylommatophora > Ariophantidae > Megaustenia > Megaustenia siamemsis. The sequence goes on along the minus strand of JAVIAB010000101.1, from coordinate 54,551,183 downwards.
AATACAAATGTTAATATAAGGTAAACTATTTCCTGTATCTTCATAATAATGTATACATTCTTCTTCTATTCAACCTCATGTGAAGCATAATCTTCAGAAACACCTTCTAAGCTGTTCTGTTTCTTTGCCATTCCTTTAAGAATTTTCCATATCTTACTCAACCTCTTTAACTCTGTTTTCATTTCTCTCCTCGAAGAAAATGTGGTCTTCCTCTACGTCTTTTACCTTGGGGATTCTAAAACAGAACTGTCGTGCAATACTCTCAGCTGGCTTTCATAGTGTGTATTCTATCCAACGCCATCGTATTCGTTGTATCTCCTTGCCCAATGATATTAGACTGGTACTTTCCCATAATTCTATGCTAGTGTTTTGTTCTGCCATTTCAATCATTTTATCCTGCGCAAGCAACCATTAATGAAGTTCTGTAACTCGTGATTATAGTATTTGTTAATGTCCATGTTTCAAAGTCATCAAATAGAACTGAATTAGCATAGAAATTGAAAACTGCTGATTAACATAACTTAAGAGATGAAAATTTTTTCTCTGAGCAGTTTCAACCTGGCAACTAGGGAAAAGACCAAAAATGTATTAAAGAGAGAGAAAGTAGGATAATAAAAACAAAATGCTACTAACTATTTTACTAGTGAGAAAAATAGTGAATGAAAGTTAAAATGAAGACATCATTAACAAATAACACAAGCAGAACGTCTATGCGGATTCGTGGGGACGAGACAGTGTTATAAAATTACAAATTATGGAATTCTTGAAAACTTTAGTCATAAGTAAGAAAAGAAAACAAAACCTGACGACAATTAAAACAAACATTGATCAAAATACCCAATAAAAAAAATGGTGAAGCATGCATAATTCATGTGAATTCAACAACAGAAGTAAAGCAGAAAATACTGAAAAATAATAGTAGGAATAAAAACAAGATTTGTTAATGTGAATAATGAAACAATTAATATGAGAATAAATAACAATACAGTTAGACAAACCTGTTCTCTACAGTTGTCTGTGATAGTGAAGAGTTACAATGAGCAATATATTCTGTGAACATAAATAAAGACACACTTTTTCCTACAGGTAATGACTGTAAGTAACAAATTAATATCTGGTGTATATGTGAGAATATAGTCATAAACGTGTGGAAATTGATTCCACACTCGCATATGTTAAAATATATGTGTTGCCTTGCACAATATGAAAGCAGGAAAAGCTCATGGAACAGATTATATAAATAAAGAAGAAATTGAAGCCATAGGTGATTTTATATTAAACATGCTAACAAAAATATTGAATGATATCTACAACAGCTGATATATACCAGATAACCTGCTAAAATCAATATCCATAGTTCTATCAAAGGAATCTGGTGCAATTGAATGCGATAATCATCGCACAATAAGCCTTAACAGTGACACGACTAAAATATTACTAAGAATCATCATGCGAAGAGAGCGAATCTAAAGCAGTCCAGATTTATTGAAGAACAGTCTGGTTTTGTTGTAGGTAAATGAACGAGCAATGCCATATAAATCATAAGATCTTGTGTAGGAAGAGCCATAGAGGCGAAAACAGATCTATACCTACGTTTACCTACGAAACAAATATCAACAGGGCTGAAACTAAGAATGGCAAAATGTTACATCTTCTCAATATTACTGTATGGTGCAGAAATATGGACATTAGACAAGAAAACTGAACAGAAAATTGAAGCTTTTGAAATGTGGATTTATAGAAGATTAGATAGAATTGGATGGAAACAAAAGATAACAAACGATAAAGTTTTAAAACAACTGAAAATAAAAAGAGAACTACTAAATACAATTAAGACAAGACAAATGAAATTGTTGGGGCATGTTAAAAGACACAACAGCCTACTAAAAGTAATATTGGAAGGAAAAATACAAGGTAAAAGAGGCAGAGGCAGACCAAGATTAACATGGACGAGTAACATCAAAAGATGGTCAAGTCAATCTATGACAGCCTGCACCATCAAAGCAAGAAACAGAGTAGAATGGCGATCCATGGTAGGCAACCTACGTTGCTGAGAAGGCACACGATGATGATGATAATGACCTACGTTTAATAGGTTATAAATTATATTCAAATAATTATTTTCAGAGTATGCCTTTTATTTTTGTTTTAAACACATTTTACTTTTCGAGTACTTCTTATACTTTTCTCATAATCTTTGTGGTTGGTGGGTGACCACCTACAAACGTCATCGATAATCTCCATTTCTCTCTATCTTTAATCATCCATAAGATAAAAATTCTGACCTGAACATCTGATAGTGACGGTTCAGAATAAGCGACCCGTATTCTCCGGTTCTATATGAGTCTTCGGCAGACCCTAGAAATGGGATAGTGGCGTAAAGATTTTTGTTTAAGTCATTCTTTGAGACTGCAAAATTGAGTCATGTCCACTCTCTTTATGTTATCATCCCATATATCTTGAATTTCTTTGGTAGGCGGGGAGCCTCGATAGCTCAGTGGTTAGTGAACTGGACTACAAAGGACATGGGGTAGGGTTCGATCCCAACCGACGGCTTCATCCAGCCTTAAATGGGTACCGGATTTTTTCTGGGAAAGTAAAGCAGCAAGGGCGTAATACCGACCACATTACCCCAAAAATCATGTGCTGAAGGTCTGTAAAATATAGGGTCACTAACACCATATTTCCCTATACGCCACTTGGCGTGATGGGGGTACATTACTTTACTTTTTTGCTAGGCGAGACACTTATAGGGGGTAACATAAAATAAATCTTGCCATGTACACTTCAATGCCTTGCCCTTCTTTTTTATTTTTGAATTACACACATATAATTGTTAGGGTTATCGATGTTTTATACTTTACATATTTAAATATTTCGTGCCAACAAAATATCATCTTATGTAGCTCATGCTCTGCAGAAATATCATCGGTGTAAAGGTTTTAAAATTGAAGCGTTGACATATTATTGCCATACCGTCTGCTAGAACCATAGAATAAACTAATCTCTGAATATTAAGATGTTTACAGCAGAATGAACGCAGAGTTACAACAAATTAAATAAAATTATGCAACTTTAAATAAAAAAAAGGAAATTATGCATCACTTTTGAATGAAACGAGCATTTAAAATTATGTCCATAGAAGAAAGGTGCTGATCAAAGTAAATGTACGAGACTTAAAGAATCATCGTGTTAGCACGCTGGTTTTTGCATATATGTGCACGGCCGCCTCCCCAAATGTGCTAAGTCTCCTGTCTAGTGTCGCCTCCAGCATCGTAACTCACAAGTACCTCGCGAAATGCCGTTTCTCCCCTTCCTAGAGTGCTACCCTAGTACCCATTTCTGCCAGCAGCTGGGTCGACCATGGGAGTATTTTGTATCCAACCACGAGTACAACTCACACTGTGAATCGAACACAGGTTGTCCGAACTACAGTAACTAGTCTTCCACAACTAACCTACCGAAGCCACATTATTACAGGGTTACTACATAATGAAATAAACAAATAGGATTAAAGATAAAACACATGTCTTAAAAAGAGAACATTAACTCAAAATTATATCAGACGGAGACTGTGGTATTAAGCTGGAATTTGAACAAGAAAACAAAGAGAAACACTAATGAAAGGACTACATGGACACATAAACAAGTGATACAACTTTTGTGGGAAATATAGGCAAATATATAGCAGTCAATGCATAATTTACGTAGAGTAGTTATTTGGCCCTTTTTGGAATCCCCAGGGGAAAAGACAAAGAGAAAGACCAAGGAATTCTTGGAGAAGACAGATAGAAGCAGAGATGAAGCTGATGTGGAAGACATGGAATGATCTTAAAATAATGGCAAAAATCAGAATGACTTGGAAAGTGTTTGTTGAAGATCTATGCTCCACTGGGAGCTAACAAGGTAGAAGAAGAAGAATGCATATTTTAAATATAATAATTAGAGACTTGTATTGCAGCGTACTAGTTCCAGATTTATTAGCAATATATTTAATGGAGATCTGTGTAATATTGTTTCTCCTGGTGAATGTATGTTCTAATGTGTTGCTTGATAATTTTATGTACTCAAGTTTTAGTTGGAGATTTATGTAAAACAAAATTTAGTTGGAGATTTATGTTTCAAAGTATTAGCTGAAGTTGTGAAGGAGCAATGCGTTAATTGTACACTTGTGTAGCGATGTGTTAATTGGACATTTCAGTAGCACTGTGTTAATTGGGCACTTATGTAGCGCTGTGTTAATTGGACACTTGCGTAGCGATGTGTTAATTTGGACATGTAAGTAGAGATGTGTTAATTGCACAGTTTTGTAACAATGTGTTAATCGGACCTTTGTGTAACAATGTGTTAATTAGACCTTTGTGTAACAATGTGTTAATTAGACCCTTGTGTAACAATGTTTTAATTGTACATGTGTTAATTGTACATGCGTTTAGCAAAGTATTAATTAGACTTGCGAGTAATTCAAACAGCCAAAGCCAAGAGCACATTTTTTTGTTTCATTATTCACTTTCTGGACTGAAATTGCGTTTCTTCTCTTCTAGGCGATTAATGCCAGCACAAGTGCAGAGGATGTAAGTCACATCATCTAGAGCTGGGTTGACAAAGAATAAAGAATGAACTGACTTGCTTGTCGTTGTGTCTTCCACGTAGCTAATGCCCTTGTTACCGCAATGTCAGTGATGAACAATAGTGCCTTCTTTCATCGTTAATGTATCATAATCTCATGCATTTGCTTGTGTTCTCCTAAGTGTAGTTTCTTATTGACAGTGTCACAACAAATAAGTTGTCTCTTCTCTATTAACCTTAAAAAAAAAAATTAAATTTGCATCATCATCATCATGTGTCATACCGGTTGGTGTAGACGATCATGTCCTTCCACAATCTTCTATCTACAGTGCATCGTATCAGTTCTGCTTTTGACTGATTTCCATGATATGACACCAAGCTATCCAGTATTTTATCTCTTTCTAGTATCCAAGTATTCCAACATTCCTCTTCTCATGATGTGCCCGATTAATGTTGATTGTTTCTTTTTGATGTTTTTTAGGAGTTCCCTTTTTGTATTGGCCTCTTTGAGAACTTCCTAATTGGTCTTTTTTAATGATCTCATAATATATTCGCTGTAAAGTGAAAACAAATCCGGCGACAACACACAGCCTTGTCTGACTCCTTGTTTTATATATTGGAATTGTCCTGTTTGGTTGTTAATTCTTATGGCTGCTGTTTGTTGCCAGTACATTTTTTTATCTATCTATCTTTCGTTCGCCTGAAGTATTGTCTATATCTGCAATGTCGTTTCCTGTATAAATTTTACTGTCTTTTGTAATTCTTGCAGTGGCCCATATAGTTTTGTCTGTAGTGTTGTATCTATGGGCCAATGGATTTTCCTCAGTCTACTATATTCAGTGCAGTCTTGAAGTATGTGTTCAGCAGTCTGGGGTGCCTGTCCACATGTACAAGTAGTTGATGTGCCGATCTTGAATTTTGTATACATGTGACTATGGAGTCGATTGTGTCCTGTTCTTAGGCGTATAATGATAACTTGTTCATATCTATTCATATTATGAAAGGCATCCTGATTTGGGGCTTGTGGTCCTCTGATTGATTTGATTATCTGTTTCTTATGATGGTATGTAACTGGTGTATCTAGTTGTGTGCCTGTTGAACCTTCCTTTGCCAACTGATCTGCTTTCTCATTTCCTGGTATTCCACAGTGAGACGGGATCCACTGCAGGGCAACCCTGTGGTGCTTGCAGAGTTCAGTCAATAAGGTCTGCAGATGGGGTAATTTTCTGGATTGTAGTGCCTGGAGTACTGATCTTGCATCTGTCAAAAACACTACAGGCTGTGGGCTAAGATTACTGTTCAGCAGTTTTTCTATTGCCAACTTTATTGCTTGTATTTCTGCATCATAATTGTGACAATATTTCCCTGTTGCTATTTTATCCATATCCCTAGTGTTATTTGGGTACTCTATATATGCACCTGCTCCCCCATTCTTTACTGCATTCTGTGCTGATCCATCTGTGTACACACGAATCCATAGGTCTTGTGGGTATTCTTCATCCAGGAAACTGAGAGCTATTGTTTTTCGCTGTAGACTATTTTGTTCCTCTTTGTCAACTATTCCTTTCACTTCTGTCCGTATTTGAACTGATAATCCTGATTCATCTGTCCAGGGAGTCTGTTCTGGTATGGGCAGAAGGGGTTTAACAACTCTTGGCATGTCTGGTGTTTGTCTACTAATACGCTTGGCTTGGTGGATAAAGCTGCTTCTCTTAAGTCGTCCCAATGCAAGATTTTGGAATCTGTCCTTCATTGGATGTCTCGGCATGCATACACATTTTTCTGCCTGTATCAGCACCTTTGTGTCCCTCCGTTCTCTCAGTGCTGGTATCCTCCACAATTTCTCCATCTCCAATATTGGTGTTGATTTCATTGCTCCTGTGATGACCCTAAGTGCCTGGTTTTGTACTTTATCCAGTTCTTGCAATGTGGTGTTTGATGCTGAGCACCATGCGGATGATCCATATTCTAAATGTGGGCGTATACTCTGTTGGTAAACTTTACTGAGTATTTTCCCACTCGCACCCCATGTGGTTCCACACAACTTTCTTAGAATAGCCAATTTTCTCCTTGCTTTTTGGGTTGCCTTATTTATCTGCTGTTTCCAAGATAGTTTGTTATCAAATGTAACTCCGAGATATGTAGCTTGTATGTCTTCTTTCACAGGCTCATTGTTTATGTAGATGGCTCCTGCTTTTTGTTTTGGGGAGAGTGTGAAAAGTGTAGTACTGCATTTGTCTGTATTGATGCTGATACACCATCTATTTGTCCATGAATTCAGTGCATTCATAGCTCTTTGTAGCAATTTGGAGGCCACTGTTGCATACTCTGTTGAGTTGTCTCTTCTCTATTAACCTTAAAAAAAAAATTAAATTTGCATCATCATCATCATGTGTCATACCGGTTGGTGTAGACGATCATGTCCTTCCACAATCTTCTATCTACAGTGCATCGTATCAGTTCTGCTTTTGACTGATTTCCATGATATGACACCAAGCTATCCAGTATTTTATCTCTTTCTAGTATCCAAGTATTCCAACATTCCTCTTCTCATGATGTGCCCGATTAATGTTGATTGTTTCTTTTTGATGTTTTTTAGGAGTTCCCTTTTTGTATTGGCCTCTTTGAGAACTTCCTAATTGGTCTTTTTTAATGATCTCATAATATATTCGCTGTAAAGTGAAAACAAATCCGGCGACAACACACAGCCTTGTCTGACTCCTTGTTTTATATATTGGAATTGTCCTGTTTGGTTGTTAATTCTTATGGCTGCTGTTTGTTGCCAGTACATTTTTTTATGATTCGCAGATCCCTGCCACCATTGTTTAATTTCTCCAGCATAGTATTAGCTCTGCTAAAGCATGTATCTCTTCGATTGTTATATTATTGGGACCTGGAGCTTTGCTTCTTTTCATGTGTTGAGTTGCACCATCCACTTCACTCTGCATTGTTGGTGGTTTTGTGTCTAATTTTGTTTGTTTAGCTCTGGTCTTCGATCATCATAGAGTTGACTGGTATACTATGTCCATCTTTCCATTATCTTCTCATGTCCCATTATTATATTTCCTTCCTTTGATTTCACACATCCTGAAACTTTGACTAGAAGTTTCTTCCTGTTAATCCATTTAACTGATTGTGCATAGATTTTGAGTCTTTCTTCTGTTGTATCTTTTTCCATTTCTTCACATTTCTGCTTTACCCACTTTTACTTAGCTGCTCTTCATTTGTTTTTGATCTCTTTGTGCAATATTGTATATGTCCGTTCTTCCTTCTTATATTTTCGTCTTTTGTCCATTAGTCCTATTATTTCTTCTGTCATCCATTTCTTTTTGTTGATTCTTTTAGTCATTGCTATTACCTCTTTTGATTTTTGTTGAATCGATTTTTTGAGCATTTCCCACTGTTCCTCGATGTCTTGTATATTCTGAATAGCATTATATCTATTTTGCTCTATCGTACTGTACTTATCACTCATTTGTTTATCTGCTCTAAGCATATCTAGTTCTAATTTTATATTACTTGGGAATTTATGTATCTTCCACAGTTTTGTTCAAATCTTTCCAACTACTAGTACATGGTCACTATTGCAATCATCCCCTGGCCTTGTTTTAACCGATGTTAGTCCATTCCTAAATCTTCTCTGTACCAGTATGCAATCAATTTGATTGTGTACTTTTTTTTACCTGGGCTTTGCCGTGTCCATAGTCGCCTAGGGTGTTGTTTGAACAATTTGTTACCTATAATCCTTTCATGTGTCTTTGCCCAGTCTATCAATCTATCCCCTCTGTCATTCGTCTCATTCAAGACCATGTCCTCCAGTCACATTTTGCACTTTAGCTGTTCCTATCTTTGCATTGAAATCCCCTAATATAATAGTTATTTCTTGGAATTTAAACTGCTCCATGGTCATCTCTAGCTCGTAAAAAAGTGTCAATGTCTTCTTCTTCGCTATTCTTTATCGGTGCAGAAACTTGAATTATGTTGATATCCATTGGTCTACCTCTCAATTTTACTAGCAGAATTATATCTGATACTGGCCAAAATCCTTTCACTGTTTTGCTTCTTTCTCTATCTAACATGATGCCTACTCCTCTTTCGTGTGTGGTTCCACCAGAGTAAATTACATTTTCACTGTCGCGTTGTAATAATCCTGCTCCTGTCCATCTCATTTCACATAGTCCTAAGATGTTCAATTTCATTCTCTTTATTTCTTGGCTGATGTTATCTAGTTTTCCAACCTCGAATGCTGATCTAATATTCTAAGTTCCTATTGCTAGTGTCTCTTTATTTTTGATCCTGTATACAGTAGTTTGATGACGATCTGGTGTCACCTGTAGCACATGACGCTCCCTACCGGACGAGGTGGCTGTGGAGTCTCCATTAACATCGTTAGTTGTAGATATTAAGTTGTGTTTTGACATGATTATTCAATTCACATCATTGAAGTGTAATTATGTTTCATTACATCATGTAAATTTATTTTGATGAAGAAACAAGAAACAAACATTTTAATTCTTAAAAGTGTTGATTTGTTTTGTTAAACATGGAAAATAGCATGTTTTTCCTATTTATAATTTTAAAGAAAAAAAAACCCTTTCAATTAGTTTACGCCGTGTGCTCTTTTGTGAGTTCTAAAAGTGCATGCATAAAAATAACTAAGTTTTAATTGACAAACAGAGTTTTGAAAATGTTTCATTTTTTAAAATCAAATTTTATCTTCTTTTTCAGATTGTTTTCATCACACACCTCGTAAGCAACATTATAACGGATTGATAACATTTGAATTAAGAATAATAATATTTGAATAGTGTTCAAGTTGTATGCCAATTGTTTCAATAAAATTAAGGAGCGTTCATGGTATAAATCAAAATAAAATTGTTGGCTATCATTGTGTACAAAACAAGTTCATTGAAGCGTATACAATGGGAATCGATCTTACAGGAAAAAAATGTTCAGCCGTTTCAATGATAGCACGTTTCGAGTTTGGGTGATGATAGTATCAATTATACTAATATGGAATAACATAAATCGTTGGACAATTTACAGGTTATTATCACATATAAATCCTCTTATTTAATTATAGTGAAGTATATTTGTGTCATGAGTTGCCAAAATGATGTTGTCAACGTTCATATTGTGGACCAGTTTATTTATTTGAAGTCATTAATTGATTAATAAGCGTTGAACCAATTCAAGATGCACAAAGAAACAACAAATGCACGGATTTGCCCATCTAGAAAAAAATGCCGCAATGCGATTTCTTACCATGCAAAACATATATTAAAAAAGGTGAAGGCAGAAGAGGAAGAGACAGACCTAGACTAAGATGGACAGACGGAGAGATTTGCCACTTGTCATGCCAGTCGTCATGGTTGCTCCTAACTCTTCAAGTATCGCAACCACAGAAGTAATAAGTCTTCAAAGTTCTGCTTCAAGCGAAAATAAATGATCAAATAAAGCATAATGAAATTAGGACATTAGTAGAAATAAACTGTTTTAAACACAATCAAACAACCAATAAATAAATCAATTTACCTACCTAGATAGGTACATTGATTTATTTATTGACTGTGCTTAAAACAGTTTATTTCTACTAATGTTCTGGAATAACAATCGCAGGTCATTTATAAGATGGGCAAAAACAATCTAAGGTATGCTGATGAAACAGTATTAATCGCTAAGAGTGAAAATGAGTTACAAGAAATGTTAGACATTATAGTGAAAGAAAGCAAAAATTAAGGACTCAGCCTTAATAGCAAAAAGACATAGGTAATGGTAACAACAAAGAAAAAGACATCACCTCAGTGCAAAATAAAGACAAGTGGAACAATATTAATACAGGTAAATGAATTTAAATATTTAGGAACTTTGTTAAATTCAGACGGAAGATGTACAAAAGAGGTGAGATGCAGTATGGCTCAATGCAAAAGCGGCTTTCCAAAAAACGAGAAAGATATTATGCACTCCATTTTTGACAATAGAAACACGAAAAATAGTTCTGAAATGTTATGTAGAGCCAGTCTTAACATATGGATTTGAATCATGGACAATAGGACAGCAGAAAAGAAAATCACAGGAGTCTGTATAAATGTGTTTTACAGAAAAATGTTGAGAATACCATGACAGCTAAGAAGAGTAATGAAAACGTTCTGAAAGAGGCCAAAGAAACAGAGAGCTAATTTCCAATATTAGGTAGAAACAATCATTATTTTTTGGCCATGTAATGAAAAGAGAACAGCTGAAATATATTGTAACAACTTGGAAAATTGAGAGACGAAGAGATAGCAGGGAGCAAAGAGAAAAAATACCAGACTGCTTAAGAGAATGGCTCGGCAGAAGTCCAACAACAGAAATTATAAATAACTGTTGTGATCGAAAGTTGTGGAGAGACATGATCACCTACTCCAGCAGACCCGGTACTTGATGATGATGTTCTATCTATCTATCTATCTATCTATCTATCTATCTATCTATCTATCTATCTATCTATCTATCTATCTATCTATCTATCTATCTATCTATCTATCTATCTATCTATCTATCTATCTATCTACCTACCTACCTACCTACCTACCTACCTACCTACCCACCCAAACCCACCCACCCACCCACCCATCCATCCATCCATCCATCCATCCATCATCTATCTATCTATCTATCTATCTATCTATCTATCTATCTATCTATCTATCTATCTATCTATCTATCTATCTATCTATCTATCTATCTATCTATCTATCTATCTATCTATCTATCTATCTATCTATCTATCTATCTATCTATCTATCTATCTATCTATCTATCTATCTATCTATCTATCTATCTATCTATCTATCTATCTATCTATCTATCTATCTATCTATCTATCTATTTATCTATCTGTCTTTCTGTCTGTCTATCCGTCCGTCCATCTTTCTGTCTGTTTCTCTGTTTGGCTGTCTTCCTAACTATCCATCTGATTATCTGTCTATCTGTCTGTATGCCAGTCTGTCCGTCTGTCCGTCTGTCTATCTATTTATCTTTCTACGAGTACGTGTTTCTGTCTGTCATCAAATAAGACGGTATAACGGTATTCTCCAACAATCATTACCAACCAGATGCAACATGGGATGGGGCAAGGGAACACTAACAAAGACATTGAAGGATACGTCTTTCTGGTTTCACTCAGTGCAGGGAAACAAAAAAAAAAAGCAATGTTAGGAAGACAATATTTTCCCGCCAACCTGAATGGGAATAAAAGATATCAAACAATACTAGATAAATGTTTAAATAACATATTTTCTATTTCAGGCTTATCACAAGGTTAATAACCCGAATGTAAGTAAAGTATGAATATGTTATCTTAAGACGAGTATGTGTTTAAAGTATCACATGCTATAATTAGGTCTTTTTGTTTATATACTATGGCGGGAATTATTCTTAGCTTTGTTCTCAGTTTTTGGTTTTTTTTTGGTCAGATTTTATCACTCAGGCTGACTCATGTCCGGTGTCAGAAGACATTTCATATCAGTAGTGGTTTTTTTTAAAAATTATTTTTTGGTCTGGAGCTCAGATCTGGCATTTTCTGAAATATATATATGTGTGTGTGTGTGTGTGTGTGTGTGCTGTGCTTGGATTTATTGTTCTATTCATGCCTTTTGTAGTCCTTTAACTTCTGATAGGCTGGTGGACGTTGAAATTATAAATTTTACGTCGAATTGTATCTTCTTTTCAATCGGGTTGATTCTGTCGGTGATAGGTCATTGTTTTCAGTGCTGCTCCAGCGAATGTCTATTTCCGACAGCGACATTCTTGTCCAGTGTCTCACTGCCATGTGAGAAGACTCGGGAGAATTCGAAGGCAAACCCAGAAAGAAAATCAGAAAGGAGCGACCCAAATGCAGTCGGTGGTGTATTATCTAACTTCTAGCATCCACTGCAAATAAACTTTGATTCTGAACGCAAGGACCTAGCCTCTCCTTAAGACCGCTTCAAAGAGGAGCCAAGAGGGGGATAGTTTGGTTTAGTTAAAACAATATCTCCATGTTATTCACCCATTCATAGCAAGCAAACAGTAATGGCAGTTCTACCCTCGTTTGATGCTTACTGGGCTTCCTTGAAGGGGTTCTCTATCAGCGAAAAAAACTGGGATGATATGGTCGCAGACCGTAGCACAAGGAGAATAAAGATAAAACAAAAACAGCACACCAACATTCGAGGCCGCGCTGATATCAAATTCAGAAGACAAAAAGCGCAGGAGAAATGAGCGAGGCTAGGTGCCACGAATACATCTTGTTCGTTCTTCGGTCGAATAACTATTAAATATATTATTTATATGCCACGAGAGAAGCCATAACAGCTGTTGTACAGCAGTTGCTGACAGGTGCTGTTTTATCTAGTAGCCTATCTCATGTCTAACACTGACGTCACGGGTTAGTCAAAGGAACGGACAAGGCAATTTCATATCGGAGGGCCTCGTCTTTATTCTCCTAGCTCTGTTTTTTTCCCTTCTTGTTTTGACTCCATTTCATTCCAACAATTTACCACGCAGCTTTACGTATATTTTCTTCTCTTGTTTGTATAGTGCCTGCAAACTTATCCTAGCAGCTGTTACAAAAAGAGGATTCACTCATGCGTGCTTTGCATTGTTCTTTGTGTTTCTGTTCTGGTAAGCTGAATGAATGATTTCTCCTTATAAGTTTCCAATTCAACTTTTGCTCGGGAATGTGATTGTTGATCAATCTTGTAACTTGCCTTACCTAAGATAGTCTTCGTAGACTGAGGGTTGTCATAAAGGGTGAGGCCCTGCATGTTACAATGAATTGTCGTTGGTTAATTCGTCTTGTTGTTTGAAATTGCCAGAAGACTGAAGGTGCACAAGGAAGATGCACCACAGAAATAAAAAACAGAATAACTCAGACCAAAATAGCATTTCAGAAAATGAAAAATATCTTATGCAACAAATCTATGCATATAGAAGTGAGAAATGAGTTCATAGTTGCTATATAGAACCAATTCTAAATTATGGAAGTGAATCATGGTCAGTAGACAAACAAATGAACAGACGATTAGAAGCCACAGAGATGGGATTTCTCAGAAGAATGTTGAAAGTTCCCTGGGCAGCTAAAAAGATCAATGAGGAAATTCTCAAAGAGGCCAACACAAAAAGGGAACTCCTAAAAATACATCAGAAAGAAACAATCAACATTTTTCGGGCACATCATGATAAAAGGAAAGTTGGAATACTTAGTAACAACTGGTAAAAGAAAAGGAAAGAGAGATCGCGGACGACAGAGAGAGAAAATACTGAATAACTTGGTGTCATGGCATGGAAAACAGTCTCCAAAAGAATTGATACAATGCACTGTGGATAGAATATTGTGGAGAGACATATCGCCTACGCCAACCGGTATGGCACATGATGATGATCATTTGAAGTTTATATTTCGAGGTGGCTCATCTGGAAAGTATTTAGTCTCTCTCGTGCCTTGAACAGTCTGTTCAAATGTCCCGTCTATATAGAAATATGCTTAACGCGCGATATATTTTAGCTAGTTCAGAAATTTATGCCCACAAAGTTGATCAATTATCTCGGAAGCTATTTGATGAATTTCTGTAATTCTTTTTTAGATTATCAGACTACCTACTTATTTTATAACATTTAAGTACAAAGGTAGTCTGAATTTTGTACAAATCGTTTTTTTAAATATAATTTTAGGAAAATATAAAACCGAGTGCTCTAAACATTAGATTTTACTGTAAATTACGTTAATATTCTAACAATGCAAGTCAAAGGCGTATCCGTATCACAATTAAGAGGGTCAATTTTTCATTTGATTTTATATCTTCGTTATCGTGATAGGTAATTGCAAAAGCGCATGTACAATAGCACATTTAGCTTTTGTATAGTGATGAATTTACACTTTAAGCTCTTCATGAATTTAAAAATCAAGTAGTTACTTCACAACAGCTTACAAATTATCACATGTAAAGGAATATACATCAAAGTAAATATTGTCAACATACAGCTCTGAACCTATTTAACAAAGAAATCGGACATGACAAAAGTGGCGCGTCTTTCAAAATCACGTTCAGTAAGTGCGAGCAAGTGCTAAGATTGTGTGGATAAACACGTGACATTTTGACTTTTTAAATGACAATGTTGATTACAACAAATATGGGTATTGTAAATCTTAAAATTTAGGACAACTAAGAAAAATAATATTTGTTTATACCTTAAAGAAATAAAAACCTTTCATAAATGAATGACATTAAAAGGGGGGGGGGGGGGGAGAGAGAGATTAGGCTTCAAGTTGATAAAAAATAAGATTTCATGAAAAAAATTACTGAAATTCATCAAATAGTTTCCGAGATAATTAATAAACTTTGTTGTCATGAATTTCTGAACGAAATATAGTACCTTTGTTGATAGTGTTAGTTTCGTGTTGTTTTGTGTTATTCCATACTGTGTGTTAACTTACCAAGTTTAGTGGCTGCGTTATGAATATTCCAGTATTTAGTTCTTCATTGAGAATGCGGGCCGCCGTGATAGTAAATCCTGGATAGCTGAATCTTTGTACCGATTGGAACGCGTTTTCATTCAAAGTTATAAAAGTAGGTTTGGTGTTTCATTGTGCTATATTGATATCAATAATCTTGTACTAATTGTACAAGATTATGTCGATTAATTAGATTGTAGCATCTTGAGCACAATAAAAAAACATCTCAGCTACATTCGAGGAAGTAATTCTATTAACACTAGAAGACAATAGGCGTAGGAGGCAGGAAATTAGTAACGGCACCACACATGCATTGTTTTTATTTTTCATTAAGATTTGCCTGTCCAATATTGGTAGATTCATTACCTAGCGAAGGTGCTCGGTAAAACAGCATCCAGAAAAGACATACATATGACTGTTTAGCAATGTCAGTGTCTGACAAATTATGATTGCTTGTTATGAAATCGTCCGTTATGACGCTAAAGGATACCTGCCTACAAACTCACGCATTTACCAACATACGTACCTACCTCTCTACCTTTCTACATATCTTCAAGCATTGCCTGTCTTTCCGCATAATATTATGTCTGTCTGTCCGTCCGTCCATCCATCTATCCATCCATCTATCCATTCATCCATCCATCCATCCACCCACCTAACCACCTATCCATCAACATAAGGTTTACCAACATTATACAAATTACGAATTAGATTACTTGTGTGTTTGAAACGCCTGTGAAGACACACTTTGTTGTGAAACATTGTTTGTAAACGTAGTTATATATTTCTGTATTCTTCCTTAGTTTGTTGAACGAGCCAGTCATCCTGTAAGTAATTTGAATGAAAAATGGAGTTAGCATGACAATGTTGAACATTCGAAAGAACATTTTAGCCGACGCATCATTTAAGTTAGTCTGTCTCCTGACGTCTGTGCTATGAATCATTTGACATTTATGTCTATCTTTTTCTCTTTTCCCCGTGTGTCTGACTGATAATGCTCACTGATGGTGCCTTGTGCTCGATACAGTTAGAAATCCAATTATCTTATTTGTTTTGAGTTGTTTATTAATATGTCCAGATCTGACGCTATCAAGTTCCCTTCTTCATCTGTTAGAATAGTATCATTTCTCGATAAATTCTGTATATTTCTTACACATCTCTGTAGGAGCTGTTCTGTTCTGTTCAAGAAATCAGTATCACTGCAGTCGGGAATTCCCCATATCCACTCCCCTCATTGCATAGCTCTCACCAATGCGCTGTAGCAAATATTATGTTGACTTGGTCGACTACAGTGGCGAAGTAATCTCTGGGCACAATGGACAGCTAAGAAGAGTAATGAAGAGGTTCTGAGAAAGGTCAAAGCAAAAAGAGAGCTAATTTCCAATGTTAGGAAGAGACAATCATCATTTTTTGGCCATGTAATGCGAAGAGAACAACTTGAATATATTGTAACAACTGGAAAAATTGAGGGACGAAGAGATAGAGGGAAGCACAGAGAAAAAATAACAGATAGCTTAAGAGAATGGCTCAGCAGAAGGTCAACAACAGAAATGATAAATAGCTACCGAGATCGAATGTTGTGGAGAGACATGATCACCTACGCCACTAGGCCCGGTACTTGATGATGATGATGATGATGACATGCGATTCCAAACGTCTTCCATCGAATAGAGAGTGCACAGTCACTTCCATACTCTAGTTTCCTCGAAAATAAACATTTAAATCAAACAAAACAACAGAAACGGTTTCAGCAACTGCGTTAGTCTCTGCTAAGACAAGGTGACACGAAGCCATTTTAATCGTGCATTATCGGTTGTTGGTGTCTCATGTTCAATCTATACACTGAGCAAATCTTTAAAAACATCATAGGCCTACAATAGGCCTACACGCCAGGCCTACACATTAATGGAAAGATAATCAATAACCTAAGATATGCATATGAAAAGTTTAATTCCAACAAGTGACAAAATATACATGGAAAACAAACCAGTAGAAGAGATCGATCACTTCATCTATCTTGGAAGTCACATTGATCGAGAAGGGGATACGAGCAAAGAAATTAGAATCAGAATGGCTAAAGCAGCAATGTCTTTCAGAAGCCTTGAAAAGTTGTGGAAATCAAAACTCATTAGCACAAACACAAAACTTAGGCTATTCAAATCAAATGTACTATCAACCCTTACGTATGCGTGTGAAAGCTGGAAAACAACAAGAGATATAGAAACAAAGTTGAACGCATTCGAAAATAAATGTCTAAGGAAAATACTTGGTATAGAATGGAACGAATTCAAAACAAACGAGGAAATTAGAGAAATCGCCAATCAACCACTAATATCTTCAGTAATAAAGAAAAGACGATGGTCATACGTTGGACATGTGATGAGAAGAGATAATAATCGAATAGCAAAGCAAGCCCTCATATGGGAAACAACAGGTAAAAGAAAAAGAGGAAGACCCAGGGAGACACTGAGAAGAACATTGATGAGAGAGGCAAGAGCAGCAGGAATCGGCTCCCTCAATGAGATAGAACTGCTTGCACAGAACAGAGACAGATGGCGAGATTTGATAAAATATCTTTAAAAGAAAACTGCTAGAACAAAAATTCATATAGGAGAAGGTGTATCTTGGTCTACGCCCTATGGGCCGGTTACGGCTCGAAAGGTCAATAGATAGATAGATAGAAGATATGCTGATGATACTGTGCTACTAGCAGAAAATCTTAAAGATCTACAACAATTACTTAATGAAATAAACATGGTAAGCAAAAAATATGGACTAGATATGAATATCAAAAAGACTAAAACTATGATCATAAACAAAGGATATACTCAAAACCCACAAATGGATATCAAAATTGAAGGAATAGACCTGCAGACAGTTCAGAACTACAACTACCTTGGGCATACTATAACCAGTGATGGCAAATCTACAACTGAAATAAACAAAATAATAGGAATGGCAAAAAGTAATTTTAATGCCATGAAGAACATACTAACATCAAAACAAAAAACACCAGGGCTAAAACTAAGAATAGCAAAATGTTACATCTTCTCAACATTCCTGTATGGTGCAAAAAACAAGAACATTAGACAAGAAAACAGAACATAAAATTGAAGCCTTTGAAATGTGGATATATAGAAGAATAGGTAGAATTGGATCGAAGGAAAAGAAAACAAAGGATGAAGTCTTAAAACAACTACAAATGAAAAGAGAACTACTAAACACAATTCAAACAAGACAAATGCGATATTTGGGCCATGTTAAAAGACACAACAGCCTACTAAAAGTAATCTGAAGGGGAAAATACAAGGTAAAAGAGGCAGAGGCAGACCAAGACTAACATGGACGAGTAACATCAAACGATGGACAAATCAGCCTATGACAACCTGCACCACCAAAGCAAGAGACAGAGCAGAATGGCGCTGAATGGTAGCCAACCTTCGTTGCGGAGACGTCACTCGATGATGATGATGGTGTCTCTGTAGGAGCCATTTACTAGAAATGTATCCACCTCCATACATTTTTAGAACCCTTCCTGGATGTTAGTGCAGATAGTAGTTCTGTAGGAGCCATTTACTAGAAATGAATCCACCTCCATACATGTTTAGAACCTTTCCTGGGTGTTAGTGCAGATGGTAGCTCTAACATTGTCTCGGACAAGAACGCTGAGGAAAGTCATTTCAATATTTTTGTCCTCCCAGATTGTCTAGCTTGTATATGTTGTGCTCATTGTTCTAGCTGAAGGTCCACTGAACGATAGCGCTGTTTTAATATTGTCGTTTCCCTCACCTAATTAGACTTGCAACAATAGCATCATTCCTTTTTATCGTTTCATTCTTGTCATCACCTTTATACCTTTACCCCTTCAGCTGCGACTTTCATTTACATTTTGCCTGTTAGCGTCAAACTCTTGCTTCTATATAGTGTCGACTGGAGGACAAATCATGAGTGTTACAGCATTCACTAAGGTTATGGTTATGAAGATAATGGACTAAAGAAATCTTCCTGGACCTCTTCTATAACATGTATATTGAGAACACAGCAATACATAGATGAAAGAAAAGAAACATGTTTGAGAAAAGGCACAATAAGTATATAGAGAGCCGCGATAGCTTAGTGGTTAGTGAACTGGGCTACAAAGGACATGGGGTAGGGTTCGATCCCAACCGACGGCTTCCAGGTTCATCCAGCCTTAAATGGATACCGGATTTTTTCTGGGAAAGTAAAACGGGCGTAATACCGACCACATTACACTCAAAAATCATGTGCTGAAGGTCTGTAAAATTCATGGTCACAACAACCATACTCCCTATACGCCACTTGACGTGACGGGGCTCTTTACTTCTTTTTTTTTTACTACAGTAAGTATATAGGAACCCGCGATAGTTCAGTAGTTAGTGAACTGGACTACAAATGACAAGAGGTCGCCTGATCGACTGCTTCTAGGTTCACCCAGCCTTAAATGGGTAGCGTATTTTTTTCAGGAAAAGTCATGGGGCACAGGGGTAATATCGACCACATTACCCCAACAATCATGCGCCAAAGGTCAATAGCATTGTTGGTCACTCACATTATATGCCCTAAAGAAAGTTCCATGTGAGCTGTGAGTTTCATCCGTTGTGATCGTGTTTCAATATTCCGATTGCTTACGATGAATGATGATTTCGTATGATGGGGAACATATGGCTGTGTTTACTTTCTGTGCGGTTTCGCCTGCTGTTTTTTTGACGTGTGCTGAAACTACTACGATGGGGACTGCAGCTACCTTTCTTCGTTCGGGAGATGAGATGTTAAATCGGATGATTCCACTGTCACGGGCGGTTGAGCAATTATGGATTTTATTCGATTGCAGTGATACCGGGATATACCATAACCATAATCATATTCCCTATACGCCATTAGGCGTGACATGACTCTTTTTACGTTTTTTTTACATATATAATAGTTACACATGATACTAAATTACAAGCAAAAAAAGGGTAAAGGACGGAGCAAATGTTTATATTGGAATTTCAACGTTTAAAAGTCTCCATAATTAATTGGGATGTCGTAGAATGTGCTTTCTAACCCAACATCTGATATCATTCTTTCTGGGATGTCGTAGAATGTGCTTTCTAACCCAACATCTGATATCATTCTTTCTGGGATGTCGTAGAATGTGCTTTCTAACCCAACATCTGATATCATTCTTTCAGCATCCCTGTGGGAAAAAACTAGTAAGTAGATTTGTCAGGAAGTAAAGAAAGTGTGAAAATGAATGAACATAACTGTAAGTGTGACGTTTTCATTTGTTTGACTCTTTCGTCATCTGTGGTCAATAGACGGGATAATAGTATGGACAATTATAAATAAACAAAAAAAAAAACAAACATCGATCTACCTGACAAATGATGTAACATGTGAGAATGTAATACTATAGCTCGTTTCAAATCATGTGCCCAACTTCAAAACGCTATTACTCTCTAACCGTTTGTTAAAAACTTTTGAAATTTTCCAAATATTATTAGAATGCAAAAGACCCTTTAAATGTATCTTTAACAAATATCTTGCAGCTGCAGTTTTCTTAAAGCGGCGATATTTCTTTGATGTTTGTTAAAATTGTAAATTGTGAAGCCCTAAAGAATAGAAATTACCGTAGTTGCTGGTCTATGATTAATTTTCACTAGGTAAAGGCGTGGCCGTAATGGGGAAATAACCTAATAAGACAAAACACCAGGTGAATTATTGTCTGCTCAGTTCGAGGATGGCTTCGCCGCTGAATGAACGGAAATGGAACACACAATGCCTCGTGTTTTCTACAAGTGTCTAATTGTGTCAGAAAGCCCACGTGGAATGCGTGCAAAAACGTCAATTGTACCGTGTATGGATTTTTAATCGCTATTTTTAACTTAAAATACTGTAAACATTAAGTTTTGACTACATCAGTGGGTCGTTATAAATTTATATAAATCAAATAAGCAACAATAATAACCAAATGTTTTTTTTAATGAAATTAATTCCCTGTTGGGTTCTTATCATTATAACTTTACATGCAAATTTTGAAAAAATTACAAAAAGAGATTAAAAAGATATCGATTTTAAAAGTTGGGCACATGATTTGAAACGAGCTATAGATCTACACACACACACACACACACACACACACACACACACACACACACACACACGCACGCACACACACACGCACACACACTCACTCACTCACACACACACACTCACACACACACACACACGCACGCACGCACGCACGCGCACACACACACACGCACGCACGCACACACACACACACTATAAGTTACAAATAACACTTGTTGTTATGGAAGATGAGACGATCTGTCACAAGGAGTCACTTGATGTCAGCAGATCTTGTCAGATCTAGTTTTCGACAAACATTTTCTCTCACAACAAACCTCCCCCCCCCTCCCAATATTAGAACCGCAGATCGTGTCGCAGAAGTTACAGTAACACTTTCATCCAAGATACTTCGTTTTTCTTTTCAATGTTGGCACTTGTTATCTGATCGTTTCACCAATTCTCTATTGAACTTGGCCGAGCTTCCATTATTTTAAATTTCACCATGCGGCAGGATTTGTCACCAGATTCATTCAGCCCCTTTCACTGATATATAAACCAATCTTGTATTTTATACTAGCAATAACAATAAATTAAAAATAATTTCAACTAACAATGAATCAAAGAGCCATAAACAAACGCTACGAAAACGTCAGATTAAGAGGAAGACCGAGAAAGAGATGGATAAATGGAATACTAGAGTCACTAGGAGGAATAACATCAGAAGATGCCAACAGAAGAGCAAAGAATCGCAGATTGTTTCTCCCCTCGACGCCAACGCCAACAGAGGAAGGATAGAAGAAGTAGAAGAAGATCTCCACATCTGAGTGTCTGTCTGCAAGTGGGTCTGCTGCTATACCTATGCTACACTTTACTAGTTGCATAGAAATGAGATTAACCACTAGAACGCATGGCTATCCAAATAGCAGAAAGCGTTTGGACGTTACGGTTTGTAGCGTACCATTATGTTTGTTCCATTTAGAACAGCCGTTTATATTTCAATACATTTTTTACATTCACTCTATCATTACCCATTATTCGAACATAATCCATAAACTTAGTATTCGGCTTAGTAACTGTGTCTGCATATAATGGTGTTTGGAACACTTATGTTACAAGAATTTGTAATTTTGTCAAGTCGTATAATGTTGGATATTTTAAGAAGACAACGAACATGAAAGCTTGTCATTTTCATTTCATGAATTGTATAAGTAGTTCATGTATCATACCCGTATATGGGGGTACTAACACAAGTGCCTGTCAAATAACAGTGGGTAAAGATATACAATGATGACTATAGCGCTGGATAGGACATTGCGGAAGTCAACTGAGAGTATTACACAACATGCCTTGTTTGGAATTCCTAAGGAAACAGACAAACAGGAAGACCAAAACATTCTTCAAGAAGACAGATGGAATCCTAGATGAAGATGATGTGGAAGACATTGAATATATTAGTATTCGGCTTAGTAACTGTGTCTGCATATAATGGTGTTTGGAACACTTATGTTACAAGAATTTGTAATTTTGTCAAGTCGTATAATGTTGGATATTTTAAGAAGACAACGAACATGAAAGCTTGTCATTTTCATTTCATGAATTGTATAAGTAGTTCATGTATCATACCCGTATATGGGGGTACTAACACAAGTGCCACACAATAACAGTGGGTAAAGATATACAATGATGACTATAGCGCTGGATAGGACATTGCGGAAGTCAACTGAGAGTATTACACAACATGCCTTGTTTGGAATTCCTAAGGAAACAGACAAACAGGAAGACCAAAACATTCTTCAAGAAGACAGATGGAATCCTAGATGAAGATGATGTGGAAGACATTGAATAATCTTCGACGAATGGGAAGAAACAAAACGGCTTGGAAATTGTTTGTTAAAGACCTATGTTCTACTGGGAGTTGAAAGGTAAAAGAGGAAGAAACACACATGTCTTAAAAGTGAAAACAATTGTTCTTAGAGTTAATTTTATGTTGTTCCAGATACTTTGTATAGGTTTGTCGAAGGTTGCTGCAGCCTTTCATTTACCGGTGCCTGTGTCTTCATCAAGGGAAATGGTGTCTGTGATACAACGCAGAAGAACTGTAGGGCTCATACATAATGGTTGTAGATCAGAGTGAACGCTGCATCTGTCACTACTTTTTGTAGAAGAAATATATTTCTGAATACTAGTATTCAAGGAAATTAACCACCTGTCCTATATAGTCTATGAACCATTAACTACACGCCTGGTTTATCATGGGAAGCTAATGGCGGATCTGAGCCTGGTTTATCATGGGAAGCTAATGGCGGATCTGAGCCTGGTTTATCATTGGAAGCTAATGGCGGATCTGAGCCTGGTTTATCATGGGAAGCTAATGGCGAATCTGAGCCTGGTTTATCATGGGAAGCTAATGGCGGATCTGAGCCTGGTTTATCATGGGAAGCTAATGGCGAATCTGAGCCTGGTTTATCATGGGAAGCTAATGGCGGATCTGAGCCTGGTTTATCATGGGAAGCTAATGGCGGACCTGAGCCTGGTTTATCTTGGGAAGCTAATGGCGGATCTGAGCCTGGTTTATCATGGGAAGCTAATGGCGGACCTGAGCCTGGTTTATCATGGGAAGCTAATGGCGGACCTGAGCCTGGTTTATCATGGGAAGCTATCTGAGGAGAATAAACGTTCCCTGATACGAGATTTTGGAGTTCATGTTCCTATTTTTAGTCATACTAGGCAAGATAAGAAATCACCAGCTTCCACCATTTGAGGCTTCATTTATAGATTTAGCAATTGACAGCATTAAGGTAGACCCAGGTAG
Source organism: Megaustenia siamemsis (assembly GCA_032433765.1). NCBI lineage: Eukaryota > Metazoa > Mollusca > Gastropoda > Stylommatophora > Ariophantidae > Megaustenia > Megaustenia siamemsis. Next base: position 54,527,250 of record JAVIAB010000101.1, on the reverse strand, counting down.
AGAATTGTCAAATATTTTAAAACTAACAAATGAATTATATATATATATATATATATATATATATATATATATATATATATATATATATATATATATATATATATATATATATATATATATATATAAAATGTATTTGTTAGTTTTAAATATTTAAGGCTCCCCCCCCCCCCTTGATATACCTTAATGCTGTCAGCTGAAAGTCCCACACTGTTTCAAATTTCATGATCATAAACAATTTAAAGCATGACAGACAGAGAATATCATATTGGGCAGTTGTTTATCGGGGAAAAATAACAGGATTATCGGTTAAATGATAAATGAAGGGAACAAAATCTCACTGAAAGAAATAAAAACAAAACATAACTAAAGTCGAATAGAACAGCAACATTAGATAATAATGTTACACGTGATAAAATGCCTTAACTCTCTCTCTCTCTCTCTCTCTCTCTCTCTCTCTCTCTCTGCGATCAAGACTTAATCAGAGTAGGATTCCAGACTCTCTCATAAAGTCAGCTGTCTGTTTAAGTGAGTCGATTGCCCCATATAGTTTCTCTTCCAGGGAGGTGGGTGTGGACCACATTGCTCTTCACAGGTCTGTGTACTGGGGGTAATCCTGTAGAACATGTTTTGTAGTCAAATTGTCCAGTGTACAGTGGCATAGGCTGGTTGTGCCTATTTTGAATTTGGTGAACATGTGATTTCTCATTCTATTGTGGCCAGTGAGTAGGCGAAGTATGATGGCTTGATCCCTCCTTGATGCCTTAACTAAAAGAAGGCGGGGGGATATGTCTTCTAAATATTACAGCAGTGCAGGTATTATGGGAGTTATTGAGTTATTTGCGGGTCATCATCATTGCACTCCGAACATGTCCATAGGTTCTCAGATCCCCTCCTCAGCAATTCCCTCAGTGTCCAGGGACTGACGACTCCAGTTCTATGTTGGTTGATAAGTCTTCTTACACGGCCACTAAGTTTCTCATTTCTGGCTGTGCCCATCTTAACTCCTATTTCCAGCATCCGAAGAAGTGACGTGGATCTGTGTTTGTCAAAGTCCTGTGCTCTTCCCACATCTCGGAGGACATTGATGATGTCCGCCCGATCCATTGTTTGCCCGTCCTCAACGACAGCGCAGCTAGCCAACCTGTCCGCTCTTTCATTTCCCCGTACTCCCGCATGTCCAGGGACATAGACAAAGGTGACCTTACGTATTTTGGATTTCTGCAACGACTCTACTCATTGCATGCGTACAGAACCCGCCTCCACTTTTTTTATCATGCTCATCGAATCACTCAGTATACATGCGTGGGTGTAGTCTTGTCACTCTATCCATTTGAATGCCTTGGTCACTGTCATCGCCTCCATTGTCATGCTACTCGTGGTCATGACGTATGCACCACTGTCTTCTTTGACTATTCTGCCTGCCGAGCGTGCTGTAAATGCCCATGCACTTCTTTGGTGTCGTATTACAGATCCGTCTGTATAGATGGCTGCATCTTTCTCATCGGTGTTATCGCAGATGAGACCGTTGACCTCGGCATTAACCATGACCGCGTTCTGTTCCCTACTTTTCCTGCTGATGCATTATGGGAAACACAGTCTAGATGCACACAGTGTGGATATATACGAATGTAGGCAAAAAGAAACCATTTACATTTTAGCTACACATGAAGGTTTGAAAAATAGATAAAGCGATATATGAACAAGAAAGACATTTCTATTGTCGATGTTATACACTAAATTGAAAAAAGTTAATTTCTCTTGATGGATATTTATTTTCTGTAATGTGTTTTCTTAAATATATTTATTTTGTTTTACCAGACTGCAGGAAGTGGCGACTCAACGTGCCCTGCTGTCCCTCGCAGGTGTCGCCCTTCAATAGGGGTGTGTATTTATATCTATTACGTTTTTAACAGTGCTGTGCTCTATGTGAAAAGTCATATTTTAAATGAGATGTTTTCCTTAAAGGAAACCTGCTTTGCAATGTTAACTACAAAATCGAAAGTTTTCTGGCGCAATCATTTTATTTATTTTGTTTTATTTTTATATTTGTAATTTTTTTTTTCGTAGAACTAGCTATGACCTCTGTTTCCTATTTCAATTCATAATTGCATAACGACTGGGTTTTCAGAACAAGTCTAACAAGACAGTGCAGCGATTATAAAAAAGGCCTCCATGTAAAAATAACTGTGTTATTCAGACGCACTAGAGTACATAGTTTTAACAACATTGATTTTTATTTTAGTTCATATCGGCCGCGTGATCACTAAAGAGTTTCAGTATTTCTTTCTGCACTTCAAGAATCTTCAATCAGTAATATGTTGTTTCTTAACACTCTTGTTTCTTAATTGTATTTAGTGTCTTATATAATTCTCCGCTGCATCCTTTGCTGGGTTTACATGATGCATAGAATTATCAGTTCGTTGCTTACCTATCTTCTTCATGAAGCCTGATCATATTAATTAATACAGTGGGCAATAACCAACAAACAATATGAGAAATAGCTCTAACAGACATGCAATCTAAAACCTATCTGGGCAGTAATAGTATAGACACAATAAGAGGAAAGTGAATAATACTAAATTAAAGATACAAGGAAACATTGAAATCTCAGAAATTACCTACATTACGATAACAATTTGTAAATTTTCCCATTTACGATTTCATAGTAAAATTACTACCGCTTAAATGTATTAGTTGCTCTAAAATAGTTAAAAAAAAAAAAAACTTTTTGACACACAGCCGTGTGTTCACATAAGACAAGACACGGGGACTAGGCATTCCTCGCTCAGGTTGACTTTTGATCTTTTCGACCGAACTTATTACAATGCCCATCGGTACGATCGCCGTAAATACGTCAGTAGTTCGGCTACCGCATAATGTTATTCGCTGTGTTTCTGAGTCACAAAATAGTGTTCGTTGTCAGCCAACGACTGAAGAAATTTTCCAGGTCACAGCAAACAAGAAAAAATAATTGTTTTTAAAATAGGCATTTTTTTAAATTTCGCATTTCATGAAATGAAAAAAAAATTCTTACATCAAAAGAAAGAAATTCAACACTAAATATTAACCGTAGGTAGTAGTAAACAAAGTACAAGGAACGGTGATAGTATCTGATTACTGGAAAATATTAAATTTTGAAGAATGTGGTAATTTTTACTACGGTATCGTAAACTAGGTTTACAAATTAAAATAAAAGTAAAATGTTAATAATTTTTAACAGCAATGTTAAATCAGTCATATTATATGCATGTGAATCATGGAGAACAACAAAAATGACAATCACGAAGATACAGACCTTCATTAATAAATAATTGTACATAATATATACGATTTGAAATGGCAGAACAAAATCACTAACGTGGAATTATGGGAAAGTACCAGGGAAATACCAGTGGACAAAGCGATACATTGAAGACAATGGCGCTGGAAAGGACAAACTCTGCAGAAGCCAACTGAGAATATTACACAACAGGCCCTTTATAGGAATCCACAAGGAAAGAGACAAATAGGAAGACCGACATATTCTCGGAAGAGACAGTTGGAAGCAGAAATGAAGAGGATGGGAAAGACACGGGGTAATATTACAAGATTTGGAAGATATCACAACGACTTGGAAAGAGTTTACTGAAGTCCAATGCTCCATAGGGAGGTTAAATGAAAACGAAAAAGAACCCATTTAGTTCGATTCATCATCATCATCATCGAGTGCCTTCTCCACAACGAATGTTGGCTACCATGGATCGCCATTCTACTCTGTTTCTTGCTTTGATGGTGCAGGCTGTCATAGATTGACCTGTCAATCTTTTCATGTTACTCGTCCATGTTAGTTTTGGTCTGCCACTTCCTCTTTTACCTTGTATTTTTCCCTCCAATATTACTTTTAGTAGGCTGTTGTGTCTTTTAACATGCCCCAACAATTTCATTTGTCTTGTCTTAATTGTATTTAGTAGTTCTCTTTTTATTTTCAGTTGTTTTAAAACTTCATCGTTTGTTATCTTTTCTCTCCATCCAATTCTACATATTCTTCTATAAATCCACATTTCAAAGGCTTCAATTTTCTGTTCTGGTTTTAGTTCGATTAGTCCTTTTGTATACTATGGGGACATCTATTTTTATCAACTCTATATTTGCTTTGTTACTTCCGATATATTTATATATATATATCCTGATGTCGTTGGCAGATACATATTTCTAATCCATCGTGGGATTTTGTGTACTTTGCAGTGCACTGCTCTCATCACAATCTTTCATAATGCCCAATAGTTTCTGATGTAAACAGCCATGATATAATTGAGCATGTGTTTAATTATATGTTTTCTACGCTTCTCAAAGATGTTTGTTGTTTTATAGATGTAATCACGGGTGCCTCTACTGTCTCATGAACCTGCTTGAACAACGGAAGTTCCTATTCTAATTGATGTTCTGTCCTATCTATGACGATCTGTAAGATAATTTTCTGTCATGAATTATTGAGCAATCATGTGCTAGTTAGTACCCTGCTTCAGATTTCATTTCTTGGAATGGAGATGCACACTGATATTTTCCACTCTTTTGGCTAGGTTTCATCAGACTCTCACACACAGTACAGGGACAGTACGAACACCGACCTCCTCTCTAACCTGGATGAAGTGAGCTGCTATGTGGTCACATCAACGTGACGTCTCTCTCCTGATTGTTTATACCTCATCTGACATAGGCTCCGGTCTTTATTTTCAAATTGATGTTTATATATTTGAGTGCTTTGATATTACTTCTAATAATGTTCTACAGTATTTGCTCCATCTTTGTTATTGTTATTTCAGTTATTGTGTTGCCATGGTGGAAATTAAATAATTGTATATTGTATGTACTTCTTCCCTTTTCGTTGCACGCACGTTTGCTTTATTTTAACTTCTTTCTTCAATGAGGCTCAATGTTCCTTTAGATGGAGCCCCATTTCGTATGCCTCTTTCTGCGATGTTTTGCTCTAACGGTGTTAGAATATATCTTGCATGTGCGGCTGGCTATCGTTTTGTACAGCCCTAGACATGTACATGTGTGTATTCTGATAGTAAGCAATTGTGTCCGAGAGTTTTGAACTGGCATCTCTTACCATGTTTTTCCGCATTACTTTCAATGAACCATTAGTAATTTATCGTATGAGTCGCAGTCTGCGTCAGATGGTGTCTTAGATAATGTTACACCTGATCTACAGCTTTGTTGGGCCAGGATGAAGTCTATTTGATACCTCGTGACCAAAGTGGTACAACTAAGTGTTTTATTGTCTTTGGCTAAACAAAGTGTTGACAACAACAAATGTCTTCCCTTTCAGAATTCAATTCCATGAGCATATACAGTCTCGCATTTATATTATATGTCAACTGCTCCAGAACTGTTCTGTGTTCTTGTATTTATTTCATGTCGACATTGGCTTTGTAATTTCCAATGATGAAAATATATATGTCATCTTCTTGTTCTATGGTACCCTGCATTGAGTTGTAAAATCCATCAATTCATCATTTGCTGTTGTTGCAGGTGCATACACTTGTAAGACTGTGACGTTTTGCCTTATCTTTATTAGTTTAAGTGTAGTAATACATCGCTGCTTGGATATTGCACCCACGAAGAGTTGTATATGCTTTATTTGACAGGACTAACCCACCCTTCCCAGGACAGCACTTTCCCTTTCCAGAAAAGATACATTAATTACTTGTTTGAGGCACAATGTGACCTTGTTAAGCCCATCACTTCTAATTCAACAATTCGATTTTTAAAAATAAATATACATATGAAGACAACGAAAATAAGCAATTAATTAACACAATAAGACGCCCACAAACGTACATCTATTCATACCATTAATACTTTTCTGCCATTCCTCAAACAGCCTTATAGAATCCTGTCATAAATAGGATAAAGACAGGAGATCACAGCACGTAATGTAACAGTCTTTGGTACAAGTGACCTAGCGATCAAAGTTAGCGGAAGTTGAATCAGAGACAGACTGAATTAATGCAAAAACTTATCTGTGTCTAATCTCGCTGGATTTTCTTCTCTTTTTTAACACTATCAAAAGTAAACAAATAAAATGAGCAAAGTAAATTGGACTGTTGTTGTTTTGTTATATTAGTGTATGTTAAAGGATGTAGATCAATAAACACTCAGTTAACATTGTGCGAGAGCAACATAAACAACTCTAAGGATGCAGATGACATAGTATTGGTTGTTGAAAGGCAACGAGATCAACACTGTCAGTTATATGACATTGTGACAGAAAGTGAGCTAAAACCTCAGCCTGATCCTCAACATCAAAAAGACATAAAATATGATAATATCTAAGATAACAAACTCACGCGAATATAGAGTAAAACTAAGAGAAAAAAACTCATGAAACAAATGGATGCATTCAAATACCCTTTTCACCAATTATAACATCTGACGGCTGATGCATTGCATAAATTACAAGCAGAGTCTCTCTCTCTCTCTCTCTCTCTCTCTCTGCGATGAGGACTCAATCAGAGTAGGATTCCAGACTCCCACATGAAGTCAGCTGTCAGGTTAAGTGTGTTGATCGCCCCCACAGACAGAAAATCTCAATTAGAGTCTGCCAGATCCACTCGGATTGAACACCCGTTAAAACGTTGTACTGTGTTCTGCGCCTGTGGCCCAGTGCATCTGATTTCAGCAAGTATTTTATTCAGGTTGCTTTCCTTAGTCTTTGATTGTCACCAATCTTCCTGCAAGGCAGCAGATTGTCTTTTCTGTAAGGGGATTCTGCCCTTAGATGGTCGGCCCTCCCAGGTTTATGAGCACCATCTGCCCGAGTCACTAGAGGTGACTAACACAGACATGCACACACAAAGATATGAGATGTGACTAACACAGGCATGCACACAGCGATACAAGGCATGACTAACACTGACACACATCAAGATATATGACACATGACCAACATAGAGATGCACATAAATATATGCGATATGACTGACATAGACATGCAAACACAAAGATATGACACATGCCTAACATAGACATGCACATAAAGATATGATATATGACTAACATAGACATGCACACACAAAGATATGAGATTTGACTAACATAACCATGCACACACAAAGATATGAGATGTGACAAACACAGACATGCACACAAAAAGATATGAGATATGACTAACATAAACATGCACACAAAGATATGAGATATCACTAACCCAAACATGCAACCACAAAGATATGACACATGACTGACACAGATACACACTAAGATATGAGATATGACTAAACACAGACACACATAAATATATGAGACATGTTTAACACGGACACATCAAGATATGCGATATGACTAACAGGACACACAACAAGATATGAGCCATGGCTAGCACACACACATACACACACACAAGCTAAGATATGAGCCATGGCTAGCATAGAAACACACCAAGATATGAGTCATGGCTAGCACAGAAACACATTAAGATATGAACCATGGCTTCACGGAAAAATACCAAGAAATAAACCATGTCCAGCACAGAAACACATTAAGGTATCCATATGCTAGGATTTGTTATAGTCGGCAGACTCTTCTTAACGTGGGAATCATCGACATACGAGACGCAGGCCCGATTAACTGTTCACAGGTTTCGATCAAACAGTTGTCCGGAGATTTGAGAGTGCAGTCTGACCCGTAGAACGTTTCCTTGCACATACAGTCTGCACTTTCCGGGTCACATATGATGTCACATCCATCAGAACACGTCTGTTTGCACTGTAGCCCAAAGTTACCATCGGGACAAGTGTCATTACAGGTATAGCCAGGATGTTTATGCTGTAGGCATTTTCCGGATTTTTTCTCACATAAAAGACAGACACTGAGACAAACCTTGAGCAGTGGTGTCCATAGATCCCATGTGAACAGTTGCCGTGACACGTAGCGATGATGACGTTCCTTTGTTACACCCACTACACACTGCACAAAACGACCAAGAATGCCCGTCCAGACAATAGGTGACTGTAAATGTTTGCACCTCACACACCGTCAGTGCATTGTCGGTCTGCGAAATAAGACAAGCAGAAGCAGAATTCCATCGTCTTAAAGTAATCTCTGTAACAAATGATGCCAATTAATCTTGGAAAACCTATTGTAAAGTGCAACATCGATTATCTGTTCTACTATATGGAAAAGAGTCATCGAAGATAAGTATGACAACACAAAGAACGTTAGTCAACTAGGGTGTGGTTTATCAGAAGAATGTGACGAATTCCAGTGATAACAAAAATTATAAATGAGGAATGTTTAAAACGAACTGGAGTAAAAGGAAATATCAAAATCATAAGGAAGAGAAGCGATCAATATTCTTTTAGCATGAGTTGCAAAAGGAAGGCATTGAGCGTACTATAACAACAGTCATTATACATGGAAAGGAGAGCATAGAAAAAAACAAGAGAAAACATATTGAACAGCTTAACCAAAGTTCATAATAAAACACCATCAATTGAAATTATAACATGTATGAACCCCGAGTGATGCAGAGAGAGATGATCGCCTACGCCAACCCGCATGACACCTGATAATGATGATGCACACGTTTATTATTATATGTTTGATTAACTACAGCCATTTTGTCAAAAAAATATTATTTCCTCCTTATGTCGCCTACACAGTTCTTGAAACATGTTTTCAGAAGTTTGTAATTTGTCATTTTCTGTAAATGTATATATTTGACATAGATAATACAATATTGGTAGGGCGATTTTACTTTTTTTTTTTTTTTAGAAATGTATTTTGTACAGTACTGAATATTAATTAGTTGTTCTTGTCCACTAGTCTTGTCTTTATTTTGTATATATAGCTCAATAAAAAAAATATGTTCAATTGAACCATAATGCATGTGATGTTCCAATAACTTTGAGGGTTGCTGAGGCACTCTAGATGCCCTCCTTACAATCATATCCCAAAATTCATGATAAAGATCGTCTTTCTAAGATGTGTCGTATATTAATCATGTACATTCTCGAATGTTATCCATCTTTGTCAACCTAGTTTTCATCTACTGGTATTGTGTCTGTAGACTCCTGTAGCGAGGGCTGTAGATCTTGCAACATGGCCATACCCTTTCTGATATTTTCGTTGACAAACGGGGAATAAAAATAAGCATTGGGTGTACAGCATCTGAAAAGGAAATTGCGTTATAATTACAAGAGAAAAAAACAAACGAACCATCTTTCACTTCATCGAAACCTACGCTAAAGGCTACAAACGAATAAATTCACAAGTGCTTAATATCAGGGAAAAAAATTAATAAAGAACAACAGTATTGTTGAACATTGAAAAATTGTCATGCACCAACATTAACCTCACACAATGTGCAGTACAATATGTCTCCATCAGAACTACAACTTTATCACCAAATTGCTGCACACATTTAAGAAACGTTGCTATATTTAATTTACAAACTTTGATTTATGAAGTGACTCTCCTCTTCTAGTTAAATTATAAATAATATGATCCTTTTTTAAAGACAATTAACGGAAGAAATCATCATAGCACTCATTATGGCATTAAAAAGCAGCATTATTCAAAGAGTTTCTTTCCTTGCAAAGAAAATAGTTCTAAAATGTGATACAATTACGTGAACAAAGCTTTCATAATTTGACAGTCGTATAGTGTAGATCAGGTATGGCCAATAAGGTGTCCGCGGGCCACTTGTCCCGCGACGTCCTTTTTTTTTTGTCCCGCGGCGGATAAAATATAAAATCAGGTTGCATTGAGCAAATTGTACTGGGTAAAATTGATTTAAAATGTGTTACATTAACTTCTACCATGGAGAAAGCTAACTCAAATAGTCCCTAGTAGTTTGTTTAAAATAAATTATAATTATTGGTGTAAACATCCGAGGTAAATCAAAGAAGAATAATAGTACAAGTAGACCTATGTTTAACACTCGGAACACTCTAGTAGTTAGTTTAACGTCGCCTTCGCGTCATTCCCGACCCATTCTTTTTTTTTTTTTTCGTTTGATCCTCCTGCGATCGGCTGAAACAAAGGAATAAGCCGACGAATGGTTCTAGAACGAATGGTTCTCGGTTCGGCGAGTTCAAACAGTTTCCGCCAAGAAATACTGTCAGTCACCCGCCTCCTCCTCCCTAACACATTCACCCCACAATTATTTTACTTTCAGTTTCTTTCTCTCCAATTCTCTTTTCATCAGTCAAAATTAGATATTCGATAACCGATCTGATCATTCTGATTTTATCGAGTTACAGTTAACAGTTCCATTTTTAACAGGAAACAGTGCTATTGTTGTAATCTGTGTTTTCATTGTCTGTTGCTACGGTCGTGATATAATATGAGCAATACACGTCAATTAAATGAAAAAAATCAGATTTTTTCATGAGAAATGGGAACATGATTTTTTTTTATTTCTCAACAATAATAATAGGAAACCGCGGTGCCTTGTGTGTTTGCAAGTGTTGTCTGTAAATAAAGAGTATAATCTTAAACGGCATTACACACAGCACCACGCCTGTAAATACAAGGACTACATTGGTACAATACGTTCTACACTTGCGTGTGATTTGAAGAAAAAGGTTAGTGCTCAGAAATCTGTTTTTACTACATTAACAACAAAGCAAAGAAGTTTCTTAATGGCATCGTTTGTTGTAAGCGCAGAGATAGCAAAATAAAAAAAAAATCATTATGTGACGATGACTTCGTAAAGCGTTGTTCTATTAACATGGCGCGTGCATTTTGGGAAGAAAAAATTGCCAGTCATTTTGAGAGCGTTCCATTGTCAAAACAGATAGTCACTAGAAGGGTTGAGGAAATAAGTTCTCATGTATCTAGTAAATTAAAGAGTGTCGTTACAAATTCCGCTTACTTTTCTCTGACTTTGGATGAATCTACTGACATATCAGACACAGCACAACTTTTAATTTTCATAAGAACTGTTTCAAAAGACTTTATTATCAATAAAGAGCTATAGCTTTAGATTTATTACATAATAGACCACGGGTCTAGACATTTATGACTAAGTTATGAAAGTTGTTACCGGTATCGGTGACATAAACAGACTTTCAGCATTAGTGACAGGTGGCGATAAGTCAATGTGTGGTGCTCAAACAGGTTTGGTTGGATTATTTAGGAAGGCTGGAATCCATTGCCCAGCATTACATTGCATTATACACCAAGAGGCGGTGTGTGGCAAGATTATAGACGTGGATGATATTATGAACACTGTAATAAAGTGTGTGGATTTAATAAAAGGCCAGAATCGGGCTTTCACACACCGACAGTTTATAAATTTTCTATCAGAAGTTGAGGCGGAATATGGCGATTTAGTGCTCTACACACAAGTACGCTGGTTAAGCAGAGGGAATTGTTTGATGCGGTTTTTTTTTCTTTGAGAAACGAGATAGAAAGCAGTTTTTAGAGAAACATGATACTAACAAAGAACTGATCAGAAAAATGTCTGATCCACATTTTAACAGCGTATTGGCCTTTTTAACTGATATCCCACAGCACATGAATGAACTCAACGTGAAGCTACAGAGACGTTCCCAAACAGTCTCAGATTTGCTAGGACACCTAGATGGATTTATAAGTCAACTAAACGTTCTTAGATTTAGCCTGGCCAAAGAAAACTTCATTCATTTTCCTTCGTTCAAATAATTGATTGAGGAGCACAGTGACACTGATTTCAAATTTTCTGTATTAATGTTAGACAAATTATTGAATCAATTCAATGAACAATTTTCTGACTTCAGTGGTATACGACCAGAACTATAGCTTGTTTCATAACTCGTGCCCAAATTTAAAATCGATAGCTTTTTAACCACTTGTTGTAAGTTGTTCAAAATTTGCAAGTAAAGTTATAATGATTAGAACCCAACAGGGAATTAATTTCATAAAAAAAACCATTTGGTTATTATTGTTGCTTATTTGATTTATATAAATTTATAACGACCCATTGATGTAGTCAAAACTTAATGTTTACAGTATTTTAAGTTAAAAATAGCGAGTAAAAATCCATACACGGTAAAATTAACGTGTTTGCACGCTTTCGCCGTGGTTTTTTTGACACAATTAGACATTTGAGAAATTGTGTGTTCCATTTCTGTTCATTCAGATGTGTAGACGTGAAATTCACAAAATGTTGGGTATGAATGAAACTGTTACAATAAGAAAATTAAAAGTTTCGCTGAAAAAGAACAACAGTATTGAAATATCAAAGTCTACATTATGGAGGAATGTGAGAGCTGCAGGCTTTACATTCAGAAAGTATTCCAATGGACGAAACATCATCTGTGAGAAGCCACATATAGTAGTCATGAGAAGCAAGTACTTACGTGAAGTAAAAGAGGTGCGCAAGCAAGGTTATGATATTGTGTACTTGGATGAAACATGGATCAATGCTCACCATACTAACCAAAGGGAATGGCAGTCATCAGATGGAAAGATTAAGAGATTAATACCTAGCAGCAAAGGACAGCGCTTGATAATTGCTGATGCAGGTAGTCGACAACATGGACTAATACAGAATGCAGAGCTCATTTTTCTTTCAAAATCCATAGACAATCGGGATTATCACTCTGAGATGAATGGTCACATATTTAGACATTAGATTGAAAATTCTGTTCTCCCATCACTAGATCGACCATCTTGCCTAATAATGGACAATGCAGCGTACCACAACATTGTTGCACTTGAAGATAAAGTCCCGACGTCATCCAGTACGATTAAATCGTCACAAAGAAACCGACTCACTAATGACCACGTTCAGGATTTATTACGAATATCATCTTCATCTTTACACATTGACTTTGATGAACTTGTTGCTGCACATGAACGTCCACATTGTTCTCATTAAGGTTTGTTACATGTCAACTTTAAAATGACCTAACTAAAACATGTTTGCTAAACAATATAAATAGCAACTTTATTCATTTTTATAAATCAACTAGGCATTTTTAACTCTGTTGCAACAAAATGATTTATGTAAGCAAATAATGCCGATAAATAACAAAAACATTGCCAATTTTATTTGAATTGATGTTGTTATGTGTGTGGCCGCAACAACAAAAAATAATTAAAAATTGGCCCGCCATTTGAAGGAAATTGGTCATCCCTGGTGTAGATCACCTCTCTCATGTTTACATAAACTGTTTGATCGTTTGACTCCGTGACACACGCTGCATAGTGTCGCTTGCATTACTATTGGTCGTTTCAAATCTAAATGTTAACGATTAACATGAAATATCTCCTCTTTCCCTGCACTTACAAACTTGATTTTTTGCATCTGGCCTTGTTTTTCCAAGGTCCCACCGATTTCACAAAATTTAATGATGTAGGAAGTATGCTTCATCATGAAGCAGCACTTTCCTTTGATCTCAGTGAATTTACGGATCTTTTTGCTCCTGGAGAAAATAATTTACCGTACATTAATGGAAATCAGCTTCTCGACATAGGCGTCTCTACACAACTTGAAAGTTGGAGGCGTTTATCAACTGTTTACTTTCTATTGTTTACTTTCTTTAAAATACTATGAGAATGTCAATGTTATAGCCTTTACAGACGGTCTAAAACAAATCAGCGTATAAACAGTTCCATTAATGAAAACTATTTAAACAATATACAACAAAGAATACATTTTTAAAAATTAATTATCCGTTGCGAGCGATAACGAGCATGACATATCAAGCAAAGTTATTGTTTATGGGTACGCATGTGACTAAAGAGTCCGATGTAAGCACGGGATCCTCTTCACTGTAAAGAGCTACATTGTTCGTTTTATGTCTTTCCATGTGAATTTCATTATTTTACGTAAACAAGACATATGAAAGTGATTTAGTTTCTTTGCATGCCTGCAGTACACATATCAAGAATCTTTACATTTTCAAAACGTTATCAACTTTAGCTAAAGATTGATCATGCGGACATATAAAAACGTCCATTATTATTTCATTTATTCTGAATCAGAGGAGTCTAACATATTGATTACTAATCTGGGCTGAACGAACGATAGTCCATCTTTTTTCCAATAGTCATTTTCTTCTTTTAAGACATGATCTTCACATTTGCACCAAAAATCTTTGTCAATCTGTGATAGAGCAGCATATGTCAGTCCTTTTATATCGCATAGTTTAAAACTTGTATTCTCAGCTGCCACCTGCCCTTTAATTTTTGCCTAAACGAGTTCAATGGGGTTTAATTGTGGATGATAAGGGGCAGTCTCAAGCACGTATGACCATGCTGTTGAATGATTTTGTCTATTTGGAATACTTTGGTCTTTTGCGATTTCTTAACAAGTGACAGTAATTCAGGTTTCAAAAATCCCTCGTTAAATGGAATTCCTTCCTTTCTTAGCCAAATCTTTATAACATCTTTTGTACTGGTAGATGTAGGAATTTTGTCTTCTTCTGCCACAGCGTTGTGGTACGACGCGTTGTCCATTACCAGACAGGATGGTCCGTCTAGAATTGGAAGAAGAGTATTTTCAATCCACTCTCTAAATATATGGCCATTCATCTCGGTGTGATAGTCCCTGTTGTCAGTATAATTAGAGGTGAATATAAGTTCTGCATTTTTCACCAACCCTTCTTTTCGGCTGCCTGCATGTGCCATTATAATACGCTGTCCTTTTCCAGTGGGTACACATCTTTTAATACTTCCATCTGATAACTGCCATTCCTTTGCACTTGTGTGGTGAGAATTTATCCAAGATTCATCTAGAAATACAATATCATAACCTTGGTTACGCATTTCCCGTACTTCACGTAAATATTTACTCCTCATAGAAACTAAGTGCGGCTTCTCGCAGATGACATTTCTACCACTATCGTACTTTCTAAACGTAAAACCGATGCTTCTAACAGTTCTCCATAATGTTGTTTTCGACACAACAATGTCATTTTCTGCTCTCAGTCGAATTTTCAGTTTTCTTAAAGTCACAGTTTCTTTGGAATCGAACATTTTACAAATTGCTCTTCTAATCACTTCCTTGTCAAAACTATCTACTACTTTCTTTCTTCCTAGCGTCCTAGTCTTGATTGAACTGGACACTCCGTTAGCTTTAAGCACTTGTTTGAAAAAGCGTTTGCTTATACCCAATGCGTGAATAGTTCTCTTTTCTGGCTTTGAGATGCTTCGATACAGTTTTCCACGCTTAGCTTCTATGCAAAAATATTTATACACCTTTATTGCCACTGATTGCAATGTAAGGAACTTTACTTTTATACCCATTGACTAACAGATCACAAATTTAACGAAATTACCCAATAATTAGGATACGCCGTTGCACATAAATCACAACAAAACGACAGGAAATGGGATGCACCGGATATAAAATTATAACTATGACGCGTTTTATGTGTTTTTTAGTGCTTAAAACAGGGAAATTGGCGCGCATTACGTTCAAGATGACAAGTCCGTGGGTGCTCACTCATATGAAGCGGTAATTCCTCCAAATATATGGTTTGACCAAAATGCCTTAAATTTGTATACTTCAAATAAAGAATATTTAAAACTATACGTTTGTTGGTGAGGAAATGAATGTACTTCTTGGGACCAAAAAATCACAAGACCATATGCAAAATTTCAGCATTATCAATCAATTGGTTGCAGAGATATGGAATTTTAAACACCTTCAAAATATTTTGAAACGACCTATAATAGAACCCGTTTTACTGTATTTTTTTCAATTGTTTGAACGGAACCTGTGAACAGTTAACCGAGGCCTGCGTCTCGTATGTCGATGATTCCTACGTTAAGAAGAGTCTGCCGACTACAACAAACACAAGCATATGGATACCTTTCGCGATCGCTGCTCTTCTATCTCCTCTTCTGCTTCTCCTGAAGTGAGTCATTGCTCAATTCTCAGTGTATATCCGTTCTAGCCGTAGCTCATATCTTAGTGGGTGTCTTCGATAGCCATGGCTGATATCTTAGTGGGTGTATGTGCATGCCATGGCTCATATCTTAATGTATATCCGTATATCCGTGCTAGCCATGGCTCATATCTTGGTGGGCGTCTGTGCTGGCCAGGGTTCATATCATAGTGTGTGTATGTGCTAGTCATGGCTCATATCTTAATGTGTTTCTATGCTAAACTTGGTTCGTATCTTGGTGTGTTTCCGTGAAGCCATGGCTCATATCTTAGTGTGTTTCTGTCCTAGCCATGGCTCATATCTTAGTGTGTTTCTGTGTTAGGCATGGCTCATATCTTAGTTTGTGTGTGTGTGTGCTAGCCATGGCCCATATCTTGGTGTGTGTCATGTTAGTCATATCTCATATCTTGGTGTGTCAGTGTTAATCATGTCTCATATCTTTATGTGTGTCTGTGTTTAGTCATATCTCATATCTTAGTGTTTATCTGTGTTAGCCATGTGTCATATCTTTGTGTGTGCATGTCTGGGTTAGTCATATCTCAAATCTTTGTGTCCATGTTTATGTTAGTCATATCTCATATCTTTGTGTGTGCATGTCTGTGTTTGTCAAATCTCATATCCTTGGGTGTGCATGGCTATGTTAGTCACATCTCATATCTTTGTGTGTGCATGTCTATGTTAGTCATATCTCATATCTTGATGTGTGTCAGTGTTAGTCATGCCTTGTATCGCTGTGTGCATGTCTGTGTTAGTCACCTCTAGTGACTCGTACAGATGGTGCTCGTAAACCTAGGATTGCCGACCATCTAAGGGCAGAATCCCCCTACAGAAAATACAATCTGCTGCCTTGCAGGAAGATTGGGGACAATCAAAGGCTAAGGAAAGCAAACCTGAATAAAATGCTGGCTTAAATCGGATGCACTGGACCAATGGCGCAGAACACAGTGCAACGTTTTAACGGGTGTTCAATAAGAGTGGATCTGGCAGACTCTAATTGTAATGTTCTGTCTGTGGGGGCGATCAACACACTTAATCTGACAGCTGACTTCATGGAGAGCCTGGAATCCTACTCTGATTTAGTCCTGATCGCAGAGAGAGAGAGAGAGAGATATTTCTCTTTTATCTTTTTACAGACCATCCGTTAGAGCGTCTACTTACTATGCGCCGAGATCTGCGTTTATGAATTTGTCATTGTTGAAGAGCAGTTTGTGTGCTAGCGTATGTCTCTGATTTTCATCATCATCATCATCATAATCGGGTGTCTTCTCCGCAACGAAGGTTGGCTACCATGGATCGCCATTCTACTCTGTTTCTTGCTTTGACGGTGCAGGCTGTCATAGATTGACTTGTCCATCTTTTGATGTTACTCGTCCATGTTAGTCTTGGTCTGCATCTGCATCTGCCTCTTTTAACTAGTATTTTTCCTACCAATATTACTTTTAGTAGGCTGTTGTGTCTTTTAACATGTCAAAAATTTCATTTGTCTTGTCTAAATTGTATTTAGTAGTTCTCTTTTTATTTTCAGTTGTTTTAAAACTTTATCGTTTGTTATCTTTTGTTTCCATCCTAGTCTACCTATTCTTCTATAAATCCACATTTCAAAGGCTTCAATTTTCTGTTCTGTTTTCTTGTCTAATTTCCATGTTTCTGCACCATACAGGAATATTGAGAAGATGTAACATTTTGCCATTTTTAGTTTCAGCCCTGCTGATATTTGTTTTGTTGTTAGTATATTTTTCATGGCTTTACAATTACTTTTTGCCATTCCTATTCTTTTGTTTATTTCAATTTTGCATTTTCCATCATTGGTTATAGTATGTCCCAGATAGTTGTAGCTCTGGACTGTCTCCAGATGTATTCCCTCAACTGTGATATTTAACTGTACGTCTTGAGAAATTTTCTTTGTTGATGATCATAGTTTTAGCCTTTTTGATATTCATATCTAGTCCATATTTTTTTCTTGTTATGTTTATCACATTAAGCAATTGTTGTAGGTCTTTATAATTTTCTGCAAGTAGAACAGTATCACCAGCATATCTTAGGTTATTGATTATCTTTCCATTAATGTTTAGGCCTGGTATCTCTGAGATGTTTTTAAAATCTAACTGATTCTCTGATTTTAACTTTTTAAAAACATTTTGACACATGTATTCTCCATCTGGGCCTTTCAATACCACTGTGACTTTATCAACAAATAGTGCATGCATTCTAACTGAATAATGTAGTTGTTGATATACAATTGGGAAGAGTAACCGATTTAAAATAATTACTTTAACGCAAACAGGCAATAAAAAACCCACAGAAGCGATTACAAGAATGCTGGCCATAGCTCTGAACGGAGCAAAATAGCTTATCAAAATATCGCAAGGAAGTGCAACAAAACGTAGGTAAAGCGTTTATTCCTCCTCCTACCACCGTATGACTGTGAAACAAAGCTGACAATATTGGCTTTCGGCCAATCGTATTTTTGTGACGCACAAATACTGTACGTTATAATTATTATAATTACCAATTGGTTTCTGCAATAACTACTGCAATTATAATTATTTTAATTACCGATTTTTTGGCAACAACTATTTTAATTGTCATCATCACTGTAATCAAGTCTCGTTCCTGCTGGCGTTGATGATCATGTCTCTCCACAACTTTGGATCTCGTCAGCTATTTATAATTTCTGTTGTTGACCTTCTGCCAAACCAATCTCTTAAGCTCTCTGGTATTTTTCTTTGATTCCCTCCATCTCTTCGTTCCTCAATTTTCCTTGTTGTTACAATTCGTCCTTCAATTTTCCATGTTGCTTTTGCCTTTTTCAGAACGTTTACATTACTCTTCTTAGCTATTCATGGCATTCTCAACATTCTTCTGGAAAACCACATTTCTACAGGCTTACAGTGATCTTCTTGTCTATTACACTATTGTCCATGATTCACTTCCATATGTTAAGACTGGCTCAACATAACATTTATGAACTCTTTTTCTCGTGCCTGTTGTCAAAAATGGAATGCACAGTATCTTCCTTTTTCAGAGTACAAGGACAACAAAAACAAACGGTGAAATACAATTATCTATAAATACATGATCAGAAGAAGAGGATAGAAAAGAAAAAAGTAGGATGATGAAAAAAAATGAAAAAAGAAGAGCGCTAAGATAAGAATATAGAAAGAATAGGAGAATATATGTATATATAAAATATAGAATCACTTAGGTTAAACGACTGGTTAATCCGCCGGGAACCCAACGAAAGAATGACTGAAAGGCCTCAGACCGAAACGTCAGTATTATGTTGTGTTCCTCCCTTGTGAAGGTGTCTTCATACCTTGGAGTGTTCTACACTCCTCACCACTGTCCCCTTGCTACCAGCTTCACCGCAGCATCGCAATTATTTGCCTGTACTCCCCTATACTTTATCTACCAAAAGTTGTCAAATCTGAAAGTTTCCGGGACTCAAATGTTCAGTTTTGAACCACGCACAGTTGATTTTTGGGAGCCGCGATAGCTCAGTGGTTAGTGAACTGGACCACAAAGGACAAGAGGTTGGGTTCGATCCCAACCGACGGCTTTCAGGTTCACCCAGCCTTAAATGGGTACCGGATTTTTTTCTGGGAAAGTAAAGCAGCACGGACGTAATACCGACCACATTACATCAAAAATCATGTGCTGAAGGTCTGTAAAATATAGGGTCACTAACACCATATTTCCCTATACGCCACTTGGCGTGATGGGTGTACTTTACTTTTTTTTTGTTTACAGTTGATTTTTGCATTTTAAGAAACAGTTTCATCTAATTACTTTCAATGTACAACAGAAGAATAAGATGTTTTTTTTATCTTCTTGGAAATGTACATATCTACAAATCAACAATCAGTTATTAACAGACTGTCATTGTCAAATATTTAATTCCACGAGATATTTAGATGCCTATATGTTACGACTTTCACATTTATGAGATTGATAGATAGAGCACTTCTACTTCCGTTTTTCTGAAAGTGGCTTTTTAATTGCAATTTTTGAATCAGTTGTCGCAATTATAGATGGAAGTGGGGGGTCCACTTATTCTCACAATATAGATTTGAGAAATTGTTGTCGCATTTATAGATGGAAGTGAGGTGTCTACTTATTCTGACAATATAGATTTGAGAAATTGTTGTCGCATTTATAGATGGAAGTGGGGGGGTCCACTTATTATGACAATATAGATTTGAGAAATTGTCGCAATTATAGATGGAAGTGGGGGGTCCACTTATTCTGACAATATAGATTTGAGAAATTGTTGTCTTATTTATAGATGGGAGTGAAGAATCCACTTATTCTCACAATATAGATTTGAGAAACTTGTCGCATTTATAGATGGGAGTGAAGAATCCACTTATTCTCACAATATAAATTTGAGAAAAATTGGTTTAAACTTGCGAGAACCACACACGAAAATGCTGCATTCCGTCTACACCGGAGTTTTATTTATGATTTATCTCTGCGGTAACGATCCCTGACCTCAGCAGCGAGGCCTTGCTTGAAACGTCAATTACTCATTGACGAAAAAAATATGAGTACCTAAGTCGGAGTTATCTGCCTGTACGGCGAGGGACCACTATGCACACGGCTGCCAGGGAAACATGGATTAACACGCATAATTCAGTTCCTAGTCTCTAGGCACTTTGTCAGGTGGCGAAAAAATTTTTTTGAAGTAAGGTATTTTACCTGTTACTGTATGCAGTAGACAGCACAACCTGCGGCCGCCCTGCTGTCTTGAATTATGCTCGGAAGAGTAAAAAGGTAAGGGAGGGTACCCTACCAAAAAAATAGCCCCACTGTTTTGTGCAAATGTTAGCGGAGTCAACCGTAAACAAACCGACGGAAGGCAGAAGAAAAACACTGTCCTACCTTCTTTGTATAATCATGGATCGCTAGAATTCTAGAATTATCGACGACAACGTTAATGGGAATTCCAAAGGATACCCTCGTTTGGTAGGGGTCATGTACTGCAAGTGACAACCGATCGTCATTAAATAATGTAAGCAAAATAAAGATAAAACAAACACTGAAAATAGGAATTTGTAACACTTGTGCAAAAAGGAAAACATAAACACATCAAAGAGAGCATGAAAAGGATGGATATACATTCATTGGGGCTGTGTGAAATAAGATATACTGGATCAGGGGAGATATATTCTGACGAACAGAAAATCATCTATTCACAAAAACAGTGAAATCACTATGTGAAATGATTTGGAAAGGACCAGGATTATTACAACGTGACAGTAGAAGTGTAATTTACTCTGAGGGAGCAACACACGAAAGTGGAGTGGGCATCATGTTAGATAGAGAAAGATACAAAACAGTGAAATAGTTTTGGCCAGTATCAGACAGAAAACTGCTAGTTAAATTAAGAGGTAGACAAATGGATATCAACATAGCTTATGCACCAACAAGTAATAGCGAAGAAGCAATTGACACTTTTTACGAGCTAGAGACGACCATGGAACAGAGTAAATCTCAAGAAATAACTATTATATTAGGGGATTTCAATGTAAATGAAGGAACAGCTAAAGTGCAAAATGGGGCTGGGGGAAATGACCTTGAAGAGATGAAGGATAGAGGGGATAGATTGAGCAAAAACACATGCCATGATTATATATAACACCTGGTTCAAGCAACACCCTAGGCAACTATGGACATGACAAAGCCCAGATAACAAAGTACACAATCAAATTGATTTTATAATAGTACAGAGAAGATTTAGGAATGGGTTAACATCTGTTAAAACAATGCCAGTAGCAGATTGCTTTAGTGACAATGTACCAGTAGTTGGAAAGATAAGAATAAAACAGTGACAGTGTAACAGTTAGTTTTAGACTATATAACAGTGGAAGAATTAGTTTTAGACTAGATAACAGTGGAAGAGTTAGTTTTAGACTATATAACAGTGGAAGAGTTAGTTTTAGACTATATGACAGTGGAAGAGTTAGTTTTAGACTATATAACAGTGGAAGAGTTAGTTTTAGACTATATGACAGTGGAAGAGTTAGTTTTAGACTATATGACAGTGGAAGAGTTAGTTTTAGACTATATGACAGTGGAAGAGTTAGTTTTAGACTAGATAACAGTGGAAGAGTTAGTTTTAGACTATATAACAGTGGAAGAGTTAGTTTTAGACTATATGACAGTGGAAGAGTTAGTTTTAGACTATATAACAGTGGAAGAGTTAGTTTTAGACTAGATAACAGTGGAAGAGTTAGTTTTAGACTAGATAACAGTGGAAGAGTTAGTTTTAGACGATATAACAGTGGAACAGTTAGTTTTAGACTATATGACAGTGGAACAGTTAGTTTTAGACTATATGACAGTGGAACAGTTAGTTTTAGACTAGATAACAGTGGAAGAGTTAGTTTTAGACTATATAACAGTGGAAGAGTTAGTTTTAGACGATATAACAGTGGAACAGTTAGTTTTAGACTATATGACAGTGCAGCAGTTAGTTTTGGACTGTCTTCTAGTGCAAAAGTTAGTTTTAGACTATATGACGATATTGGTCTTATGACAGTCCAACAGTTAGTTTTAGACTATATGACAGTGCAACAGTTTGTTTTAGACTATATAACTGTGCAACAGTTAGTTTAGACTATATGACAACGTAATTGGTACAATCTATATTTCAGTGCAACAGTTAGTTCAGACTATATTTCAGTGAAACAGTTAGTTTTAGACTGTATGACACTGCAACAGTTAGTTTTAGACGATATGATAGTTGATCGGTTTTTTTAGACTATATGACAGTGCAACAGTTAGTTTTGGACTGTGTGACAGTGCAACATTTACTTTTAGACTATATGACAGTGTAACAGTTAGTTTTAGACTATTTGACAGATTAACAGTTAGTTTTAAACTATATTTCAGTGCAACAGTTAGTTTAGACTATATTGCAATGCAACAATTAGTTTTAGACTATATTTCAGTTCAATAGTTAGTTTTGACTATATTTCAGTGCAACAGTCAGTTTAGACTATATTTCAGTGCAACAATTAGTTTTAGACTATTTGACAGTTTAACAGTTAGTTTTAAACTATATTTCAGTGCAACAGTTAGTTTAGACTATATTTCAGTGCAACAATTAGTTTTAGACTATATTTCAGTTCAATAGTTAGTTTTGACTATATTTCAGTGCAACAGTTAGTTTAGACTATATTTCAGTGCAACAATTAGTTTTTGACTATATTACTGTGCAACAGTTAGTTTTAGACAATATAACAGCTCAAATGTTAGTTTCAGATTATATGACAGGTAAAAGTTAGTGTCAGACTACATGACAGTGCAACAGTTATTTTTAGAATTTATGACAGTGCATCAGTTATTTTTAGAAGATATGACAGTGCAACAGTTAGTGTCAGAGAGGACATAGTGTTATTGTTAGTATCAGAGGGGGCATTAGTGTCATAGTTAGTGTCAGAGAGGAAATGAGTGCCATAATTAGTGTCAGAGAGGGTATTAGTGTCATAGTTAATGTCAGAGAGTTCATTAGTTTCATAACTAGTGTCAGAGAGGGCATTAGTGGCATAGTTAGTGTCAGAGAGTACATTAGTTTTATAATTAGTGTCAGAGATGGCATTAGTGTCATAGTTAGTGTCAGAGAGGAAATGAGTGCCATAATTAGTGTCAGAGAGGGCATTAGTGTCATAGTTAGTGTCAGAGAGTTCATTAGTGTCATAATTAGTGTCAGAGATGGCATTAGTGTCATAGTTAGTGTCATAGAGGACATAGTGTCTTTGCATTAGTGTCATAGTTAGTGTCATAGAGGACATTAGTGCCATACTTAGTGTTAGAGGGGACATTAGTGCCATACTTAGTGTTAGAGGGGACATTAGTGCCATACTTAGTGTTAGAGGGGACATTAGTGCCATACTTAGTGTTAGAGGGGACATTAGTGCCATGCTTAGTGTTAGCGGGGACATTAGTGCCATACTTAGTGTTAGAGGGGACATTAGTGCCATACTTAGTGTTAGCGGGGACATTAGTGCCATACTTAGTGTCAGAGAGGACATTAGTGCCATACTTAGTGTCAGAGAGGACATTAGTGCCATACTTAGTGTTAGAGAGGACATTAGTGCCATAATTAGTGTTAGAGGGGACATTAGTGCCATACTTAGTGTTAGAGAGGACATTAGTGCCATACTTAGTGTTAGAGAGGACATTAGTGCCATACTTAGTGTTAGAGGGGACATTAGTGCCATACTTAGTGTTAGAGAGGACATTAGTGCCATACCTAGTGTTAGAGAGGACATTAGTGCCATAATTAGTGTTAGAGGGGACATTAGTGCCATACTTAGTGTTAGAGGGGACATTAGTGCCATACTTAGTGTTAGCGGGGACATTAGTGCCATACTTAGTGTCAGAGAGGACATTAGTGCCATACTTAGTGTTAGAGAGGACATTAGTGCCATACTTAGTGTTAGAGGGGACATTAGTGCCATACTTAGTGTTAGAGGGGACATTAGTGCCATACTTAGTGTTAGAGAGGACATTAGTGCCATACTTAGTGTTAGAGAGGACATTAGTGCCATACTTAGTGTTAGAGGGGACATTAGTGCCATACTTAGTGTCAGAGAGGACATTAGTGCCATACTTAGTGTTAGAGGGGACATTAGTGCCATACTTAGTGTTAGAGGGGGAATTGGTGCCATATTTAGTGTCATAGACATGTTAACATTTGTCAGGAAAGGCAATAGTTCAATGTTTTTTTTTTTGTATGGATATAGATAGGAATTTTTTAACAAGAATTGTTTTTAATTGATTTACTTTTCGACGGACACTCTTAAAGCACTTACAATCAATAAACCAGAAGAAGAGGTTATCACGTGTCCAACTAGCTGATGACTAGACGACACAACATCTGGAACATTAACTGTACTACGCAGATAATTTATTCCACTTTATTCTAAAATAACAACCAATCTGTTGATTCGCGTTGGTTTGTTGGATCTAGAGCCGGACCAATAATCGTTTACATTTATCCCTAAAGCACACCACCTGTGTACGCGAATACAAAATAATACAAAGGAAGATCTATTATTACTTTTTCCTTACCTGATAAAGTATTAGCAAAGGAAACCTAAATCTAATTGTGTGCATACATTTTCTATAAGAACAAATCTTATCACCATAACTGTTAATGCTAATTAATTACACAACTCAGAACGAATCAACATAGTTAGAGTACGAATTAGTTAACATGGGTTGTTAAGATAATATGATTAACAAAGTTAGTCTTTCCGACTATGCTCGTGCCAACAGTGCACGTTTACAGGCGAGTTAGTATTAGGAAAGTTACAGAGGTACATTAAAATAAATTTGAAGCAATTGACGTTTTTCTTTCACAATAGGACAAAAGACAAGAAAATCGCTGACGCTGTAGACATGTGGTTTTACAGAAGAATGTTGAGAATACCATGGACAGCTAAGAAGAGTAATGAAAACGTTATGAAAGAGGCCGTAAAAAAAATAGAGAACTAATTTCCAATATTAGGAAAAAACAATCATCAATTTCTTTGGCCATGTAATAAGAAGAGAACTGCTGGAATATATTGTGATAACTGGGAAAACTGAGGGACGAAGAGATAGAGGGAAGGAAAAGGAAAGGAAAAGATACCAGACAACTTAAGAGAATGGCTATGGCAGAAGGTCAACAACAGAAATGATAGATAGCTGTCGAGATCTAAAGTTGTGGAGATACATGATCACCTACGCCAGCGTGCATGGTACTTGATGTTAATGATGATAACGCTCATTTAACTAAATTTGTCTGCACTAGTGTCTTCATTCACGTAGTCTACATCATCATCATCATTTGGTGTCGTCTTTGCATCGTAGATTGACAACAATGGAGCGTAATTTTCCGCTCAGTCTCTTGCCTTGATAGTGCAGGTTGTCATAGGCTGCAGTGTCCATCATTCGCTGTTGTTCGTTCATGTTAGTCTTGGTCTACCTCTGCCCCTGCCTCTTTTGCCTTGTATTTCCCCTCCAAGATTACTTTTAGTATGCTGCTGTGTCTTTTAACATGCCCCAACATTTCCTTTTTATTGTTTGAATTATGTTTTGTAGTTCTCTTTTAATGTTTAGTTGTTTTAAGACTTCATCGTTTTTTTTTCTTTTCTTTCCATCCATTTCTACCTATTCTTCTATAAATCCTCATTTCAAAGGCTAACATTCTTTGCTCTGCTTACACATTCTACGCCCATGCCATAATTCAAATTGTCTACTCTCATCTAAGTAAACTTGTCTACACCAATATCTTCATTCACACAATCGACATCCGTGTCATCATTAACCATTCCTACACTCATTTGGTCATTCTCTGGTTTACACGCGTCCGATAATTCACCGTTCCTGCATAACTCTGTTCACTATGTATATATACATATGTGTGTGTGTGTGTATGTATATAGACATATATAAACAAAATGAAAGTGTACTCCAATATCTTTAAACAAGCATCTGATTTTTATTGGGTGATGTCTCTAGATCCTGACGAAAACTAAGAATTACGAATATTACAATGATGCCAACAAGAAAAAATAAAGCAACCAACGTTTCGACAGATATATTCTTTACTGGGTGAAAAATGCACCAACCAAAATATAAATCTTGTATAGGCTGAACAAATCTTAGAAATACCAGAAAAAAAACATATTAATTACTAATATTTACATCATAAATATGCACGGAATATGAGACATCATTTATGTCAGCAAAGGTCGACGAAAGACGGTGCTAGGTTAAACTTCGTGAATAGTAATGATGTATTGAACGTACATATAATGTACAGTAGTACAATACATTAACATAAAATAAATCGCATATTAGTTTAAAGAACCTATGCGAGCTATGTGGCGGTTCTCCAAAGTTAAGCGATTGTGATCCTTGGAGGAACTTGAGGTAATGACATAACGCTGATGTTGGAAAGACGGAATAGTCCGGGAAATTGAACTAACCGCCATATGATAACCGGAACCAAGTTAGATGATTTGCAAATGCTCAAAAAAAAAGATGGACCAAGCATGAACGAGTATAACGAATGTTGGTATTTCAGCAAAATTAGCAAATGATAACACATATAATCGTATAGAAAACACACATGAAACACTCAATAATACTGACATTATTATTAGGGACGGCAACCTTGTCTACCCCAAACATCCACGCGCGTGTCTAACAAACTGGGCTGTGGTACAGCCAACTATACATTTAATTAGTCCTAAGGACTGAGATGAAATTCCTGGAGAACGACCAACTAGCGTGATGTTTACAGTTTTGCAAGCATATATTGTTGTGGGTAAAGTGAAACCAGCGTCAATATCTCATATATTTTCCATCACTTTATGCTAATTGATGGATTTTCCGGTCATACTTTCTGACTGCGGAAATTATAATGGGTCTATAACTGGCTGGAATTAAAAGAGAACTACTAAATATAATTCAAACAAGACAAATGAGATTTTTTGGGATATGTTAAAAGATACAACAGCCTACTAAAAGTAAACTTGAAAGGGAAAATACAAGGTAAAAGAGGCAGAGGTAGACAAAGACTAACGTGGACGAGTAACGTCAAAAGATGGACAATTCAGCCTATGACAGCTTGCACTATAGACGCAAATAACAGAGCGGAATGGCGTTCCATAGTAGCCAACCTTTGATGCGGAGACGGTACTCAATGATGCTGATAATTGACTGAGGTGCTCTACACTGGTAATGGGTACATCTATTAAGGCGACTACAAACCAACAGATCTGAATGTTTCTGTCACACTTAAACGCTGTTAAAGGGGAATAATAATTTTTAATAAATAAAATTAAATTGTATGTTAGTCTGAGCATAGCATTGATATATGGTGTTTATATAGTCTTAAAGTCGCATTGATATGTGGTGTTTATATAGTATGCACGTAGCATTGACATGTGATGTTTATATAGTCTGAACTTTGCATTGATATGTGGTGTTTATATAGTATGCACGTAGCATTGACATGTGATGTTTATATAGTCTGAACGTAGCATTGATATGTCGTGTTTATATAGTTTGAAGGTAGCGTTGATATGTGGTGTTTATATAGTCTACACGTAGCATTGATATGATGTGTTTATATAGTATGCACGTAGCATTGATATGTGGTGTTTAAATAGTCTGAAAGTCGCATTGATATGTGGTGTATATATAATCTACACGTAGCATTGATAAGTTGTGTTTATATAGTATGCACGTAGCATTGACATGTGATGTTTATATAGTCTGAACGCAGCATTGATATGTGATGTTTTTATAATATAAGCCTAGCATTGATATGTGGTGTTTATATAGTCTGAACCTAGCATTGATATGTGGTGTTTATAGTCTCAATGTAGCATTGATATGTTGTAATTTATAAAGTTTGAACGTCGCATTGATATGTGGTGTTTATATAGTCTGAACGTAGAATTGAAATGTGGTGTTTATATAGTCTGAAAGTGGCATTGATATGTGGTGTTTGTATAGTTTGAACGTAACATTGCTATGTGTTGTTTATATAGTATAAATGTAGTAGTGATATGTTGCTATATATAGTCTTAACGCAGAATTGATATGTTGTGTTTATATAGTCTGAACGTAGCATTGATATGTGTGGTGTCAATATAGTCTGAACAAAGCATGCTATGTGGTGGCAATAATATGTAGTGTTTATATAGTTTGAACGTAGCATTGATATGTGTTGTTTATATAGCCTGAACGTAGCATTGATATGTGGTGTTTATATGGTTTGAAAGTAGCATTTATATGT
Source organism: Megaustenia siamemsis (assembly GCA_032433765.1). Taxonomy (NCBI): domain Eukaryota; kingdom Metazoa; phylum Mollusca; class Gastropoda; order Stylommatophora; family Ariophantidae; genus Megaustenia; species Megaustenia siamemsis. Next base: position 54,498,582 of record JAVIAB010000101.1, on the reverse strand, counting down.
GGTGTGTATATATATATATATAGTTTGAACCTAACATATAGTGTGAGCGTAAGTGTCTTCGACCTGCAGTCGCAATAACAGGATCGGCGCACCGTCAGCTGTTCAAAACCTAGCAGTTCTACCCGATAACAGTCCAAGTCAAAACAGGCTGGCTAATGGAAGCTATTATCGACGTGTTCCCTGTAGTGTTAGCTACTACTGATATTGAAGACATAGTGTTGCAGTACCCCTGGGTCCACAGCATAGCCGGAATAGACAAACTCCAAATTCTCAAATAACAGCCGGGAATGTCAAGAAAGTCATTACGACCGCCACATCAACGAGTAAAAGGGCACCCTTCCCGCAACAACTCGTGGCAACAATAAAACTCAGTAACAACCATCTAAAGGGAACACAGACTACGTGTCAATACATGGTATGGTTACGAATACATAGACGGCTTAAGCTGATTTTATTGGAGTACAGGTATGTTTTGTAGCTTGTCATTCACGTGAAAGGCGTGGTTATCGTCACTGCTTTACACAAAAGTGAGGTCTCTGTTTAACAACATCCAACCCTGGGCTGCCGCAGATGTTTGGGGTGGAGTTATACCATTTTCACGATATAAAATTTGCTTCAATCTTTATCGTCAAACACAAATTTTCATTGTGAGAAAACAGCAACGCAGTTTTATATTCAGTCTTTCGTAAGTAAATTTCTTAATTATCTTGGTGTTGTTTTGATCTATTAAAGAAAAATCTAATGTTTAAATTGATGTCTTTAGAAATTGGAATCTAATGACATAACTTTTTTTAACAATTCTTTATTTTACGGAGCCTATTTTAATGTTTATTTTACTCTTTAAACTTAAATTATTTACAAATATTTGTCTCTTTATTTGTTGTCCTCTTCTTCTAATTTTGATTGCTTCTTCTTTCTCACTCCCGTGGAGGTCCATACCAGCAATTTATTTTTCTTCAAGTAGTATGTTTACTTGTAATAGCTAATCTATTTCAATTACTGAAATATAATGCCCCCCACTCCTTGTAAAGCTGCGTGTAACTTAATGTCTGAGTATATTCCAACAAATCTCTAATACTTGATAATATATGTATGGCACCTTTTCGTCTTGTCAGACGGTCTAGTGGAGGCTATTGTGTATTTTTGGAGGTTTTGTTTTTGTCGAACAGCTTCTCTCGTGGCTAATTCTACCAATGTTTGACAAACACTCGTGGTCACATAATGAACAAGTCAGGCCCTCTGATCCACAGGGTTTTCCATCCTTTTTCACGAGTCTTTTCTCTTCTAAGTTTTGCCTTAGCACAGTCTCAAATGATTTATACCATTCCTTATACAAGTTCTCCATGATGTGCGATTACTTGCCAGATGTTCCCAGTCATTTTCACATATGTCTTTCAGAGATGATTTACAGATATCTTTATATCGTAATTTACTGCTGCCTTACGAATTCGACTTTTTATTTCTTCATCAAGAGAGATGGTTTGTGTAATTGTGGATCCAAGATATGTAAATTTCTGTATTGATTCTAGTGGAATCTGACTTGATAATATAGACAAGCATATGTACACATGATTTCCTTGAATATGTCTAATTAAACATAACATTATGAGTTTAATATCTTTTGTTCATATTTTTGTTAAATTTGTAACACGCGGGAAATAGAATGTATGAAAAGTGTTTTAACTGTTTAGCCACTTCGTGTAAAAAATAATAACTTTGGTCCGCTTATGTTAACAAAATGTTGTGCGCTGTCACCATATTTGTTGAATATGTATAGTGAGATTATTTTAAGATCCGTAAGGGGCATGCCTGGATAAATAATCGGAGGTCATAACATTAATAATCTAAGGTATGCTGATGATACAGCCATAATTGATAAGAGTGAAAATGAGTTACAAGAAATGTAGACATTATGGTGAAAGAAAGCAAAAATAAAGGACTCAGCCTTAATAGCAAAAAGACAGAAGTAATGGTAACAACAAAGAAAAAGACATCACCTCAGTGCAAAATAAAGACAAGTGGAACAATATTAAAACAGGTAAATGAATTTAAATATTTGGAAACTTTGTTAACCTCAGACAAAAGATGTACAAAAGAGGTGAGATGCAGAATTGCTCAGGCAAAAGCAGCTTTCCGAAAAATGAGGAAGATACTATGCAATCCATTTTTGACAATAGAAAGAAGAAAAAGAGTTTTTAATGTTATATACAGCCAGTCTTAACATGTATGCAAGCTAGCCAACCCATCAGAGACAGAGGACATCAACAAGCTTCTATTTGCAGACGACCAGGCACTAATACATGAAACAATAGAAGACCTACAAGAACACTTAAATAAACTCAAACTCAACATCTTAGGAACAAAATACAACATGAAAATCAACATCAACAAAACAGAAGTCATGAATGTCGCCAAAAATAAACAGAACATCAACATTACTATAGAAGGCAGACAACTAAAACAAGTAGAGGAATTCAAATACCTAGGAAGTCTAATGACAAACGATAATTCCCAAACAGCAGATATAGAATCAAGATGCAACAAAGCTTGTCAAATCATCGGACAGTTATCACCACTATTGTCCAACAAGGAAATAACTGGAGGCAAAACGAGCAATATACAATTCAATCTTCATCCCAACGTTGTGCTACCTATGCCAGACCTGGACCCTAGATACAAGAACAATAAGAAAAAAATAACCTCTACAGAGATGAAATGTGTTAGACGAACGACAGGAAACAGTCTGAGAGATAAGATCAGAAATGAAGAACTGAGAAAAAAGCTAGGAATAGCCCCAGCCATAGACTATATAAGGAAACAACAGATAAAATGGTTCGGCCACGTGACAAGGCAGAAAGAGCAAAACACAACACAACGAGCCTTCAACAAACGTTGTGAGCACACCAGACCCAACGGTCGACCACGAAAAAGATGGATCGATGGAATATTAGAAGCACTAAGAAACATAACAGCAGCAGAGGCGAACAGAAGAGCAAAAGACCGCAATTATATCTCCCCTCGACGCTGAAAGGCAGATGAAGAAGGAAAGAAGAAGCAGAAGAGGCATAATAAGAAGCATAATTAGAGCATAATAAAACACTATATACAGCTTTTATTGACATAGTAAAGGTTTTCGATAGGGTGTACAGGGAACAACGGTGGTCAGAATTGCCCTTGTACGGAGTGAGTCACCACCTATTAGAGGTATACAAGAGTCTCTATGAAGGTAGTCGCATTACAGTAAGATCTTTAGCAGGCTACTCTAAACATTTCACCATTAACTCCGGAGTTAGACAAGGCTGCGTGCTTCCCCCCTTACTTTTCATCACATATATGGACAATATATGCAAATTAGCATGCCCAATCAAAGGAAGTATACCAACAAGGATGATAACAAGCGATAACACAAAAGAGAACAAAATATACTTTCCAGAAAACAGCAGAAGATAGGAAGAAATAAATGAAATACTATTTGCAGACGACCAAGTTATGATACATGAAACAACTGAGGATCTGCAAGAACATATCAACAGGTTAAACAACAGTTGTAAACAATACAACATGAAGATCGACATAAACAAAACCGAAGTAATGGCAATAGCGAGAAAGAAAGAAAAAATAAACATTATTAAATTGTCACTAAAATTATAGATAATACTACTCTGAAGCAAGTACACAATTTTAAATATCTGGGTAGCACGTTAACACAAGACAATAACCAAGAGACAGAGATAGATATAAGGTGTAACAAAGTATGCCAAGTTATAGGCTAAATATCAACACTATTGAAAAACAAAGCAATAACTACGGATATAAAAGGGCAATATACAAATCAATTTTTCTACCAACTCTGTGCTATCAGTGCCAGAATTGGACGCTGGACTCTAGAACAATAAGAAAGACAACGACCACCGAAATAAAATATGTCAGAAGAATGACAGGAAACAGCTTAAGGGACAGAGTAAGAAACACCGACCTGAGAAAGAAACTCGAAATTGAACCAGCCATCGAATACATAAAGATATAACAGATAAATTGGTTCGGCCTCATAACAAGACAAAAAGAACTAACAATGACTCAGAGAGCCATAAACAAACGCTACGAAAACGCCAGATTAAGAGGAAGACCGAGAAAGAGATGGATAAAGGGAATACTAGAGTCACTAGGAGGGATAACACCAGAAGAGACCAACCGAAGAGCAAAGAATCGCAGATTGTATCTCCCCTCGACGCCAACAGCAATGAAGGAAGCATAGCAGAAGAAGAAATAGAAGAAGATGAAGATTGATTATTTCCACATTCTATACTTTGTCAAATGCTTTTATGTAATTTATAGAGCACACATATAGCTCTTTCTTTACCTCCATAGATTTTTCTATCAATGTTCTTAAGATGTATAATACTTTATCGGTGTCCTTTCCTTCCACAAATCCACATTATTCCTCACTTATTTCTGGTTTTATTTTGTTCCTTACACGTCTCATGATGATTCTTAGTAACATTTTCGTCATATGGCTCATGAGATTAATAGTGCGATGGTCTTCACAATCAGTGGTACCTGATTTCTTCGGTATGGCTACAAAGATAGAATTTAGTAGATCTTCAGGTATGTGTCCAGTGTTATATATGTCATTGAGCAGTTTTGTTACGCCTTGTACTCCCAGCTCTCCTAATGCATTTATCTCTTCGATTATTACATTGTCGGGACATGGAACTTTGCCTTTTTTCATGTGCTGAATTGCCTCCTCCCCTTCACTCTGCATTATCGGTCGTCCTGTGTCTTTGTTTGAATTGTTTAGCTCTGGTCTTTCATCATAGAGTTGACTAATATATTCTGTCCATCTTTCTATTGTCTTCTTCTGTCACATTATTATATTTCCTTCCTTTGATTTCACACATCCTGAAACTTTGACTTCTTTTCTTCCTGTTAATTCATTTAATTGATTGCGCTTAATTTTGAGTTACTCTTTTGTTGTTTTTCCATTTCTTCACATTTTTGCTTTAACTATCCTTCCGTTGCTTCTCTGCATTTGTTCTGGATCTCTTTGTGCAATAGTTTTTATGTCCGTTCTTCTTTCTTATGTTTTCGTCTTTCGTCCATTATTTCTAATAGTTCTTCTGGCATCCATTTCTTTTTGTTGATGTTTTTAGTCACGGGTATATCTTTTGATGCTTGTTGAATCGATTGTTTGAGCATTTCCCACTGTTCCTCGATGTCCTGTATTTTCTCAAAAGCATTCTATCTATTGCGTACTATCGTACTGTACTTATCACTCATTTGTCTATCTACTCTAAGCATATCTAGTTCTAATTTTATTGTTGGGGGGGGGGGGGGATTTCTGTGTCTTTTGCAGTTTTATTCTTATCTTTCCAACTACTTGTACATGGTCAATAGTGCAATCTGCCCCTGGCCTTGATATAAGGCTATAGAGTCTTAAAATCTGAAGTGGAAAAATAATACAAACAATGAAAAATTGACAAGCTGCAGGAGCTGGCAACAAGAGATAGCGATGATAAATGTACTAGAAGATTTGGCTTGGAAGTGATCATAGAAATATGCAACTACTTATACCATACATAGGGAGCCGCGATAACTCAGTGGATAGTGAATTGGACTACAAATAACAAGAGGTAGGGTTTGATCCCAAATGACAGTCTCCGGGTTCACCCAGCCTTAAATGGGTACCGGATTTTTCTGGGAAAGTAAAGCGGCACGGGCGTAATACCGACCATATTACCCCAACAATCATGAGCTGAAGGTCTATAAAATTTTATGGTCACTAACATCATATTCCCTAGACGCCACTTGGTGTGACAGGTGCTCATTACTTTACCCTTTTTATACCATACATAACACATACCATTGAGTTATTGAGTTATTTGCGGGTCATCATCATTGCACTCCGAACATGTCCATAGGTGCTCAGATCCCCTCCTCAGCAATTCCCTCAGTGTCCAGCGACTGACGACTCCAAACACATACCATATGAACTAAAAACATCAACTTTCATTGCATTGAACAAAAAGAATGGCACAGTTGAATGTAGTGTTTTTAGAACAATAACCTATTGAGGTAACCATGTAATAAAAATCTAGTTGAAAGTTATACACTGAAGGATTCAGAATAAAATCAGTATTTAAATGAAAGAGCAGCAATTTTGATTTAGGAAAAGCAATGGGATAAAGGAACCATGCATGCGGGCATTAATCGAAAAGTAAACAGAAGTAAACTAACCAATTTATGCCATCTTCATTGACTTTACCAAAGAAAATCACTGGAGGCTGTAGAAATGTAGTTTTACTGAAAAAAATATTGAGAATACCATGGGCCGCTAAGAATAGGAATTAAAACATTATGAAAGAGGAAAACGCAAAAAGAAATATATTTTCCAATATTAGGGAGAAACAATAATCATTTTTTGGCCATGTAATGAGAAGGGAACATTTGAAATATATTGTGACCAGAGGCGTATACTGGTTTTAGTGTCTGGGCTACCGCTACATAATAAATAAACACATACATTATATTCAGTAGGCTAACATGAAGTAATATGTGCTAATGACATTACTACATTTTAAATTACTTACTTTTTTATATGTAAATTCTATCTCTTTTGTTTGGGACGAAAATGTCTCGTTGACTTCATTGAACGTTGGGTTGGTTTTCAAGTTTATCAATAGAGTTTGTTGAGATCTATGTGTTTTGTGTAGATGCTTGCTCTGCCATCATATCGTCGGCAGTAATGAACAAGAAATAATAAAAGGTGTTTGTGACGTTACAAATGAATAAGCTATATTTATTTAAATCAACGTAATTTAAAACTTCTAGTTCAATAAAATTATGTATGCCCAAATGATTGTAATATAAACCTATCTGCTTATATAATACACTACATTCGCGTACGGCAAAAATAAAAACAAACTTCTCAATTTTTGTTTATAAACTGATAGCTCGCAGTGCTGCTGTTTCTTGACAGTTCATATGTCTATGCGCCTATTTTTTTTTTTTTAAAGGCGCATAACCTATTTATAAATGGTTATAGAAGTTCCAGTATTCAGACATCGTTTCATTTTCACTTTCTGACGTTTCTAATTGACTAGAGCTAAAAGTAACCAATGAAACCGCATTAGTGTAGAGGCAGCTTCTATCTATCTATTGACCTTTCGAGCCGTAGCCGGCTCATAGGGCGTAGACCAAGATATTCCTTCTCGTATCTGAATTTCTGTTCTAACAATTTCCAATTCTTTTAAAGATATTTTATCAAATCTCACCATTTGTCTCTGTTCTGTGCAAGCAGCTCTATCTCATTGAGGGAGCCGATTCCTGCTGCTCTTGCCTCTCTCATCAATGTTCTTCTTAGTGTCTCTCTGGGTCTTCCTCTTTTCCTCTTACCTGTTGTTTCCCACATGAGGGCTTGCTTTGCTATTCAGTTATTATCTCTTCTTATCACATGTCCAACATATGACCATCGTCTTTTCTTTATTACTGAAGATATTAGTGGTTGATTGGTGATTTTACTAATTTCCTCGTTTGTTTAGAATTAGATCCATGCTATACCAAGTATTTCCCTAAGACATTTATTTTCGAATACGTTCAACTTTGTTTCTATATCTCTTGTTGTTTTCATGTAAGTTTTTGTCTAGAGGTAGCTTAGCCGTAAAATATTCGCTTTCTGTTTTGAATGTCAAGGTCGTGAATTTCCTCGTTCCGATCGGTGAGAAATGTACCGCTAGCTACTAGAGGTTTCAATCTAGGGTAGAGTTGTTTCCGTTCCATTCATAAACGTTATAGTGGCCAGTGGAAAAACTTGCTTTAATAAATGCAAATCAAAGCAAATAAATCATATTGACCTACGAAATGTGTAATAAAACATTCGATAATTTGTAATATAATTATACAAAAGATATAATAAATTATCATTTCTTTTGCAATTCGTAAATATGTTCAAGGTTACCGGCGGTAGCTGCAGCAACATAGAGTATACGCCACTAATTGTGACAACTAGGAAAATTGAGGGAAGAAGAGAGAGAGGGAAGAAAAGAGAATAGATACCAGACAGCTTAAGATAAGGGCTTGGCAGAAGGTCAACAACAGAAATGATGAATAACTGTCGAGATCGAAAGTTGTGGAGAGACATGATCATCTACGCCAGCAGGCATGGTACTTAATGATGATGATATAATATATGTACTATTTTCAATTATTCTTGTATCAAATGGTACATGTCTATTATTTTTTTCCTTTGCATAGAATATGTATATATCAATAGATAATTATTTTACCAACAATTTCAGTATCATATGTGTGCGCCTAAATTGTACCTCGTATATACCTGATTAGAAAGAAATATGAATACCACGTCACCCATTGAAGCATCGGACACTACTCGACATTCGCACTTACAAAGACAAGCTACTAAAATGAGGACACCAAATCTATTTATGGAATCATAAATTTGACCTACAGTCAATTATAGAATTAATTGGGTCTTTAGGTTGAGAGGTAATTTATAAAAAAAACCTCCAACTTGTGTGACGTTTTCAGTTGTGTTAGTAGTGGCGGTTGTGGAAAGAGTGACGCTGTAAACGGGGCCAACAGCGCCAACTGTTGACTACGGCGCCCAACTCAGCCTATGGTGATTCTCTGATGGCTAACACACATTCTATAACAACGAGAATACTCATCTCTAACAAAGTCTATGGCAACTTGTTTTGTAGCTATCACTACAGTAAGAAATGTTTCGTTTCTGATGGCTTACACACAGCCTATAACAACGAGAATCCTCATCTCTAACAAAGTCTATGGCAACTTGTTTTGTAGCTATCACTACAGTAAGAAATGTTTCGTTTCTGATGGCTTACACACAGCCTATAACAACGAGAATCCTCATCTCTAACAAAGTCTCCTTCCAACTTGTTTCGTAGCTGTAACTACAGTAAGAAATGTTTCGTTTCTGATGGCTTACACACAGCCTATAACAACGAGAATCCTCATCTCTAACAAAGTCTCCTTCCAATGATCCGTTGCTAACTAATAACTGCTCATCATGCTCACTTCACACCTCTCCTAAAGTTTCAACTGATGCATTATTGCACAAACTGTTTCAACTTTCTCTCTGTTGCGAACTGCGTAACAACTTCGCAACCACTTACTAACCTCCTTGTCGCTCCTCTTTGCTCCCTGTTTCACTCCATGTTTCACTCCCTTGTTTCACTCCCTTGTTTCACTCACTGTTTCACTCCCCTGTTTCACTCCCTGTTTCACTCCCTGTTTCACTCCCTTGATTCACTCCCTGTTTCACTCCCTGTTTCACTCCCTTGTTTCACTCCCAGTTTTACTCCCTTGTTTCACTCCCTTGTTTCACTCCCCTGTTTCACTCCCTTGTTTCACTACCTGTTTCACTCCTTGATATCCCCTTGTTTCACTCCCTGTTTCACTACATGTTTCACTCCCTGTTTCACTACCTGTTTCACTACTTATTTCACTGCCTGTTTCACTCGCTTGTTTCACTCCGTGTTTCACTCCTTTGTTACCCCTTTGTTACCCCCTTGTTTCACTCCCTGTTTCACTACCTGTTTCACTCCCTGTTTCACTACCTGTTTCACTGCCTGTTTCACTCCCTGTTTCACTCGCTTGTTTCACTCCCTGTTTCACTCCTTTGTTACCCCCTTTTTCACTCCCTGTTTCAATACCTGTTTCACTCCCTGTTTCACTCCCTGTTTCACTCCTTGTTTCACTCCCTGTTTCACTCCCTGTTTCACTCCATGTTTCACTCCATGTTTCACTTCTTTGTTTCACTCCCTGTTTCACTCACCTGTTTCACTCCCTGTTTCACTCCTTGTTTCACTCCACTGTTTCACTCCCTGGTTTCACTCACTGTTTCACTCCCTTGTTTCACTCCCTTGTTTCACTCCTTGTTTCTCTCCCTGTTTCACTCCCTTGTTTCACTCCTTTGTTACCCCCTTTTTCACTCCCTGTTTCAATACCTGTTTCACTCCCTGTTTCACTCCCTTGTTTCACTCCTTGTTTCACTCCCCTGTTTCACTCCGTTTCACTCCCTTGTTCCACTCCCTTGTTTCACTCCTTGTTTCTCTCCCTGTTTCACTCCCTTGTTTCACTCCTTGTTTCTCTCCCTGTTTCACTCCCTTGTTTCACTCCCTTGTTTCACTCCTTGTTTCTCTCCCTGTTTCACTCCCTTGTTTCACTCCTTTGTTATCCCCTTTTTCACTCCCTGTTTCAATACCTGTTTCACTCCCTGTTTCACTCCATATTTCACTCCTTGTTTCTCTCCCTGTTTCACTCCCTTGTTTCATTCTCTTGTTTTACTCCTTGTTTCATTCCCTTGTTTTACTCCTTGTTTCTCTCACTGTTTCACTCCCTTGTTTCATTCCCTTGTTTTACTCCTTGTTTCTCTCCCTGTTTCACTCCCTTGTTTCACTCCTTGTTTCACTCCCCGTTTCTCTCCCTGTTTCACTCCCTTGTTTCACTCCTTGTTTCACTCCCCGTTTCTCTCCCTGTTTCACTCCCTTGTTTCAGTCCTTGTTTCACTCCCCGTTTCTCTCCCTGTTTCACTCCCTTGTTTCATTCCCTTGTTTTACTCCTTGTTTCTCTCCCTGTTTCACTCCCTTGTTTCACTCCTTGTTTCACTCCCCGTTTCTCTCCCTGTTTCACTCCCTTGTTTCACTCCCCGTTTCTCTCCCTGTTTCACTGTTTCAACGCCAGCTGCCTGTAGTTGCTATAGCTGAAAACGTCACGCTAATTGGCAGGTTTTCCGGTTTTATTTTCTTCCCGTGGGATTCGCAAATCTATAGTTGGATGTGTTTAAACTGCTCACTGCCAACTATAGTTTTACTTAGGCCTGTGGGCAGAGAAGCTTTTCCCGAAATCATCCAAAGCGTGTGATGTCTTCAGTTATCTATCAATCTATATATCTATTGACCTTTCGAGCCGTAGCCGACCCATAGGGTATAGACCCAGATACTCTTTCTCTTATCTAATTTTTTTATTCTAGCAGTTTTCAATCCTAAAGATATTTTATCTAATCTTGCCATTTGTCTCTGTTCTGTGCAATCAACGCAATCTCTTTGAGGGAGCCGATTTCTGCTGCTCTTGCCTCTCTGATCAATGTTCTTCAGCTATAGGAAGCTATAAACAGCTAACGTCATTTTACCCGCAACCGCACGTGCTGAAAACGCCACAGACGTTGGATGATCGCTTTCAACGCACGGGCTTTAGTGAAATTATAGTTAGTTGTGAATGACCCCAGAACAAAATAAGTATTTTAATGAATGAAGTGAGTTTTTTCCTGACATCTCCCCACATACATAACGTCACACATCTAGAATATTCACAGTTTCTAGCGATGTCACAAATTGTAAGAAAAACTCACACACATAAAACTCTTGAACTTCCTCATAGACTCGTCTTTGAACCAGTGTTCAACCCCTGGGGTTCTCAGAGAGTGTAACGGAACATCAAGATGGCTCGATTCCTACTTCTATCGATGTGCATTACGGTGTTTAGTGTCCTCCCTATGACATTTCAACAAATGATCCCTTTACTTGACGAATACAAGAACTTCAGTACTAATACCGGAGATATGCATCGTGACAGAAACAACAGATATCGTCATCATGAACCACACAGTACGTACATTAAATGTGGAAGGTAGATTGTTGTTCTCGCGATTACAATTGATGAATAAATTATAATTACTGTGAAATCTGTCAGTTTAAATTTTAATTCCAACTTCTTTGTTTCTTTCTTGCTTACTTTTCATGAAACAATTATCGAGGGTTTGTTCTGGCTGTTTTAATTATCTAAATCTACGAGTTCTCTAATTCCTTAAAACCTATTCCAATTTTACTAATTCTATGCTCTTTGTTCCAAACGTTACAATTCTCTCAAATTTAGTGCCTTTTATTCTCTAAAACTAATTATAAATGTTCAAAATTGCTGAAGCTACCTTTCCCATAATTCTCTAAAACTAATGATAAATGTTCACAATTTATTATTCACTAAAAAAACTAATTATAAATGTTCACAATTTCTGAAGCTACCTTTCCTGTAATTCTATAAAACTAATCATAAATGTTCACAATTTATTATTCTATAAAAAAACCTAATTATAAATGTTCACAATTTCTGAAGCTACCTGTCCTATAATTCTATAAAACTAATTATAAATGTTCACAATTTCTGAAGCTACCTGTCCAATAATTCTATTAAACTAATTATAAATGTTTACAATTTCTGAAGATAACTGTTCTATAATTCTATAAACTAATTATAAATGTTCACAATTTCTGAAGCTAACTGTTCTATAATTCTATAAAACTAATTATAAATGTTCACAATTTCTGAAGCTACCTGTCCTATAATTCTATTAATCTAATTATAAATGTTTACAATTGCTGAAGATAACTGTTCTATAATTCTATAAACTAATTATAAATGTTCACAATTTCTGAAGCTAACTGTTCTATAATTCTATAAAACTAATTATAATGTTCACAATTTCTGAAGCTAACTGTTCTATAATTCTATAAAACTAATTATAAATGTTCACAATTTCTGAAGCTACCTGTCCTATAATTCTATAAAACTAATTATAAATGTTCACAATTTATTATTCTATAAAAAAAACTAATTATAAATGTTCACAATTTCTGAAGCTACCTGTCCTATAATTCTATTAAACTAATTATAAATGTTCACAATTTCTGAAATTACCTGTCCTATAATTATATAAAACTAATTATAAATGTTCACAATTTCTGAAGCTACCTGTTCTATAATTATATAAAACTAATTATAAATGTTCATAATTTCTGAAGCTACCTGTCCTATAATTCTATGAAACTAATTATAAATGTTCACAATTTCTGAAGCTACCTGTCCTATAATTCTATAAAACTAATTATAAATGGTTACAATTTCTGAAGCTAACTGTCCTATAATTCTATAAAACTATTTATAAATGTTCACAATTTCTGAAGCTAACTGTTCTATAATTCTATAAAACTAATTCCAAATGTTCAAAATATCTCAAACTACCTGCCCTGTAATGCTCTAAAACAAATTCCAAATGTTACAATTATATAAAGTCTCGAACCGTATTTTCATCTGCAGCTAGTAATAAAACTGTCTCTACCTACAGTTGATTCTGAGTCGTCTTGTTATTTCTGTACAACATATTCCAACATCATTATTCCTGTACAACATATTCCAACTTCATTATTTCTGTACAACACATTCCTACATCATTATTTCTGTACAACATATTCCAACATCATTATTTATGTACAACACATTCCAACATCATTATTTATGTACAACATATTCCTACATCATTATTTTTGTACAACATATTCGCACATCATTATTTCTGTACAACATATTCCTACATCATTATTTCTCCACAACATATTACTACATCATCATTTCTCCCCAACATATTCCAACATCATTATTTCTGTACAACATATTCCTACATCATTATTTCTCCACAACATATTCCAACATCATTATTTCTGTACAACATATTCCAACATCATTATTTCTGTACAACATATTCTTACATCATTATTCCTTTACAACATATTCCAACATCATTATTTCTGTACAACATATTTCAACATCATTATTTCTGTACAACATATTCCAACATCATTATTTCTGTACAACATATTCCTACATCATTATCTCTGTACAAGATATTCCTACATCATTAGTTCTGTACAACATTTTCCTACATCATTATTTCTCGACAACATATTCTTACATCATCATTTCTCCACAACATATACCTGCATCATCATTTCTCACAACATATACCTGAATCATCATTTCTCAACAACATATTCCTACATCATCATGTCTCCACAACATATACCTGCATCATTATTTCTCCACAACATATACCTGCATTATCATTTCTCCACAACATATACCTGCATTATCATTTCTCCACAACATATACCTGAATCATCATTTCTCAACAACATATTCCTACATCATCATGTCTCCACAACATATACCTGCATCATTATTTCTCCACAACATATACCTGCATTATCATTTCTCCACAACATATACCTGCATTATCATTTCTCCACAACATATACCTGCATCATTATTTCTCCACAACATATACCTGCATCATTATTTCTCCACAACATATACCTGCATTATCATTTCTCCACAACATATACCTGCATCATTATTTCTCCACAACATATACCTGCATTATCATTTCTCCACAACATATAACTACATCATCATTTCTCCACAACATATACATGCATCATTATTTCTCCACAACACTCACCTACATCATCATTTCTCCACACCACATTTTTACATCATCATTTCTCCACACCACAGTCAAACATCATCATTTTTCAACAACATATCCCCACATCATCATTTATCCACGCTACATTCTAACAGTATCATTTATCTACATCACATTCCAACAGTATCATTTATCTACATCACATTCCAACAGTATCATTTATCTACATCACATTCTAACAGTATCATTTATCTACATCACATTCCAACAGTATCATTTATCTACATCACATTCAAACAGTATCATTTATCTACATCACATTCCAACAGTATCATTTATCTACATCACATTCCAACAGTATCATTTATATACATCGCATTCCAACAGTATTATTTATCTACATCACATTCCAACAGTATCATTTATCTACATCACATTCCAACAGTATCATTTATCTACATCACATTCCAACAGTATCATTTATCTACATCACATTCCAACAGTATCATTTATGTACATCACATTCCAACATTATCTTTTATCTACATCACATTCCAACAGAATGGCTTATCTACATCACATTCCTACAGTATCATTTATCTACATCACATTCCTACATTATCTTTTATCTACATCACATTCCTACAGTATAGCTTATCTACATCACATTCCAACAATATCATTTATCTACATCACATTCCAACAGTATGGCTTATCTACATCACATTCCAACAATATCATTTATCTACATCACATTCCAACAGTATCATTTATGTACATCACATTCCAACATTATCTTTTATCTACATCACATTGCAACAGGAATGGCTTATCTACATCACATTCCTACAGTATCATTTATCTACATCACATTCCTACATTATCTTTTATCTACATCACATTCCAACAGTATGACTTATCTACATCAAATTCCAACAGTATGGCTTATCTACATCACATTCCAACAGTATCCATTATCTTCATCACATTCCAACAGTATCATTTATCTACATCACATTTCAACAGTATCATTTATCTACATTACATTCCTACAGTATCATTTATCTACATCACATTCCTACAGTATCATTTATCTTCATCACATTCTTACAGTATCATTAATCTACATCACATTCCTATTGTATCATTTATCTACATTACATTCCTACAGTATCATTTATCTTCATCACATTCCTACAGTATCATTAATCTACATCACATTCCTACTGTATCATTTATCTACATCACATTCCTACAGTATCGTTTATCTACATTACATTCCTACAGTATCATTTATCTACATCACACTCCAACATTATCATATCTCCACAACATATTTGGTAGGGTACCGCCTAATCAGACATTACCACATGTACAACGGTGGTCATATTACGTACACGGCACCTTTCAATCTAAAGCATGACGTCATCGCCGGCAATTCAGATGGTAATCAAATGATACCTGACGCCTCCAGTCGTATATTTTACGACGAAAGTATGTCAATGGAGAACTCGTGTTCTAATCCCTGAAAGGTCAACCAATTCTTCTTTCGATGAGGGGTCAAATGAAAACTGAAACCCGAACACCTAACGGCGACTGCACTGGACAAGCATCTTTTTTTCCGGTTCTACAATTCCCTCCTCCCCCCCCCCCCATAATAATGGTTTAGTCTTTTTGATATTCATATCTAATCCATATTGTTGTTTGTCATGTTCATTTCATTAAGTAATTGTTGATGATCTTTATGGTATATCAATAATATAAATATATGTGTATGATTTTTTCACTTCTATGATTCGTTGCAATATTAAAAAACGTACACTTTTATTTAGTGTTGTCAGAATTTTTTCATTCTACAGATCAAAATATAAATAGAACGTTCATGTACGTTATCCAGCACATTAATGGTGTGTTTAAATTAGTGACCTTGATTGTTGCAGCTCCGCTAGAAGTCGCATAGAACTAGTGTTTTCCATAATTCATCTATATCTTTCGCGAAATGTTCGATTGTTATCTAATGAGTATATACCAGCTAACAATGCCTCTCTTATACTTGTTCCTTTTTGGTGTCGCTATAGGTCTTCCTCTTTTCATTTGACCTGATGGTTCCCATTTGAAGGCATGCAAGTAATTCTGTGGTCTTATCTTCTAAATGCAAACCCGAAATAAGTCCATCTTCCTGAAATCGGATGGACTGGGCCACTGGCGCAGAATACAGTGCAAGGTTTTAGCGGGTGTTCAATCAGATTGGATCTGGCAGATTCTAATTGTGATGTTCTGTCTGTGGGGGCGATCAACACACTTAACCTGACAGCTGACCTCATGTGAGAATCTGGAATCTTACTCTGATTGAGTCCTGATCGCAGACAGAGAGAGAGATATATTTCTTAATAGTAGACGAGACAAATGGTTGCATGCTATTTCTCTTAGTTTAGCATTAGCTTAAATCCATTCAATTTATTGCAAAGTTTCTTTTGTAAACACCTGTCTTTAAATGTGCTGAGTTTATTTTCTAAATCTCCTTTGCCGTTTTCACATGCGTACGTAAGGTAGATAATACGTTTGACCTTGAAATTTTATTTGGCGGTAAAGTTTCTCTCATGGCAGGTTTTTTTGGGGCCTTGACTAGACATGTTAAAACAAGCTTGCACAACATAAATGAATTTACCGCCAAGTGTTGCCCCTAAGAAAGTCTCAGGATAGTGTTGTCAGCACTACGCCTAAAAGTCCACGCAAGACTGATAGTAAACCAGGTTTCTATTCTTGGATCGCACTGCCATTTTAATTTACAATATCATAATTATCACTTGATATTTCCTTGTTTTGTTTTCTTTTTAGTCGCCAATCTTAGAATCAGTGTTCTTTACTCTATGCCAGCTTGGCTTAACTACAAAACCACTTTGTCTTGCTTACTTCTAGTTCGCGATGATGAGCCTTTGGAGATGTAAGTAACACATTTTGTCTACTGCTCCACACCTCAAACATTATATGTTTTATCCACAATTACACACTGTGTTCATTTTTCACACGATACACATTGGATTCATTGTTTCATGAATTACACAGTGGGTTCATTGTTTAACTGATAACACATTGAATTCATTAATTTTACAAAATTTAATATTATGCCCATTAGTTCACAGACCACGTACTGTGTAAATTGTCCGTTGTTTCATAGATGACACATTGTTTTAGCAAGTTTACATTTACATGCTTGCTGAAACCCAACGTTCGGTCTACAAAACATTGACATAATTCATTATGTTAGTTCACTTGACGTAATCTGTGACTCGTTTTGGAAATAGTAACCATGCATGATAAGTCGTTCAAATTTACTGATAATGAGCCAATATTCAATCTTAGAAGCTCGAATGATTTAAATTGTATTCTATAATGTAAAATTACATTTCACAAGGTAAACTAACATTTGTTAAAAAAAAAGAGTTATTCTATCGAATTGTAATTACCTTTTGCAATCACCAAAAACTGTTTTTTTTTTCATTGTTTAGTGATTCTTCACTTCGTCAGTTTATTTTAGTGGTTTTATTACAAAACGTTTAGTCTCATCTTAGTTTACTAAGCATAATTTCTATTATGTTATTAATTAGTCATCCTTTTTTGTACATATACTTCATATTTTGAACTACTCATTCCTATATATTCTTCCCCAATTACAATTCCTGCTTTCGCTACATGATAACACACTAGGTTATTTTAAATATTTCTGTGTTGCTTCTTACTATTCCACATTCCACCCCAAATATTTGCCAAATAACTAGTTTTAATAGGTTATATTCTTTGGTATATATCAATAATATATATGTTACATATCCTTTTCGGGACACCCTCGGGCAAGGTGGAGCTCCCGTTTAGCCCCCCCCCCCTCCCTTCCCCCTCTCAGGTTTATGTGAAGCCGGTGGATGGTGTTGTTGGAGCAGCCGACAAGTAGTGCCGGTTATGGTCCCCACACGGCGATGGCAGGCAGAGGATAATAATCATGACAAACCGCAACTATATATTTACAGTAACAAGTGCAACGTTTGAAATACTTGGGCACAGTGATGAAATCAGATGGAAAATGCAACACAGAAATAAAAAGCAGAATAGCTCAGGCCAAAATAGCATTTCAGAAAATTAAAAATATCTTATGCAACAAATCTGTCAATAGAAATGTTAAAGAGAGTTCATCGATGCTATATAGAACTAATTCTGACCTATGGAAGCGAATCATGGGCAATAGACAAACAAATGAACAGACGATTAGAGGCCACAGAGATGGGATTTCTCAGAAAAATGTTAAAATTTCCCTGGACAGCTAAAAAGACCAGTCAGAAAGTTCTCATAGAGGCCAACACAAAAAAGGGAGCTCTTAAAAAAACATCACAAAGAAGCAATCAACATTTTTGGGGCACATCATGAGAAGATGAAAGTTGGAATACATGGTTACAACTGGCAAAATAAAAGGAAAGAGAGATCGCGGACGACAAAGAAAGAAAATACTGGATAGCTTGGTGCCATGGCATGGAAAACAATCAACAACAGAACTCATAAGATACACAGTGGATAGAGTTTGTGGAAGGACATGATCGCCAGCGCCAGCCGGTAGGGTACATGATCATAACGATGATTCTTTGTTAACAGTTGTTGTATTATTTGGTAAATTAATTGAATATATGTCTTTATAATTGCAACACGACTTTTCTTTATTTTTTCTTCTGCCGTATTGTTGCACCAAAACGACAATTATTTTAGATATCCTGTTTTAGTTCATTTTTTAAAATGAAAAATAAATAGAACGACTACCTCAAGATACACGAAAAAAATCAATGGACTTAAAATGTACATTTATATATCTACACGTTGTTTGAATAGCTTATTCCTTGTATTATATTATTTTAATTAATCTTTGTTTTGTGCTTCGTCCCAACACAAAACATCTCATCTGGCCCACCTCTCAACAAAAATCAGAACAAAAAGAAACGAAACAAATGATACGGTAAGCAAACATGATTGAGTATGATATGTTTGTTTCCTTTATAAAGGTGTTTTTCGTTCTAACGTGTCCATATAGTTTAATGTCACTTTTAGCACACTATCTTCAAGATGATAAATGACAAAGAAGACTAAACCTGGGACTGGGTAGACATATGTGTTTGTTGTTGTTTGTTATTATTTATTTATTAATTAACTTATTTCATTTTCTTTCAGAGATCAGATTTAATAAGATTTCGGTGAAAGGACATTTAGTATTGTACTCTGGATACAGTGTGTAGTAAAGCTACGTTTTCCCCATATTTAATGACAAGTGAAAGCAGCGTTATGATTGGTGTTCTAGCATGAGTAATCTGATCACGTTTATTTGTTTTTATTTCAGACAGTATCCTATGTCAAGCCTAGTTTCCTATTTGATTTTTAAAAAAGTAAAGTGCCCCCGTCACCGTATATATATATATATATATATATATATGATGTTAGTGGCAATAAATTTTACAGACCTTCAGCTCATGATTTTTGGGGTAATGTGGTTGGCATTGCGCCCGTGCCGCTTTACTTTCCCAGAAAAAAATCCGGTACCCATTAAAGGCTGGGTGAACCAGGAAGCCGTCGGATGGGATCGAACCCTACCTCTTGTCCTTTGTAGTCGAGTTCACTAACCATTGAGCTATCGCGGCTCCCTTATTCAGTTAACATAGCCAATCCATAATGGCCATTCTTTTAATCAGTGTTGATAATGTTATGTAGTGGCTCTGCTGAATTTATCGCTGTCTTTTCTTTTGTAATCTTCCTGGATAGAACATAGATGTGTATGTATATGTTTTTCTATCGTCTTGTAGTAATATGATTGTGATGATTCTTTGTAATTTTTGTTGAATCTACAAACTGTTTTTTTACGTTGCTAAAATTAGAATGTAAGATGTAA
Organism: Megaustenia siamemsis; assembly: GCA_032433765.1. Classification (NCBI taxonomy): domain Eukaryota; kingdom Metazoa; phylum Mollusca; class Gastropoda; order Stylommatophora; family Ariophantidae; genus Megaustenia; species Megaustenia siamemsis. The sequence goes on along the minus strand of JAVIAB010000101.1, from coordinate 54,478,366 downwards.
TTCATTGTCTGCTATACTTGGAATGTAGCATAGATCATTCTGATACATCATTGAAGTAATGCTTCATCCCCTGTCTGGATCAATGTTTAAAATATCAATATTAAACACGTGTTATTGGATGCACACTCACTGTCGTATCGTTCACAAAGAAAAATTAGTTTGGTCTTTCTTACTGGCCTGACATATCTGACTCCCTAATTTTCAGTGTAATCTGACTCCCTAACTTTCAGTTTAATCTGACTCCCTAACTTTCATCACAGTCTAACTCCACGAAGAAAGCATACTTTCAATTGTCGTTATTATTTTAAAAATATTTCCACGGGAAGAAATGAACCTGGGACATCTTCCTCAGAGTTTGACGTCATATCTCTAGACCACCGATGCATTAATAGTAATGTAAATGTGCCATTGATCAATGTATCGGTATAAACACCAATGCATATTACGCTTACTAAAACAATCACATAACATTAACATATAATTAATATAATATAATAGGAAGCGTAAAACAGATACAGCAAGATAAGAAACAAACAAACTAATTAGTTTCTTGTAAGCAATTGAAATAGACTGAAGATGTAACAAAACGTGTCAAGTTACAAAGAAGTAACGTTAGAAACGAAGGAAGCTTTATTTAAGACTATCTATATCACAACTTTGCGCTAGTGCCAGACTTGGACATTGGACCCAGGAACTTTGAAAAATTACCACTACAGAAATGAAGTGTGTCAGAAATATGCCAGGAAACAGCCTGAGAGAGAAGATTAGAAATGTAGAGTTACGAAAAATAACAAAATGTTGGGTACATACAGCAGCAACAGATCAAGTGTCGAGCGTGTGATAAGACATAACAAACTAAATCTAATACAACGAGTCACCAACAAACAATACGAGAACACCAGACCAAGACGCCGACCAAGAAAAAGGTGGACAAACAGAATACTAGAAACAGTGGCAGGTATAACAGTAGAAGAGGCCAATATAAGAGCAAAGAAACCTCGAACAAAATGTCGATCGACGTCAAAAGGCACATGAGGAAGGGAAGAAAGAACTATAGCTTGTTTCATAACTCGTGCTCAACTTTTAAAATCGATAGCTTTTTAACAGCTTGTTGTAAGTTGTTCAAAATTTGCATGTAAAGTTATAATGATTAGAACCCAACAGGGAATTAATTTCATAAAAAAACATTTGGTTATTATTTATTGTTGCTTATTTGATTTATATAAATTTATAACGACCCATTGATGTAGTCAAAACTTAATGTTTACGGTATTTTAAGTTAAAAATAGCGAGTAAAAATCCATACACGGTAAAATTGATGTGTTGCACACTTTTACCGTGGTTTTTTGACACAATTAGAGACTTGTAAAAAATACGAGAGATTGTGTGTTCCATTTCCGTTCATTCATAGGTAGAGACGTGGAACGATAACATTCATCATGCGTCTTAAAATGAAATTCTGCAGTTTACAAAACATCGCAATAAAAATGTATGACTATTTTTGCAAAGAGGCTAAACGAGGAAGATTATTTCATTCTTTAGAAAACCCTGAGAATAGGACAAGACACATTTTGGATTTATCTAAACGGTCATTTAATCGCTGGATTCAAGCACGTGACCGTCAATGTTCAAAATATACAAAATCACAAGGAAGAGCAAAAATGTTGGATAATTTCGACAGTGAACATATTAGAAGTGAAATTCGCAAAATGTTGGGTATGAATGAAACTGTTACAATAAGAAAATTAAAAGTATCGCTGAAAAAGAACAACAGTATTGAAATATCAAAGTCTACATTATGGAGGAGTGTGAGAGCTGCAGGCTTTACATTCAGAAAGTATTCCAATGGACGAAACATCAACTGTGAAAAGCCACATATAGTAGTCATGAGAAGCAAGTACTTACGTGAAGTAAAAGAGGTGCGCAAGCAAGGTTATGATATTGTGTACTTGGATGAAACATGGATCAATGCTCACCACACTAACCAAAGGGAATGGCAGTCATCAGATGGAAAGATTAAGAGATTAATACCTAGCAGCAAAGGGCAGCGCTTGATAATTGCTCATGCAGGTAGTCGACAACATGGACTAATACAGAATGCAGAGCTTATTTTTCTTTCAAAATCCATAGACAATTGGGATTATCACACTGAGATGAATGGTCACATATTTTTAGACATTGGATTGAAAATTATGTTCTCCCATCACTAGATCGACCATCTTGCCTAATAATGGACAATGCAGCGTACCACAACATTGTTGCACTTGAAGATAAAGTCCCGACGTCATCCAGTACAAAAGATGCTATTAAGATATGGCTCACAAAGGAGCACATACAATTTAATAACATGTACTTAAAACATGAATTACTATCTCTAGTAAAGCAAAAACAAAGGACAACGATTTTTCAAATAGATAAGATTATCCAAGAGCACGGTCATATAAGTTGAGGCTGCCACCTTACCATGCTCATTTAAATCCAATAGAACTAATCTGGGCAAAATTAAAAGGACAAGTGGCAGATGAAAATACAACATTCAAAATATGCGATGTAAAGACTCTTGCTAATCTCGCTTTATTAAATATAGACAAAGATTATTGGGCTAAATGTGAAGACCACGTCTTAAAACAGGAAAAGGAATATTGGAAAAATGATGGTTTGTGGAATGTTCAACCCCAAACAGTTATTAATCTTTTAGACTCGTCTGATTCAGAATGAAAGTATATAGCCCCCACAATGTTGGCCCCTATATTACCTTAAATTAGTTCAACAAACGGTCCTTATCAGGACCACACAACTATGAAAATTGGACATACAGGTATACCTTGATATTATCGTCCGTCCTCGAACTGAGAAGACAATAATTCTCCTGGTGTTTTGTCTTATTAGGTTATTTCCCCATTACGGCCACGCCTTTACCTAGTGAAAATTAATCATAGACCAGCAACTACGGTAATTTCTATTATTTAGGGGTTCACAATTTACAATTTTGACAAACATCAAAGAAATTCGCCGCTTTAAGAAAACTGCAGCTGCAAGATATTTGTTAAATATACATTTAAAGGGTCTTTTGGATTCTAATAACATTTGGAAAATTTCAACAATTTTTAACAAAAGGTTACTGAGTAATAGCGTTTTGAAGTTGGGCACGTGATTTGAAACGAGCTATAATTAGATCATAGCAAATGTCCGTAAATGAATGAATACATTGATGTTCATGATCAATTATTATGTTGATACATTTGTAGTGTAAACTATAATATCACTTCTTCTCTTTCAGACTTTTCAAGATAAACTTAAAGTAAGTAAATAATTCAGAATTGGATCGTAAATAAACATGAAAGATTATTCAGTCAGTCCATCTTTCTCGACTTTGTTTTATACTCCATCGTTCAAAATTACTAGACTAAAGGATGCTATCTTTGTCAAAGTGACTTTTCTTGGAAAGACCTTGCTTGGACAGTTTACCCCAAAAGGCATTGTGATTATCATCATCATCATCATGTGCCACGCCGGTTGGCGTAGACGATCATGTTCTTCAACAATTTTCTGAAACTGATGCCTGCAACTGTTTCCTTTCGCCTCAACGTTCTTGTTCGTGTTCCCTAGGTTGATCCCTTTTCCGTTTACCTTCCACTTCCTTTTTGAGATTCTCTTGTTGTCTTTCTTCATCATATGATTAACATATGCCCGCCTTCTTCTCATGATCATAGATATTATTTTGGATGCTTTAGCATTTCGATGACACAAGTCATGTTGTCTATCATTTGTCTGGTTATAAGTAAACTGTGACTGATAGTCACACGTAGTGCCGTCTATCATTTTTCTGGTTATAGATAAACTGTGACTGATAGTCACAGGTAGTGCCGTTTATCATTTGTCTGGTAATAAGTAAACTGTGACTGATATTCACATGTAGTACCGTCTATCATTTGTCTGGTTATAGGTAAACTGTGACTGATAGTCACAGGTAGTATCGTCTATCATTTGTCTGGTTATAGATAAACTGTGACTGATAGTCACAGGTAGTGCCGTTTATCATTTGTCTGGTTATAAACTGTCACTGATAGCAACAGGTAGTACCGTCTAATAATTGTATGGTTAGAGGTAAACTGACTATTAGCCATATGTAGTACATTCTATCAGTTATATAGTTACAGGTAAAGTATCACTGATAATGGCTGGCAGTATTGTCAACTTTCATTATAAGTATGGTTCAATGTTGACTGATGTTTAAGTGAGAGCATTTCTGCACGTCATTACTTGCATGTCAAATCTTGACATTCCCCATCAAACCATCTGTAATAACTAAACAACTCATGACATGTCACCACAGACAATAGTTGGGTGAATAGTCTAACATCACGTCATTACTTGCATGTCAAATTTTGACATTCCCCATCAAACCATCTGTAATAACTAAACAACTCATGACATGTCACCACAGACAATAGTTGAGTGAATAGTCTAACATCACGTCATTACTTGCATGTCAAATTTTGACATTCCCCATCAAACCATCTGTAATAACTAAACAACTCATGACATGTCACCACAGACAATAGTTAAGTGAATAGTCTAGCATCACGTCATTACTTTCACCATTGATGGATAAATATGTTGTGACAAATATTTGGTAAAATATCGTATCGTATCCTTTCTTTCAGTTGCAGTACATCTTGCATGATGTAAGTAATATAAGCTACAAGTGGTGATATTGAGAATAAGGCGGCTTGTGTACGTTAGAAACATATCATGAACTGATTGGTTTTCGACTAATCATGCCACTTCTGTCGAGTTTTCATTTTGCCACGTTTACTTTTTCTGTCGAGTTTTCATTTTGCCACGTTGACTCTTTCTGTCGAGTTTTCATTTTGCCACATTAACTCTTTCTGTCGAGTTTTCATTTTGCCACGTTGACTCTTTCTGTCGAGTTTTCATTTTGCCACCTTAACTCTTTCTGTGGAGTTTTCATTTTGCCAGGTTAACTTGTTCCAGCAATCAACACTATTGAAAAACAAAGCAATAACTACGGAAGCAAAAAGGGCAATATACAAATCAATTGTTCTACCAACTCTGAGTTATCAGTGCCAGAATTGGACGCTGGACTCAAGAACAATAAGAAAGATAACGACCACCGAAAAGAAATGTGTCAGAAGAATGACAGGAAACAGCTTAAGGGACAGAGTAAGAAACACTGACCTGAGGAAGAAACTCGAAATTGAACCAACCATCGAATACATAAAGAAACAACAGATAAATTGGTTCGGCCACATAACAAGACAAAAAGAACTATCAATGACTCAAAGAGCCTTAAATAAACGCTACGAAAACGCCAGATTAAGAGGAAGACCGAGAAGAGATGGATAAAGGGAATACTAGAGTCACTAGGAGGAATAACATCAGAAGAGGCCAACAGTAGAGAAAAAGAATCGCATATTGTTTCTCCCCTCGACGCCAACGGCAGCAGAGGAAGATTAGAAGAAGAGGAAGAAGTACTTGTTCCAGACTTTACTTGCTCATATGTTTTCTTTAGGTGTTTGGACCAGAATGACCCAAATTAATTTCAATTTAGACATATTCAAACACATATCTTTTTTATTTTACAATTTCACGCAATAATATAATTACATTTGGTAATTGTTATACATCAACGGAAAGGAAAAGGTTTGAAGAAATTAAAATAACAATATATTGATGATATGTATAAATATACTGCCACTACTCTATTCGGAATATTTTTCGCTACACATTCAACACAATGCGTTTGAAACCGTCTGTAGAGACATCTACATCCGCACATCATCTGACGGCTCCTTATTTAATCTTGGACGTCTGAAGTCAAAATTTATAACAACCGAGACCACAATCAAGGCGCTTCTATTCGCCGACGATGCAGCACTGGTTGCTAACGATGAATCTATCATGCAATCAATGATTGACAATCTAGCTAGATCATGTTATTTATTCTCCCTGTCAATAAGTATACAGAAGACATGTGTGCTTCAACAAGGTGTTTCACGTCCCGCAACTATATCATTAAACAACACACTAATTGAATCGGTGAGAAAGTTCATATATCTCGTTTCTACGGTCACAACTTTACGAAGAAATAAATTTCCGAATCGGAGAGGCAGCTTCCATATTTGGTAAACTTAAAGATAGAGTATGGGCCAACACCAAATTAACACTCAAGCCTAAGGTGGCTGGGTCATTTAAGAAGAATAGCAAGCATTCGTAAAGGTAAAGGTAAAGTAAGAGACCTGGATCGACGTCTTAGCTCTCGAGATTTCACCCAAATGTGCTCGGCCGCCTATCCTGAAGAGTTCGGAGACTTCTGGATAGTGTTGCTTCAAGCATCGAAACTCACGATGCGAAGCGGCATTCCTCATCTTTCCAGGGTACTACTATCCTGGTACTCATTTCTGCCAACGGCTGGATTGACCGCGGAGTTTTTTGTTTTTTTTTCTAACCACGAGTACAATTCACACTGCTCCCAGCGGGAATCGAACACTGGATGTCCGAACGTCGGTCGCCCAGCCTAGTGGTTTTCCCAACTAGGCTACCGAAACCCTCAAAGAAACATTCGTATTCCCAAACAACTATTGAATGGCAAACTTAAGGACGGAAAGAGACCAAAGGCAAAATCTATATATCTATTGTCCTTTCGAGCCGAAGACGGCACATAGGGCAGAACCACAATCTCAAAAACAGAAACCTTGCGTGCCAAAATGGCACATATTGCAGAGATCGCTGCTTCTAAAATATATGGCTCTGTTTCCATAATAATACTTTTTTTTACAATGACAGCTTGTCAAGCCATCAATCAATCTCCTTAGTCGCCTCTTACGACATGCCTGGAAGGCCACAGTGTCACTATTCTTTAAGGCGAAATAGTGCTTCGAAATATGGATGTTTACAGGTCTAACGTTGAGTGATGCCGTCTCTATCAGTGAAATAAAATGGAAAATCTGGCTGCAGATCGTATCACATGGAGAAAAAAATTAAATAAATGGCACAGCAATTTTCGAGGCAGTGCTCATATTAAAATCAGAGGACAAAAATGCGTAGGAGAAAGGAGACAAGCCAGGCACAACGAACACATCTTGTTAGTTCTGCTGTTGGATCTGTCTGTGTGAAAGCTTTATTTCCTCAAGGCATTTTTGAAAGCAGTTCTTTCGAAAGATGTTACTCTGAAAGCGTACCTCAAAGCTTATTATAAAATGTTACTCGATGGTGGTGTCACATTTGAAGGATGACATCTATTTGAAAGTTACACCAACCGAAGACCTCACCAATCGAAATGTTATTTGAATACTCAACACGAACACTTCCTCTTTTTACTTGGAACCTTTTTTTCTTTCTTTATTTATTTCTTTCTCTTACGTTCGTTTCTATTATTCATAATACACATAATGTTACTGTCAAATACTTTATAATTTACAATCATTCCCTTCTCTTCTCTCATCTCCTTTACCCTTCTATTTTCAATTTTGACAGTTAACCTATTTATTTCTTTCGGTACGTTCCCATCGAACGCAGCATCCTATTTTACTATCACTATCTATCTATCTATCTACTTGGCCGTTATCCTACTTTGATACGTTCCCATCGAACGCATCATCCTATTTTACTATCGCTATCTATCTATCTACTTGGCCGTTATCCTACTTTGATACGTTCCCATCGAACGCACCATCCTATTTTATCTATCCCTAACTATCTGCTCAGCTACATTGTATTCTTCTGTTCATCTGCTACTCTCTAACGATTTCATTCTATCTCTCTCTAAGCACATCTACTCCGTTCAACGGTTCATCTCCAGGTGTTGCTCTCCCTTCAATGACGTCCTCTCTCTTCGACGGTCCGGCTCCAAGTGACTAGTCTTCGTTAGTCCCCTTGCAACCGTAACTCTCTGCTACGTCATACCCCTTTCTTTACGTCATTTTCTTTTTCTGTATAAGTATGTGCTTAATTTATATTTCCCCATTCTTCATCTCTTGGTGTGTACTTCCCTTCACACCATTCCCCGCTATTATATACCATTAGCCGTACTTTCTCTGCTATACAATACGCCCTCCCTGTGCTTAGTCGTTGTCACATTCAAACGACTATTCTCATCTCCCATTCCTAGGTCTCCCCCTAAATTACCATTCTTCCAATATTATTTCAACTCGTTCTGTTTTGGCTCTCTCATCCATACAAATTCAACAATAACGTTCATTCAACTAAGAACTCTTAACTTAATAAGTCGTAATTAACCCTTCCGTCCCTTCAATTAATAACTCTTAAATTAATAACTTTGAAATTGATAATTCTTAACTAACCATTCCGTACATTTAATTAATAACTGTTCTTTTCCATGCTTAACCACCCCTCTTGCATTGCCTTCGCATTATCTACTCCTCCACCTCCACTCACCTACCAATTCTTCATTACCCATTCCGGGTTTTCTTCTCGGTACATTGCATTCCGCAATATTTCCAACTCTTCATTACCCATTCCGCTTGCGGTAGTTTCTTATTTCGGCACCAAAATTCAACTGCCTTTGCCCATGCATTAACATTTTCTGCTTCACCGGAAAAAGTAGGAATTCTTTTAGTTATCTCCTGAGTTTGTATATTTTCTCCCAGCCTCTCTATCGCCTTTCCTAACATCTGCATTGTTTGGCTCATGGTCTCTTCTTGGCTCAATGACTCAATCCCTCTGTTTCCTCTCCTTGACCTTTAGTTAGATTATCCTTTCTCAGTGATATTCACTATTATCTTTACTGTGTAGCATTCAATATCGATTCGCATCCAAAACACCCCTTTCTATATTTATTATTCCTCTATTGCTATTTTATACCATCATACCTTTATCTACAAATTCTATAACATCTCTTTCATTCCTTACGTGTACATCATATTAATTATAATATCACACGTGTCCCTGTTCCAGAACCTTACCGTTAATTCAATAATTAATCCACCTTTCCCTTCTTTAAATCCAATCTCCCAGTTTACAATTAAGTGGCGTCAATTGCCTTTGCTAAAAAAATTAATCAAGGACACGTCTAATATTGTACAATCATGGTATCTTCATAGTTCATACAACAATACAGCAATACACAATCTATCCCTAACTAATGAATGTAAATTTTTCTTATTTTAATTACCCTGTGGAGAAAATTCAAGATTTTACTTATATAGCTAATCCCAGTGTCCCCCAACAGTATTATTCTATTAAACTATGACAATTAGTTAAACACTTGCAGGAGTTTCTTAAGTAAATTATATTCCTTTAACACGTGATATTTCTTAAACACTTAACCTAAAACAAATTCTAAATGTTCATCGAATGATCGATATACATTCGCCAAATCTGTTCAAGCCAAATTCAAGTTCCACAGGTGTCGGGATCTCAGCCAAACTTCTGGATTTCAGCCAGCACGAGTGTCCGGATCTTAGCCAAACTTCTGGATCTCAGCATAAACTTCTGGATTTCAACATAAACTTCTGGATTTCAGCACAAACTTCTGGATTTCAGCATAAACTTCTGGATTTCAGCACAAACTTCGGATTTCAGCATAAACTTCTGTACTTCTTTGCGCATGGTTATTTGTCCGCGACAAACCAAGTTGTTGACGGGGTCCTATGGCAACATTTGAAAGACCTTCTTGAAATTCGTCTTTAGAAGGCTGCCAGTTAGAAAGCTTTATTTTCAAGGCCGCCACCTTTGAAATCAGTTCTTTCGAAAGATGTTACTCTGAAAGCGTACCTTAAAGCTTATTATAAAAATGTTACTCGATGGTGGTGTCACATTTGAAGGATGACATCTATTTGAAAGTTACACCAACCGAAGACCTCACCAATCGAAATGTTATTTGAATACTCAACACGAACACTTCCTCTTTTTACTTGGAACCTTTTTTTCTTTCTTATTTATTTCTTTCTCTTACGTTCGTTTCTATTATTCATAATACACATAATGTTACTGTCAAATACTTTATAATTTACAATCATTCCATTCTCTTCTCTCATCTCCTTTACCCTTCTATTTTCAATTTTGACCGTTAACCTATTTATTTCTTTCGGTACGTTCCCATCGAACGCACCATCCTATTTTACTATCGCTATCTATCTATCTACTTGGCCGTTATCCTACTTTGATACGTTCCCATCGAACGCATCATCCTATTTTACTATAGCTATCTATCTATCTACTTGGCCGTTATCCTACTTTGATACGTTCCCATCGAACGCAGCATCCTATTTTATCTATCCCTAACTGTCTGCTCAGCTACATTTTATTCTTCTGTTCATCTGCTACTCTCTAACGATTTCATTCTATCTCTCTCTAAGAACATCTACTCCTTTCAACGGTTCATCTCCAGGTGTTGCTCTCCCTTCAAGTACGTCCTCTCTTTTCGACGGTCCGGCTCCAAGTGATTAGTCTTCGTTAGTCCCCTTGCAACCGTAACTCTCTGCTACGTCATACCCCTTTCTTTACGTCATTTTATTTTCTGTATAAGTATGTGCTTAATTTATATGTCCCCATTCTTCATCTCTTGGTGTGTACTTCCCTTCACACCATTCCCCTCTATTATATACCATTAGCCGTACTTTCTCTGCCATACAATACGCCCTCCCTGTTCTTAGTCGTTGTCACATTCAAACGACTATTCTCATCTCACATTCTTCATCTCTTGGTGTGTACTTCCCTTCACACCATTCCCCGCTATTATATACCATTAGCCGTACCTTCTCTTCTATATGTGAATATCTGACTAATGGATCTGTCTGTGAATATCTGACTAATGGATCTGGCAGATTCAGCCACGATATGAGCTGTTCACCAAAGCAGCAACCAGCATAGGACACTAATATTTATTTTACCAAACTACATAATTATCATGATTGCTTGCTATCAACGGCCTGTCAAAACGCCAATGACTATATATATATAAAGTAAAGTACCCCGTTACGCCAAGCGGCGTATAGGGAATATAGTGTTAGTGACCAGAAATTTTACAGACTTTCGGCACATGATTTTTTGGGTAATGTGGTCGGTATTACACCTGTGCCGCTTTAATATCCCAGAAAAAATTCCGGTATCCATTAAAGTGTGGGTGAACCGGACGCCGTCGGTTGGGATGAACCCTACCTCTTGTCCTTTGTAGTTCAGTACACTAACCTCTGAGCTATCGCGGCTCCCATATATATATATATATATATATAATTTCAAAATGTCTTCAAATACATCTCTTTAAAATAAGGGTACACTGCACGCTACTAAATATATAATGGAAAAATTCGTAAATAGTTCCCAGCATGATACGACATATAAATTGAAGAAAGTATGAAGACTTACATTGTACAACTACTCAATATATGGTGGATGTAAATGTAAGTGAACTCAACACGAAACTGAATATATGGTGGAAGTAAAGGTAAGAGAACTCAACACGTTATTTAATATTAAGTGGCAATACGGTTAACGATTTCTAACATGCTACCCAATATCTCATGACAAGTGCGGTTATTGGTTCTCGGCATGCTACGTAATATACATGGGAGTATATGTGGAGGGTTCTGTGCATACAACTCAATATATGGTTGAAGTAAGAGTAACGGATTCCATCATTCTAATCAATATATGGTTGAAGTAAGGGTAACGGATTCCATCATTCTAATCAAAATATGGTTGAAGTAAGGGTAACGGATTCCATCAGTCTAATCAATATATGTTTGAAGTAAGGGTAACGGATTCCATCATTCTAATCAATATATTGTAGTATTAGGATTCAGGTTCCAAACATGCCACTCAACATATCTTAGAAGTAAGTGCCAAGTGTTCCTTGCACACTCCTCATTATTTCAATGAAGTTAGAGTTAATGGATCGTTTTCCTTTTAAGGTGTATGGGAAATATAGCGTTAATCGCCTTGCTTTTCTATGACCAACGTCAGATTATATGCTTGACATGGTCGAATTTATGACAGGTTTGTGAACCTTCACATGAATACAATAATGGAACCTATTTTCATACTTGGCATAAGAGAAATAACAAGACATAAATATCATTCAGTGAAATGATTTAATTGACTAAACGGGTTATAACAACCACTATCATGTGAGCTGTGTCTGTAAACGTCGTTCTTTTGCTTGTCAAACCTGAATTGCCTAATTCTCATGGTCCACGAGACATGCACTGAATGTAAATTGCATGTAGTTCTACACTTTGTTAAATAATGTCAGATTTTGGTTTTCATAATGTTGCCTTGCTTCAAATCACTGTAACAGTATTCTTACATTTCACGGCAGCGGATCCCATCTCACTGCTGTTAAAAACAAAAAGGAAACTAGAAAGTAGAACAACAGGTAGACGAAGACGCCGTAGAAGACAAACAACCAGATACATCGGTTACATGACATCAGAAGAAACATACAATGAAATCAATCAAAAAACCGTCAAGCTGGAAATAAAGGCAGCCTATCATACTCTGAATAAATGGGAACAAGTTATACTTACACGCCTTGGAACATGACACAATTGTGACTCCTCAGTCACATATATACACAACTGAAATTGGCACTTTAGACACAAGAACATGTAAGGTATATAGATATGCACCCCTGACTGCTGAACACATACTTCAAGACTGTACTGACTTATAGTAGACTGAGGAAAACTCATTGGATCATAGAAACATCATTACAGACAAAACTATATTAGGCACTGTAAGAACTACAGAAAGCGGTAAAATGTGTACAAGAAACGACATTGCGACAATGCAGGTATGGGCAATACACAAGCGGAGATAGACAAGTCTTTCACTGTGCACGTCAGTGTTTAATTGTCGTTTGTTGAATCCGTTTTAGAAGACAGTTGTTCCACATTAAGCTTTTAAGATTATTTAGCCAGTCCTATTTGTACACGATGTTTACTTGGGCTGTAATTATCTGCAGTTCGTCCATTAACTGAATTTATATCATGGGGTAATTGTCACTTAGCTTTTAAGATTGAGTTAATCGTATCTTTTTTTTTTTATAATCTTAGTCTTCTTCTATATTAATTAATTTCAAATGTTGTAATTATCGTCTTTTTTTTCTGCAATTCTAAATGGTGTATACGATATTTAGAAAATACGATAGTCACATTTATAATGTAAAACAGTTGTTAGGAAAAGGGAGTGATCTGAAGTCAGTTTTGAAATAAAAAAAATTGAAGAAAGATGTTACAGATATAACAGGTACATGAATTATCAGCATGCATATTTATGTTATTTTAAGGAAGGCTGTGTCGCAATGAGCCTGCTCTGAGTACAGGAGTTCGATTTATTTATGTAGTAATCAGTGTTGAACATGAGAAAATCAAAATCAATGAGTAAAGAAACATAATAGAAAGAGCGGTGGAACTAGATGTATGATGAGTAATACGGATATGAATACATTAGAAAATTGTAACCAACCGAAAGAATGGTCAAAATGATGTGCTTTATTATTGAGTTATATTGATGATGATAATGATGATAATGAACTGACGTGTTGGACATTATGTGGATAGATAACTACAATGTGTGTGTGTCTGTTTATGTTACAGTTGGTTATACGAATATGCAACGTAAGTACACATTGTTCGATATATGTAGAGTGATTGTGAAGATGAATTATTTTTTAAGAAAAGTGTCTTCGACATTTATTGATTATTTTAGCTCTTATACTCTTCCATTCCCATCATATTTTTTTTTATTTTCAAAATTAATTGTCAGGTGACTAGTTTGTTCATGGGTTCACCTGGTACATTGCGTGACACAGTTATATTTCTATCACTGGAACGTGCAATTAGTCTACAACCAAAAGTAGTTGACATGATACAAATGATACAAGATCTGCCAGGGTGTACCGCTAGAGAAATGGGACGACAATGGTATAACTTTGAGCGAGTATCATTAAAGGATGAAACATACAAGACTATTTGATTTTATGTCCAAGAATGCAAGAATCGTACGGATCAAAGTATCACGAATTTGTCACAATTTAGAGCAGAAACAAGAATGACAATTAAAATTATCTGAATAATACATTTTGAAGTAAACACAACTGATATATCGATGATTTACCTGGTAACAAACATATCGATTAATTCCATATACAAAACGAGTTGGGTGGAACTTGAATTTGTTTTGTTTTAATGGTTCCTGTTTCATGGCACTCTTTCAGGATACAACGCGTGTAAGTAAATGTGAATTACTTATGCTGATGTATCATTTTATATTTATATATGGGTTGTAATGTATACGTTGTCAGAGGAACAGAATAACAACAAAATAAGCATATATAAGAGAGTATTACAAGTCAGACCTTTTTTGGGAGCCCCCTGAGGATGAGACAAAAAGAAAGACCAAAATATTATTGGAGAAAACAGGTGGAAACAGAGAGGAAGATGATGAGAAAGATATTGTTTGATCTTGAATGAATAATGAGAATCAGAACGGCTTGGAAAATGTTGAAGACATATGCTCCACATGAAGCTGAAGGTGTTTGTTCAAGACCTATGCTCCACAGGAAGCTTAAAGTGTTTGTTCAAGACCTATGCTTCGCATGGGGTTTAAAGGTAATATAAGAGGAGAATATGCAAAGAAAAGATAATAACTGTTACACTACAAAAACGCATATAAAATGGGGACTGGGTGATGTAGAGATAAAACGTCGACATCTAGACTTGTGTCAGGTTCAAATCTTCCAACATGCGGTAAGATTTAAAAAAAATGAAATCAGTGCTTTCTTCTTGGCTTTACTGTCTCCTAGTCTCCGGGTAGTGAGATCGAATGTTTGATCCTCTCCGATAACTTAGAAAAGAAATATGAGTTCCCATGTGCACTCGAGCACTTCCGGTCAATATGGTGGATAGACGGCAAGGAACCGCGGAGGCATTGTCTAAAAAGTGTTCCTTGTTGCAATTTCATCATATTCCAAGTCCGTCTTGCTGACGGATCTACTGAGTTTATTGCTCTGTGCACATTGTGAGCTGTGTGTTTCATCCGGATTGTGTTTCTATATTCAGATTGATAATGATGAATGATGATATTGTATAACGGAGGACAGTTCAGATGAGTTTACTTTCGGCAGTAATACGCCATATGTTTTTGACGTGTCCTGTGTTTGCTATGATGAGGACTGGAGCTGCCTTTCTTTGTTTGCATATTCGATGAGATGTGAATTCGGATGATTTTCATTCGTTTGCTGCGATACCGGGACCATTGGAATAATTAAAACTATAATTCGAGCACGTTAAAGAACCCCTGCCACTTGGAAATCAAAAACAGTGAGAACAAAATGCCGGCCAGAACCGAATTTATGATAAAGAAATAGCCACTACGATTTATCAAAGGTTATGGTGTGAAGATCGTTAGCGCGGACAAGGATTTGCATCGGAATTTCTCGATAAATTCAAAAGTTCAGTCGCAGCAACTTTATATTCCTCTGGAGTGTAGGAGTGTTGATTATGATAAGTATAATGATGATAACACGCAAATGACAGACGGAAGGCAGATAAAGTAAAGTCATAATCATCATAGAGTGCCGTCTCCGCATCGAATGTTGGCTACCATGGAGCGCCATTCAACACTGTCTCTTGCTTTGATGGTGCAGATTGTCATAGGTTGACTTGTCCATCTTTTGATGTTACTCGTCCATGTTAGTCTTAGTCTACATCTGCCCCTTTTACCTTGTATTTTCCTTTCCAATATTACTTTTATTAGGCTGTTGCGTATTTTAGCATGCCCCCCAAATTTCATTTCTCTTGTTCTATTTGTGTTTAGTAGTTCTTTTTAATTTGTAATTGTTTTAAAACTTCATCGTTTGTTTTCTTTTCATTCCATCCAATTCTACCTATTCTTCTATAGATCCACATTTAAAATTTCTTTCTTCAATTTTTTTTTCTGTTTTCTGGCCTAATGTCCATGTTTCTGCACCATACAGGAATATTGAGAAGATGTAACATTTTGATATTCTTAGTTTTAGCTCTGGTGTAAAGTAAAGTACCAAAACAAATTCAATTCAATCTTTTAATCAGCTCAGTTGTGTGGTTGAAGTATATGGTCATCAACATGAAAAAGCGACAACAATTAAGCTAAATGTGGTCATTAGGGTCATGCGATCATCAAGTGTCATGCGATCATTAAGGGTCATGCGATTATTAAGGGTCATGCGATCATTAAGGGTCATGCGATCATTAAGGGTCATGCGATCATTAAGGGTCATGCGATTATTAAGGGTCATGCGATTATTAAGGGTCATGTGATCATTAAGGGTCATGCGATCATCAAGTGTCATGCGATCATTAAGGGTCATGCGATCATTAAGGGTCATGCGATCATTAAGGGTCATGCGATCATTAAGGGTCATGCGATTATTAAGGGTCATGCGATCATTAAGGGTCATGCGATCATTAAGGGTCATGCGATCATTAAGGGTCATGCGATCATTAAGGGTCATGCGATCATTAAGGGTCATGCGATTATTAAGGGTCATGCGATTATTAAGGGTCATGTGATCATTAAGGGTCATGCGATCATCAAGTGTCATGCGATCATTAAGGGTCATGCGATCATTTCAGCAGAAAGACATAGAAAAAACATACACATGGCACTGATATATGAGCACATAAAGTTATATGGCATAAGGCTCTACGTAGGTGATAGAAAACACTAAATAGAATGACGGTGCCGTTGAGTATGCCTTCAGCGGGACAATGGACAAATAATGTACAGAGATGTAAGCAAATACAATTAACAGTATATTGCTAACTACCACAGAGACGTTTTTTATTTCATTTTTAATATTATTTTATTGATTCCGATATTTTATTATTATTTTGCGATGTGATAATTTTATGTGCTTTCATATCAGTTCATGCAGCCCTAGTCGCTCATAGTGAGGCCACCCTACAGTCGCTGATCAACAACCTGGATAAAGCATGCGACCTTTTTTCACTGTCAATTAATGTTCAGAAGACAGTAATACTAAATCAAGGTGACTTCAAACCTATATCTATTACTCTAAAAGACTGCCCACTAGAATCAGTACAGAAATTTACATATCTTGGATCCACAGTTACGCAAACCATCTCTCTTGATGAAGAAATAAACTGTCGAATTGGTAAGGCAGCTACGACCTTCGGCAAACTCACAAAAAGGGCATGGAACAACACGAAACTAACTCAAAAGACTAAACTCTTAATATATCAAACTTGTGTGCTTAGCACACTACTATATGGATCCGAAACCTGGACAACATACTCAAACCAGGAAAAAAGACTAAATGTCTTCCACATGCGATGTCTCCGCAAAATAATGCACATCAAATGGCAGGACAAAATAACCAACTTAACTGTCCTGCAACGTGCTAAGACCCTAACAATCATGTCGATGCTCAGAAGTCGAAGGCTAAGATGGCTGGGGCATGTCCAACGGATGGAAGAAAAACGCATTCCTAGGCAAATACTATATGGCGAGCTAAAACACGGAAAACGACAAATCGGCAGACCTAAACTACGATATAGAGATATCTGCAAATCATCTCTGAAAGACTTCTCCATCTGTGAAAACGACTGGCAACATCTGGCAAGTGATCGCACATCATGGAGAGCACGTATAAGGAACGGTATAACAACATTTGAGACTGTTCTAAGACAGGACTTAGAAGAGAAGAGACTCATGAAAAAGGATGGTAAACCCTGTGGACCAGCGAGCCTGACCTGTTCATTATGTGACCGCGTGTGTTTGTCAAACATTGGTAGAATTAGCCACGAGAGAAGCTGTTCGGCAAAAACAATACCTCAAAAAAATACGCAATAGCCTCCACTAGACCGTCTGACAAGACGAAAAGGGCCATATATATATATCAGTTCATGTGTATGTGTTGTCCATTGTTAATGCTGAAAGCTTGCTGAATCGCAATGTCGTTATATGTTGTGTTGTCCATTGTTAATGCTGAAAGCTTGCTGAATCGTAATGTCGTTATATGTTGTGTTGTCCATTGTTAATGCTGAAAGCTTGCTGAATCGCAATGTCGTTATATGTTGTGTTGTCCATTGTTAATGCTGAAAGCTTGCTGAATCGCAATGTCGTTATATGTTGTGTTGTCCGTTGTTAATGCTGAAAGCTTGCAGAATCGCAAAGTCGTTATATGTTGTGTTGTCCGTTGTTAATGCTGAAAGCTTGCAGAATCGCAAAGTCGTTATATGTTGTGTTGTCCGTTGTTAATGCTGAAAGCTTGCAGAATCGCAAAGTCGTTATATGTTGTGTTGTCCGTTGTTAATGATGAAAGCTTGCTGAATCGCAATGTCGTTATATGTTGTGTTGTCCGTTGTTAATGCTGAAAGCTTGCAGAATCGCAAAGTCGTTATATGTTGTGTTGTCCATTGTTAATGCTGAAAGCTTGCTGAATCGCAAAGTCGTTATATGTTGTGTTGTCCATTGTTAATGTTGAAAGCTTGCTGAATCGCAATGTCGTTATATGTTGTGTTGTCCATTGTTAATGCTGAAAACTTGCTGAATCGCAATGTCGTTATATGTTGTGTTGTCCGTTGTTAATGCTGAAAACTTGCTGAATCGTAATGTCGTTATATGTTGTGTTGTCCATCACCTACGAATTATTCAGAAGATCAACACACTCGTTACAGCTGTAAATTACATGTGCTTCTTTGAGATAATAACAAAGAAAACATTATTTGGAGATATAAATCAGGAAGATAGGGATTCAGTGATACATATATGTCTATTATTCTCTTTCTTTACAAAATGATTCTTTTAGATTCTTGAAACTGCAAATAATGTAAGTTAATGTGACCTAAAATACCATGTTAAAACACAAACACGAATTATAAACTTTGAGATCTCTACACAAACTGTAACCAACAAATAAAATCGCAGTTACATTCTATTTGTCTTTAAACAGACACTTTCTAACACTTATCATATGTCTACAAGAACATGACAGATGCCTCTTTTGTTAGGAAAGTAAGCATGCAACTATCATCTTGTTAGTATGTCAGTACTTAAGACCAAGCCATAAACAACACATAGGCTTAAAATGTGACTAAAACAGTCAACAAAGTTGGACAGCTAACAGTATATCACATTTTTTCAGTAACCCCTCATTACGGGAAGTCTGACTTTGATGCATGTCTATGTCAACATAGATTTACCATCTCTTTCTGTGTTTTTAATTTTATTAAAGTAAATTGTATAGGTAACCATACTGTGCTTTCATATAACAAAATACGGAGCATATACAGGTGTTCTGTTCGGTTTTATTTTCTTTTATCTTTTCTTTTGTTTATATTATTAAATATTTTGTTGATACAGTTGGTTTAAACCATGTTAAGGCGACAAAACAGTTACGAGGAATTAAAAATATAAACAGCTTGTCAGAATTATGTAACCAACGTGGCATATAAATCAAGTAAAGTGCCCTCGTCACGACAAGTGGCGTATAGGGAATATGGTGTTAGTGACCATAATTTTTACATACCTTCAGCACATGATTTTTGGGGTAATGTGGTCGGTATTACGCCCATGCCGCATTACTTTCCCAGAAAAAAAATCATGTACCCATTAAAGGCTGGGTGAACCCGGAAGCTGTCAGTTGGGATCGAACCCTACATCTTTTCCTTTGTAGTCCAGTTCACTAACCACTGAGCTATCGCGGCTCCCTAACTTGTCATATACATCAGGGATGGCCAATTTCTTTCAAATGGTGGGCCACTTTTTTATTATTATTTTTGTTGTGGCGGGCCACACACATAACTACAATACAATCAATACAAATAAACTTGGCATTTGTTTTAAGGTAATATTTTTGTTATTTATCGGCATTATTTGCTTAGATAAATTATTTTGTTGCAACAGAGATAACAATGCCTAGTTGATTTATAAAAATGAATAAAAGTTGCTATTTATTTTGTTTAACAAACATGTTTTAGTTAGGTCATTTTAAAGTTGACATGTAACGAACCTTAATGAGAACAATGTGGACGTTCATGTGCAGCAACAAGTTCATCAAAGTCAATGTGTAAAGATGATGATGATATTCGTAATAAATCCTGAAGGTGGCCATCAGTGAGTCGGTTTCTTTGTGACGATTTAATCTCCTTCATTGTTGAAAAAGCGCATTCACATATTTATGTGTTTCCGAACATAGAAGTACTTTTCAAACTGAAATCACTCAATGCGGGATATTTTTTCTGTGGCACAAGTTTCCATAAGTCAACTCCTATCTCGATCCTTTATTGGAAAAAGGAGTCACTTTGGAGGTTACATAACTCCAACTGAAAAGTGTCATGTTGTTGGAAAATGTCACACTTCATAGGGTTGTTAATCAATACCAGTTCTGGTCGTATACCACTGAAGCCACACAGCGCCTCCTGGTGTATAATGCAATGTAATGCTGATCAATGGATTCCAGCCTTCCTTACTAATCCAACTAAACCTGGTTGATTATTACCGTTAACAACTTTCATAACTGAGTCATAAATATCTTGACCTTTGGTCGTATTATGCAATGAATCTAAAGCTAGAAACTCTTCATTGATAATAAAGTCTTTTGAAACAGTTCTTATGAAAATTAAAAGTTGTGCTGTGTCTGATATGTCAGTAGATTCATCCAAAGCCAGAGAAAAGTAAGCGGAATTTGTAACACTCTTTAATTTACTAGATATATGAGAACGTATGTCCTCAACTCTTCAAGTGACTGTCTGTTTTGATAGTGGAACGCTCTCAAAATGATTGGCAATTTTTTCTTCCCAAAATGCACGCGCCATGTTAATAGAACAACGCTTTACGAGGTCTCCGTTTCATTATGATTTTTTTTTAATTTCGCTATCTCTGCGCTTACAACAAACGATGCCATTAAATAACTTGTTTGTTTTGTTGTTAATGTAGTAAAAACAGATTTCTGAGCACTAACATTTTTCTTCAAATCGCACACAAGTCTAGAACGTATTGTACCAATGTAGTCCTTGTATTTAGCGGCGTGATGCTGTGTGTAATGCCGTTTAAGATTATACTCTTTATTTACAGACAACACTTGCAAACACAAAATGCACTGCGGTTTGCTATCCTTATTGTTGATAAATAAAAAAATCATGTTCCCATTTCTCACGAAAAAAAATTTGATTTTTTCATTTAATTGACGTTTATTGCTCATATTATACCACGAACGAAGCAATAGACAATGAAAACACAGATTACAACAATAGTACTGTTTCCTTTTAAAAATGGAACTGTTCACTGTAACTCGACAAAATCAGAATGATCAGATCGGATATCGGATACATAATTTTGACTGACGAAAAGAGGATTGGATAGAAAGAAACTGAAAGTAAAATAATTGTGGGGTGAATGTGTTGGGGAGGAGGAGGTGGGTGACTGACAGTATTTCTTGACAGAAACTGTTTGGACTTGTCGAACCTGAGTCGGTTCTAAAACCATTCCTCGACTTCTTTCTTTGTTTCAGTCGATCGCAGGGTGATCAAACGAAATAAAAAGGTTGGGTCGGGAATGACGCGAAGGCGACGTTAAACTAACTACTAGAGTGTTCCGAGTGTTAAACATAGGTCTACTTGTACTATTATTCTTCTTTGATTTACCTCGGATGTTTCCACCAATAATTATACTTTATTTTAAACTAGCTACTAGGGAATATTTGAGTTAACTTTCTCCACGGTAGAAGTTAATATAACAAATTTAAAATCCATTTTACCCAGGAAATTTTGCTCAATGCAACCTGATTTTATTTTTTATCCGCCGCGGGCCAAAACAAGGACGTCGCTAGCCAACCTGTCCGCTGTTTCATTTCCCCGTACTCCCGCATGTCCAGGGACACAGACAAAGGCGACCTTACGTATAGTTGACTTCTGCAATGACTCTAACCATTGCATGTGTGCAGAGCCCGGCCCCACTTTTTTAAAATCATACTCATCGAAACACTCAGTATACAGCCGTGGCTGTAGTCTTGTGACTCGAACCAGTTGAATACCTTAGTCACTGCCATCACTCCATCGTCATGCTACTCGTGGTCATGGCGTATGCACCACTGTCGCCTATAGCGTGCATAGCTCAAGATGTCACAAGGAATCGGATGTTATCGGGAAAACCCCCTCGGCTTTTCAGCCTGAGAGATATAGATGGCGATGGATAGATCACATGGCTTACAAAATAATGGCAGAAAGTAGTAAACCGTAGGTCACGTGGCTGCACAGAACATTAAACGGAACATCAAAACGATAAGACTACAAAAATAAAGAATATCATGGTACTAATAAGAAAATAAAAAAGAGAGGCTAAAACTCAAGAAAAACAACGGTATCTTCTTACATGTGTATAATCCACGAACGTTGAAACACTTGAGAGGGCATGAAGAATGCACACTGAACTTCACGGAAAGTCTTTCAAAATGGCCATTAAAAAAAGCGACGATTTTGTAGCAGGTAAATGGAGAATTTTATGTGGAAGGACGTGATCACCTACGCCAACCGGTATGACACCGGATGATAAATCACGGTTTATCAGAAATGGATAGATTTTCTACAAGAAAAGGACAAAAGCACTGTCCATACGGAAGCAAACATAAAGCATTAGTCGAACAACCTTCAGTTGACAATTGCTAAGTTGTCCCAATTTTAAATTGTTTTCTCAGTAATAATCTATGTTATCGTTATGAATGTGTCAGAAGAATGACAGGAAACAGCGGACAGAGTAAGAAACACTGACTTGAGGAAGAAACTCGAAATTGAACCAGCCATCGATTACATAAAGAAACAACAGATAAATTGGTTCGGCCACATAACAAGACAAAAAGAACTAACAATGACTCAAAGAGCCTTAAATAAACGCTACGAAAACGCCAGATTAAGAGGAAGACCGAAAAAGAAATGGATAAAGGGAATACTAGAGTCACTAGGAGGAATGACATCAGAAGAGGCCAACAGAAGAGCAAAGAATCGCAGATTGTTTCTCCACTCGACGACAACGGCAGCAGAGGAAGGATAGAAGTAGTAGAAGAAGAAGTAGAAAATCGTTATGAAATGAAGTTTGGACAAAACATGCTCATCAGCTCATACGATAACTAGAGGATAACTAAACTTTCAGACCACAAGAATCATTATCATGTGCCTTACTGGTTGACGTAGGCGATCATTTCCTTCCACAATAGCAGAGCATAGAGCCACAACAAGCCTTCCACAATCCACAGATCATAGTATCAGTTCTATTTTGATTGTTTTCCATACCCTGACACTAAAGCTATCAAGTATTTTCTCTTTTTGTTGTCCGCAATCTCACTTTTCCAGTATTTTGCCAGTTGTAACAAAGTATTTCAAATATCCTCTGATCAAGATGTGCTTGAATAATGCTGATTGTTTCTTTCTGATGTTTTTTAGGAGTTCTCTTTTTTTGTGTAGGTCTCTTTGAGAATTTTCTTGTTAGTCTTGTTAGCTGTCCAGGGAAATTTCAACATTCTTCTGGAAATCTCATCTCTGTGTCCTCTAATCGTCTTTTCATTTATTTGTTTCATCATCGAGTGCCGTCTCCGCAACGAAGGTTGGCTACAATGGAGTGCCATTCTGCTCTGCCTCTTGCTTTGATGGTGCAGGTTGTCATAGGTTGTCCATCTCTTGATGTTACTCGTCCATGCTAGTCTTGGTCTGCTTCTGCCTCTTTTACCTTGTATTTTTCCCTCCAGGATTACTTTTAGTAGGCTGTTGTGTCTTTTAACATGGCCCAAAAATCGCATTTGTCTTGTTTGAATTGTGCTTAGTAGTTATCTTTTCATTTTTAGTTGTTTAAGACTTCGTCGTTTGTTTTCCTTTCCTTCATTCCAATTCTACCTATTCTTATATATATCCACATTTCAAAGGCTTCATTCTCTGTTCTGTTTACTTGTCTAATGTCCATGTTTGTGTACCATATAGGAATATTGAGAATATGTAACATTTTGCTATTCTTAGTTTTAGCCATGGTGTTATTTGTTTTGATGTTAGTGTGTTCTTCATAACATTAAAAATACTTTTTGCCATTTCTATTCTTTTGTTTATTTCAGTTGTAACATTTTCCATCACTAGTTATAGTATGTTCAAATTAGTTGTAGTTCAGAACTGTCTCCAAGTCTATTCCTTCAATTTTTATATCCACTTGTGGGTTTTGAGTATTTTCTTTGTTTATGATCATAGTTTTAGTTTTTTTGATATTCATATCTAGTCCATATTTTGTGCTTACTATCCATTATTCGCTTCCATAAGTCAGAATTGACTTTATATAGCACCGATGAACTCTCTTTCTCACTTCTACTGACATTGAGTTGTTGTATAAGACGCTGCCTTTTATACTGAAATACTATTTTGACCTGAGCTATTCTACTTCGTTCAGGCCACAATGGGATGCATAACAAGAAACAAAAATACGAAACGTTTAGTGCCGAACATAACACAACAATTGTGTTAAACGGAGATCCGTGCTACAAGGGAGCATATGAAAGTATAAAAGTGTTCATACTTTGTTTTAAGTAATCATTTGTGCATTTCACCAACGATAAAGTAATTACATTTTTTTTTTCACCGCAGACGAATACAACCACACTTCAAGTAAGTAAATAAATATTTTTTTTTGCTCTGTTTTAATACCGGTAATATACTTTGAATTTGAAATGTTCAAAACGACAGAAGTAATGGCTATGACCAGGGCATTCGTCTGGTTGGAGTTATAAGATTACACCCACCCATGTATACTAGGTGATTTGATGGGCATGATAAGGAATGTGGAGGCGGGCTATGTACGCAGGCAGTGGTTTGATTCATTGCAGAAGTCGATACAAAATCGCCTTTCTCTACGTCCCTGGACATGTGGGTGTACGGCGAAATGAAAGTGCGGACATGCTGGTTAGCTGTGCTGTCGTAGAAGATTGTCAACCAATGGATTAGGCGAAGATCATTACTGCCCTTTGAGATGAGGGAAGGGCACATAACTTCTACTGAAACAAGTCCACGTAACTACCATGAATTAATCAGATAAAAGTAAGGATGGGCACATCCAGAAACAAGAGGCTTAGTGGGCGCATTAGAAACTTATCAACCAAAGCAGAACTTTAGTCGTCAGTCGCTTCTGGAACATGCTGAGCAGAGAATCTGATCATATATGTTAGGATTACATAGATGATAACTAACAAATAACTCAATAACTCAAATTAGAACTTCCAGGATTCTGTAGCAATAAAACAGTTTGACTGAAACATAAACAAAAACCAATAATGTGTTTTGATAATGATGTATCTCATCATCATCAAGTACCGGGCCGAGTGGCGTAGGCGATCATGTCTCTCCACAACATTCGATCTCGGCAGCTATTTATCATTTCTGTTGTTGACCTTCTGCCGAGCTATTCTCTTAAGCTGTCTGTTATTTTTTCTCTTTGCTTCCCACTGTCTCTTCGTCACTCAATTTTCCAGTTGTTACAATATATTCAAGTTGTTCTCTTCTCATTACATGGCCAAAAAATGATGATTGTCTCTTCCTAACATTGAAAATTATCTCTCTTTTTGCTTTGACCTTTCTCAGAACCTCTTCATTACTCTTCTTAACTGTCCATGGTATTCTCAACATTCTTCTGTAAAACCACATTTCTACAGACTCCAGTGATTTTCTTGTCTGTTGTCCTATTGTCCATGATTCGCATCCGTATGTTAAGACTGGCTCTACGTAACATTTAAGAACTCTTTTCTTGTTTCTATTGTCAAAAATGGATTGCATAGTATTTTCCTCATTTTTTGGAGAGCTGCTTTTGCCTGAGCCATTCTACATCTCACCTCTTTTGTACATCTTCCGTCCGAGATAAACAAAGTTCCCAAATATTTAAATTCATTTACCTGTTTTAATAGTGTTCCACTTGTCTTTATTTTGCACTGAGGTGATGTCTTTTTCTTTGTTGTTACCATTACCTCAGTCTTTTTGCTATTAAGGCTGAGTCCTCTATTTTTGCTTTCCTTCACTACAATGTCCAACATTTCTTGTAACTCATTTTCACTCTTAGCGATTAATACCGTATCATCAGCATACCTTAGATTATGGCCTCCAATTGTTATTCCAGGCATGCCCCATATGGATCTTAAAATAATCCCACTATAAATATTAAACAAATCTGGTGACAGCACACAACCTTGTCTAACACCCTGTTTTATTTGTTGAAACATTCCCAATTGGTTTCCACTTCTTAAAGCCGCTGTTTATTGCCAGTACATGTTCTTTATTATTCTTAGATCTTTGCTGTCTATGTTTATGCTTTATAAAATGTTGATTATTTCTTGGTGCTTTACTTTGTCAAATGCCTTGGTGTAATCTATGAAACAGGTATAGATCTGTTTTCACCTCTATGGTTCTTTCTACCTAAGATCTTATGATGTAAATGGCATTGTTTGTTCCTTTATCTCTAACAAAACCACACGGTTCATCGCTAATTTCTGGACTGATTTTGTTTCGCACTCCTAGCATACTGATTCTTAGTAATATCTTATTCATATGACTCATAAGGCTTATTGTGCGAGGATCATCGCATTCAATCGCACCCGATTTCTTTGGTAGGGCTATGAATATTGATTTGAGCATGTCGTCTGGTATATGTCAGCTGTTGTAGATATCATTGAATATTTTTGTTATTATTTCTATTCCAAAACCGCCCATGGCTTCAATCTCTTCTTTAGTTATATTATCTCGTCCAGGAGCTTTGCCTGCTTTCATATTGCGCAAGGCGTCTTCCACTTCTTCTCTGAGTATTTCTGTTCCTTCTCCATTATCCTTAACATTTACTTCTGTTCGTTCATTATTATAAAGATCCTTAATGTATTCTGTCCATCGTTCCCTATATATTTTCTTGATCAATCAACAGTTCTCCTTTCTTTGATCTTAAACATCCAGTTTTTGATTGCGTTTTTCTTCCTGTTAATTCCTCAATTTGTTTGTATATAGCTTCAGCATCTCCTTTTTGTTGCAATTCGATCTCTTTGCATCTCTCTTTTAGCCATGCTTCTTTTGCTTCATTGTATTTTACTACAATTTCTTTATTAAATCTCTTATACTCATCTTTATTTTCTTTATTTCTTCTTCTTGTATCAATTAGCTGCAAAATATCATCTGTCATCCATTTCTTCCTTGACTGGTGGTATGAAATCTTTTGATGTTTGTTGCATTGACTCTTTTAGCATTTCCCACTGTTCATCAATGCTTTGTATCTTCTCTATTGCATTGTACCGGTTCTGAATTGTGATTTTATATTTGTCTTGCAGCTTCTTGTCTGATTTTAGTAAATCTAAATTTAACTTGATGTTAACTGAGGCTCGTTTTGTTGTTTTTAATTTTACTCTAAGCTTTCCCACAACTGGTACATGCTTACTATTGCAATCTGCCCCTGGTCTAGTTTTCACACACACCAGACTGTTTCTAAATCTATTGCTTATCATTATATAATCAATTTGATTACGTGCGTTGTCCCCTGGGCTTTTCCATGTCCACAGACTTCTTGGATGTTGCTTAAACCAGGTGTTTCCTATCATCATGTTGTGTGTTCTTGCCCATTCAATAAGTTTCTCACCTCTTCTATTCCTCTTGCCTAAGCCATAATGACCAACTACTTCCTCAACTCTTTCCTTTCCTACTTTTGCGTTAAAATCCCCAAGAACTATGGTGTTTTCATGTGGTTTGCATTAATGAAGTGCCTCATTTAACTCGTCGTAAAATGTATCAATTGTTTCCTCTAGACTGTCTGCCGTTGGTGCATAAACTTGTATAAGATTTCAATTTCACTAAAAGGACTCTTTATACTTGGGTAAAAGCCTTTCACTGTTCTAGCTCTTTCTGTATCCAAGATGATACCTACTCCCCTTTGGTGTTCAGTACCTCCAGAATAGATTAGTTTATGTTTATCAGAATATATGTCCCCTGATCCGATGTATCTCATTTCGCAAAGTCCCAGTAATTGTAAGCCCATTCTTTTCATTTCTTGTATGACATTTTCTAGTTTACCCTTCTGCATGATGTATCTAATGAAAGGGTATTGTAGAGGTTGTGAGTTTTACTCTTAATTCACATAGAGTTTGTATACTGCTGTGTATATAAACATATTAATAGGTTGTATAGATCATATTTAACTCATACACTCAAGTATGTTTAAGGAGAAGAGGATCCGGTTCTATTGATACAAATGAAGCTGAAACTTAATAATACGGGAGCCATGTTAGCTCAATGGTTATTAAAATCGACTATATAGTACAATAGGAAAGAAGACTTAAAAGAACAGTATAAAAATGGTGCTTGGCTCAATCATTGTTTAATATATATTATTAAATTCATGTAGCTTAACTTGTATTAAAGGCAGGGGCAGTTATGCAAGGAAAAGCTATACTCAACCCCATCGCTATATTGGTCAGATTGCATTAGTGAACATGTTCTTGCGTAACCATCAATACCGTGAGCTGTGTGTTTCATCCATTTTGATCGTGTTTCGATATTCCAATTTCTTACGATGAATGATGAAAACGCATGTCAGGGAACAGTTGGTTGTGTTCACTTTCTGTGCAGTTTCGCCTTATGTCTTTTTTGTTGTGTGCTGAGACTGATATGATGAGGACTACAGCTACCTTTCTTTGTTTGGGAGATGAGTTATAATTCGGATGATTCCACTGGCACGGGCGGTTACGCAATTATGGGTTTTAATTCGTTTGCAGTGATACCGTAGCCTTCCATAACCAAAGAACCATCAACATATATTGTTAAATATGTTTATAACCAATAAGATCCGCTTATTCACATACATTGAACAATCTGTCCTTCAGACAATGAATGCAAGCGTAAGTAGACAGAGTTAGCTACATTTTTAGAATAAGCCATTAAATTATTTAAGAACTACGTAGGGAGGTCAAAACCTCTACAATCTACCAAAATGTGTTAACTACTGAAGGGAGGTCAAAAGTAATGCACACCAATTTTTTTCTCGGAAACTATTCGGGCAAAATGTGTGAAATTTTCACAGATTGTAGCTGAACATCCCCTTTACACTACCTATTTTTCAACATAATCTCCGTCCAAGCGTATTGCCTTACGCCAACGCGAAACTAGGTCATGAATGCCTCGTTTGTACCAAGTTTTGTCCTGCTCGCGTAGCAATTTTTTAACTGCACGGATCACATCCTCATCATTGTCAAAGTGTGTCCCACGCAGGAATGTTTTGAGTGGTCCAAACAGATGGAAATCCGAGTATCGAATTGAATATCCGAGAGTTTTAAAAATTGCGATTGCACTTCCCTTGCTGACTGTAAGCTGCAATGCCAATTGCTGACCAGTGATACGCCTATCCTTACGAATAATGGCATCAGCCCGGTTTAACATGTCTGTGCTGGTAGCCGAGGCAACACGTCCAGAACGCGGTAAATCATGCAGCTCCACTCGTACACTTTCTGCAGCTTTAATTCTCTGAACCCAGCGACTAACTGTGCTGCTATCGACTGCAGAACATTTGTACACTGCACACAGTCGTTTATGAATGTTTGCCACAGTTTCTTTTTCCGCAACCAGAAATTCTATGACAATTCGCTGTTTTATAACGGACATTGTTGACAAGCTCCATTTTAACGGTTCATAGATTGCGTAATATTTAGCTGAATGCTGTGCAATTTGGTACACATAATTGGAACATGTCATATTCCAAGTGTGCACAATTTCATATTCCTATCTTTATTATTAGCCGAGAAAAAAATTGGTGTGCATTACTTTTTGTCCTCCCGTATTATGTTATGTTTCAACAACTCTTGATATTTCCTTCCAGGTGTTTATCATAACTTAAGTAATTTTTGCTTTAGCCGTTATTTCGGACTCTTATCAATGCAGTCGGGCAATCCAATATCAATTCTTCCGCCCTTTCCAAAAAATGTCCGTTCAATCAAAATATGTTAACAAAATATAGTCTTCATCATTCGGAATCTGTCGATTTCAAGAGGTTGATAAAGTGTATTGAGTGCACACATTGTATTCATCTTGTTGCCTGTACTTTCTACCTGGAAAACATGTTCAAATCACTTCTCCCAGAACTGAATGTCTATTCTTTAGAAAGACTCACCTGTCAGAACTTCAACATCTTCTTCTTCTTCTTCTTCTTTCCTTCCTCATCTGCCTTTCAGCGTCGAGGGGAGATATAATTTGCGGTCTTTTGCTCTTCTGTTCGCCTCTGCTGCTGTTATGTTTCCTATGCTTCTAATATTCCATCGATCCATCTTTTTCGTGGTCGACCCTTGGGTCTGTTGTTCTCCCAACGTTTGTTGAAGGCTCGTTGTGTTGTGTTTTGTTCTTTCTGCCTTGTCACGTGGCCGAACCATTTTATCTGTTGTTTCCTTATATATTCTATAGCTGGGGCTATTCCTAGCTTTTTTCTCAGTTCTTCATTTCTGATCTTATCTCTCAGACTGTTTCCTGTCATTCGTCTAACACATTTCATCTCTGTAGAGGTTATTTGTCTTATTGTTCTTGCATCTAGGGTCCAGGTCTGGCATTGGTAGCACAACGTTGGAATGAAGATTGTATTGTATAGTGCTCGTTTTGCCTCCAGAGTTATTTCCTTGTTGGACAATAGTGGTGATAACTGTCCGATGATTTGACAAGCTTTGTTGCATCTTGACTCTATCTCTGCTGTTTGGGAATTGTCGTTAGTCATTAGACTTCCTAGGTATTTGAATTCCTCTACTTGTTTTAGTTGTCTGCCTTCTATAGTTATGTTGATGTTCTGTTTGTTTTGGCGACATTCATGACTTCTGTTTTGTTGATGTTGATTTTCATGTTGTATTTTGTTCCTAAGATGTTGAGTTTGTTTAAGTGTTCTTGTAGGTCTTCTATTGTTTCATGTATTAGTGCCTGGTCGTCTGCAAATAGAAGCTCGTTGATCTCCTCTGTCTCTGATGGGTTGGCTAGCTTGCATATATGGTCCATGTATGTAATAAACAGTAGGGGGATAGTACGCACCCCTGTCTTACACCTGATCTAACTTCGAAGTGGTCTGTGTAGCCTGTTGCTGTTCTGACCCTGCAGCTGCTGTTGGCGTATAGACTTTTAATAATGTTGGTTAGATGTGGCTTACTCCGTATGTTGTTAGTATCTCCCACAGTTGTTCTCTGTTTACTCTGTCGAATGCTTTTTCCTGGTCAATGAAGGCTATGTATAAGTTTTGGTTGTGTTCTGTCGTTTTTTCTGCAAGCTGTTTTAGTGTGAATAGTGCGTCGGTACATCCTCTGTTTTTTCGGAACCCCATTTGAGAATCGCTTAACTGTAGTTCTATTATTGGTCTCAGTCCTTTTTTCCAAGATTTTGGCGTATAGCTTTCCTACATGGCTGAGCAGAGATATACCTCTATATTGATTGCAGTCTCTTTTGCTACCTTTCTTTTTTCCATATTGGTATGATGATTGCCTGTTGCCAGTCTTCTGGGGCTTGTTGTTGGTGCCATGCTGCATTAAATATTCTGTGCAGCCATTGCATTCCTGTTTCTCCCGCTGCTGCTATTATTTCTATTGGAATGTTATCTATCCCTGGTGCTTTGTTTCTTGGTGCATATTTGATTACTTCTTCTATTTCCTCTTTCATGATGTTGGGTTCAGTATTTGTGAGTTCTAGCGTGGTTTTTGTTGTCTTGTTGGTAGTTGGTATGTTTAACAGGTCTTCAAATATTCTTTCCATCTCTGTTGCATACATTGGTTGTTTGATATTGGTTGTCCGTCTTTGTCATTTATCAGCTCAGTCATCATCAACATCACACATTTTAAATGTCATTTTCTATTCTGAAAATTGTCATATGACTTTAGCCCAAACTTATTTGGCATGATATGCAGGAAATCACTGAGAAGTGTGATCGTATTCCTAAATGATTCAGACAATATGATACACCTTTTTCTTATTTGTGTTCCTCACAAGCTGCAACAACTCGGTTTTTAATTGTGTGGTGTCAAATTTGACATTTTCCTTAGCAAGCCATGTCCTATTTTTATCTTTTGTTTGTGGTATAGTGGTACTTTGTCTTCCGCTGACACAACATTGCGATATGATACATTATCCATTTCTAGACATGAGATTCTATCCAGGATTGGAAGAAGATCGTTCTCCAACAGTGCATGAAAATGTGTCCATTCATTTCTCTTTGGCCGCACCTAACGTCGGTACTTTTTCATAGGAAAATAAGTCCACGTCAAGGACAACACCAATTTCGGAGCTTCCAGCATGAGTTATTACGATGTGCTAGCCTTTGTTGCTGGGAATTGTTCTTTTCTGTTCACAATCTACTGATTGTCATTCTTTAGCATAGCTGTGAAGAGCATTGACCCACGATTCGTCCAAATATACAATATCATAGCCTGACTCCGCCCCTCACGGATCTGTCTCAGGTGTTTGCTTCGGGCAGTAATCAATTTTGTTTTCTCACAAATAATATTCATGCCGCTAACAGTTTTCCTAAAAGTGAAGCCGGCGGCTGGTACAATTTTGTTTTCTCACAAATAATATTCATGCTGCTAACAGTTTTCCTAAAAGTGAAGCCGGCGGCTGGTACAATTTTGTTTTCTCACAAATAATATTCATGCTGCTAACAGTTTTCCTAAAAGTGAAGCCGGCGGCTGGTACAATTTTCCATGGCGTATTTTTAGAATTGTCAATACTGCAGTCTGCGTGCAATATTAATTTCATTTTCTGGCAGTAACAAGTACATTTTCACCAAAGATTGTATATATCTCCCATCTCATGTTATCTACGTCCAACTTTCCTTTTTTTTTTTTTTTTGCTTGATATGAATGCGCTCTCAGTCGTGTTTAATCCAACTGGAAATGTATAATCTATTCTGACCAAGCGTCATTTGCGTTTTCTCTCTAGGCTATGAATATCGCAAAATAAATGGCCCATTTTTGATTCCCTATGGAAGTGCTGGTACAGTGAAACGGCAACCTTCTGCATAATTTTAATTTGTTTTTCAAGCTCATTTTGATTATATAAAGGCCAGTTTTTAGAAGCCATCATTATTCCACAATAATCTCACAATAATAACAGAATAAGCCTTTGACATGAACGGATGCTTCGCATTATTTGGTCACTTTTTACCGTTTTCAACTGAAAGTCAGTTGGTGCACAGGGAAATCAAGAATGTGTATTTATTCTGCCTGTTTCAAAACGAAAACAAACTATTTTTGGAAACAGTACGACTGAGCACCGTAGATCTGCTGAAATTATATCCGAACATACTGACAGACTTACAGCGACTGTACCGATAGACATTATAAAACGTCTTGTCCATGAAGTGAAACTCAGGTCAGAAATGAACTTGAACCAGGAATTTCGAGTCCCTGTGTTTTGCCTAGTGTTAAAATACGGCAGTGCGTCAACATGTCGATTTAAATGTAGCCTAAAGAAGAAATCTTGGAAACTAGATCAAATGTCTAAGAGTATAAAACATTTTTATAAAGTCACGGATATTCTGAGCCTGCAAACAAACGTTCACTGCGATCTAACAGGTATTTTCACCCAAACTGAAAACAAAAGTATTCATGAATCTTTGAACTGGCTATAGAAGAAGTTGTATCTTTGATAAACTGTTAATGAGGAAAGGAAAAGTGTTCTGAAATGAGTTTCATAAACAAACATTTGTTGTCTTTTCTAACAGATAAGTAACGCCTTTTTTACAGTGAGTAAAAATGTTTAGGTCTAGTCAATTGTTAACATTTTAAAATATATAATTAATAAGCGTTAGCATTAATTGCGTCTTTCTTTTTATTACCATATATTTAGATTAATAGAAGGAACTAAGATTTCTTGTCTTTGTTAATGCTGATGTATATCACCATCAAATATATGATGATTTCATCCCAAATAAAAAGTTATTGATTCCAACTTCATAAAATTGACTTTTAAAGAAGAAAAGCGCATTGAAACCTAACGAAAAATCAAACAGTTTAGGACTAGTACTTGGAGTTTGTCAAGGATACGCTAAGTAACGTTTCTGTTCTGCCACAAATATCAGTCTCATTGTAGCCATCTTGCGATCGCAGGTCAGGCAGCTTCAGAAATATTAATACACTGCACTACTGATAGTGTGTGTGTGCAGTTGTTTTATCTATGGCAACATAATTAATATCGTCACTACGATCATGGTGTTTAATTTGTTTTTATTAAAAGTTTTGCTAACATGTCATTCCCCTGTGTGGGGTGACCAATTTCTACAGCAGTCAATCCTTGCATGAGTATTTCATATTTCTCAGATCTTCTAGCGTGTGTTCTTCTTTTAAGTCTACAATGTATCATGTCCTATGTAATAACTTCCTCTTCGACATTATGATTTTACCTAACTAGTTTACTGTGTTAGTCTTCGCCAATAATTTTTACTATAATATTAATTTGTCGCAGAACAACATGTTTGTTCCCTCTCTGTAATTGGTATTCTGAATATTCTCAGTAATGTTTAAATTCGATGTGGCGTATGATATTCAGTGTAGATCGTAGGATATACTTGGTATTTCACTGGAACATGTTGCCATAGAAATATTTGGTGCTTGAAAGATGAAGTTGAGTTGTTATACCAGTTCACTATTAAAGCGGTATGTCCAGGGGATATTTACTATCTTCTTTATCTACTCAAAGTAGTTGTTATTGAACATAACGTTGCCTTCCTCGACACGTCTAAACTGGATGCGGCCAGACACTTTCATACAATTTTTATCAGTAATTTTAAAAACACACAAGACTCTGTAGTACTTTTCAGCAGAAGTGATCAGTTCTTGAAGGTCTTTTAGTACGATTTTGCTTTTAAATATTATTGAATAATCACCGAACGTTTTTAATTAGTTCTAGATCAGACTGTAGCTGGTATATTCTCATACTGCCACATTAATTAATTGTAAAGTCCCGTCATGCCAAGTGGCGTATAGGAAATATGTTTTTAGTGGTCAAACTTTCTCAGCACATGATTTTGGGGGTAATGTGGTCGGTATTACGCCAGTGCCGCTTTAATTTACCAGAAAAAAAATCCGGTACTTATTTAAGGCTGTAAGAACTCGAAAGCCGTTCATCAGGATCGGACCCTACCTCTTGTCTTTGTAGTCCAGTTCAGTAACCACTGAGCTATCGCGGTTACTATATATATATTGCATTATGTGCCACACCGATTGACGTAGGCGATCATGTCCTTCCACAATCTTCTATCCACAGTGCATCGTATCAATTCTTTTGTTGATAGTTTTCCTATAGTATCTTCTCATTTTGCTATCCTTGATCTATCTTTCCTTGTATATTGCCACTTGTAACAAGGTATTCCAACTTTCCTCTTCTCATGATGTGCACGAAAAATGTTGATTGTATATTTCTGATGTTTTTTTTATGAGCTACCTTTTTTGTTTTAGCCTCTGAGAATTTACTCGTTGATCTCTTCAGCTGTCCAGGGAAATTTCAACAATCTTCTGAGAAATCTTATCACTGTGACTTCCAATCGTCTTTTCATTTGTATGTCAACTGTCCACTATTCGCTTCCATAGGTCAGAATGGCTCTATACAACACTGATGAACTCTCTTTGTCTTTTCTATTGACATCGACTTGTTGCATAAGATGTTTTTTCATCTTTTGCTATTTTGGCCTGAGATATTCTGCTTTTTATTTCTGTATTGCGTCTTCCATCTAATGTTGTTATTGTACCCACGTATTTAACGTGTTGCAAGTATTTGAAGTGTTTTGTCCTGTTTTATTGTATGCTGCATAATGTTAATGGATGTTTCTTCGATATGGCCATTACTTCTGGTTTCTTACCATTCAGATTAGGACTTATCTTGTTGATTTATTTTACTATTATGTCTATATATTTTTCTAGCTCATTCTCTCTTTCTGATATTAAGACTGTGTCACCAGCAAATCACAAATTGTTTACATTGTGACCGTTGACTTCCAATCCTTTTTTGGTCTCCTATTGATCTTATACTATTTTCGCTGTAAAGTGAAAACAAATCTGGCGACAGAACACAGTCTTGTCTGACTCTTTAATTTATATCATGAAACTGTCCTTATTAATATATGTATATATTATATATATATATATATATATATATATATATATATATATTAGTAGTAGCCTCCGTCAGTTATAGTTGACTATGGATTTTCAGTACCCCTAGAAATGTTATTTTTTCCTTTCTTTTCTTTCGTCGTGTATTCTCTTTCTCTATGAATCTGTCAACTTCTTCTTTGAGGTGAACCTTTAGAGTGTGTTTCCAGAGATTGTGGCCTGCAGCTATGTCTTCCCATGCTGCCGGGTTTATGTTTAGAGTCTTCATGTCGCGTTTACACACATCTACAAATCAAAGTTTTGGGCGCCCCCTAGTTCTTTTACCATATGCCAGTTGTCCGTAGAGTATATCTTTTGGTACACTGCCATCATTCATACGGTGTACATGGCCAAGCCAGTGTAACCTACGTTGTTGGAGAACGTGTAGATATTCAGTAGGGCTGTGCAAGTCAGGACCACCACGTTTGTCACTTTATCCTTCCAGGTGATACCAAGAATACGGTGTTGACATCGCATATGGAATGCATTTAGCCTCCTCTCCTACTTTACATAGGTCGTCCATGATTAGCTACCATACTGGAAGATACTAATTATGCAGGCATTGTACACTGCGTCTTTTGTTTTAATTGTCAGTTTGCTGTTTTGCCAGACACGCTTAGAAAGACGGACAAAGGTGGTAGCAGCTTTAGTAATACGAGTGTCAATTTCTGTATCTAAAGATAGTCTGTCGCTGATGACAAACCTCAGGTAGTTATACTTCCGCACGATATCAAGTTTATAGTTGTCGATAGAGATTTCAGGTGTTGCTTCGACGTCCTGACCGAGTATGTTAGTTTTCTGCAAACTTATTATTTGACCGAAGTTTCGGCAGGCATGCGCAAAGCGATGTACCATGCTCTGGAGTTTTTCCTGACTTTGCGTGACAAGAGCGGCGTCGTCAGCAAATAACAGATCTCTCTCTCTCTCTCTCTCTCTCTATATATATATATATATATATATATATATATATATATATATATATACGTTTAAACCATATCAGATTGCATATCTTTTTGCGGAATGTCCCCATCACAGTTGGCCTCAAGTATATGTGTCTAGGTACATATCTCACACTTCTGCAGTCAAGTCTAACATCTCTTCAATGTCTTGTAACCACATTCCTCTTTGTCTAAACCAGTCTTTACTTCCAGCAACCAATCCTTTTTGTATTGTTTTTTCCTCACCACTGTGTCTTTTGATCAGGCAATAACAATTTAATTCCCTGTATATGATATTGTTTCTAACTAATTCTCTCCAACGCTCCCGTATTTTAATGTATCTTCATATCTATTTTTACTTACATAAGACGTTCTAAGACAATTTATCACTTATGTTATCAAGTATTTTTTTATTACGTGACTTTCTCGTCAAACTGGTTTTTTGTTTTGGTTCCGTTATCTTCACCCAGAACCCAGTCTACTACAGTGATAATGGCTGTTGAATTACAATTTCGGCGTGCCATTATTTACATCGGGAGCCGCGGTAGATCAGTGGTTAGTGAACTGGACTGCAAATTTATGGTCACTAACACCATATTTCCTTGACGGTTCTTGGCGTGACGAGGGCTCTTTACTTTAATATTTTTATTTACATCGTTTCCTTGTTGTCTTTAACGAGTGCTGCAAATTAAATTCATAGAAGCGTTTTCAGTAAATAAGAATGTTTTGGGGAAATTCCCAATTTAATGATTTCCCAGAAAATGTCTCTGAAGAGTGCCTATTTCACATGGTGATTAAATTATACTTATGGTTAGTCGAAGGCCCCGGTAGCATTGGAAACGAATTAAAATCCATAATTGCTCAACCGTCCGTGTTAGTGGAATCATCCGAGTTAAAACTCATCTCATTGAAGGATCCAAACAAAGAAAGGTAGGTGCAGTTCGTATTATAGCAGCCACAACACACGCAAAATACATAAGGTCTAGCCGCACCGAAAGTGAACGCAACTATGTGTCCTTTGTAAAACGATACGATCATCATCAGAGCAATTTGAATATCGAAACACCATCCAGATGAAAAACACAGCACAGAGCGCTAAACTCAGTAGCTACGGAAGTAGGACAAAATAAAATGTTCAGAATTTAGGGAATTATATGCGAATGGAGATTAGTAAGAGGAATGTATGTAAATTAGCAAAACAAAGTCTCATGGTGCGCAGACGATATAACAAAAACAAAGTCTCATGGTGCGCAGACGATATAGCAATACAAAGTCTCATGGTGCGCAGACGATATAGCAATACAAAGTCTCATGGTGCGCAGACGATATAGCAAAACAAAGTCTCATGGTGCGCAGAACAGGAAATCAGAATAAAATAAAACAAGCTAAATGAATTTAAAACAAAAAGAAAGAAGTCAATAAAAACACAGTCAGTGTTTTATTGTATCAAATACAAGATATATTTTGGGAATTATGGATTGAGCAGGATTAATTAGCCTACAACGATATGAATATTAAAGTGTTTTTATTTTTTTTTTTTAACAAAATCTCACTTCTCCTGTTAATGATAATATGATAGTGACTACCTCTACCCAGCCAAGCATTTGATACAATTAACGTCTTCTATTTGAGGTGGTGGAGAGCTTACAAAATGTAAGTATTAAGATATGGTATACATACATACAACCAGTCATAAAGTTCAACCGTAAACATATTATATTGACTCTCCACCCACTCGTGGTAAAGTTATTTATTAGGAATTTAATTTGATATGTTCACAGTATACAATTTTAAATGTAGACATTTCTAAATCATATAACCTATCCGTATCATCAAGTTGCGCACTAAAGATGAAATTTATATATATAAAGTGTGTGTAAACACAAATAAATAGTTTCTATATGTGTGTGTATATATATCTGTATATATATGTATATGTGTGTGTGTGTTTGCGTGTATGTGTGTGTGTGTATATATATCTGTATATATATGTATATATATCTGTATATATATGTATGTGTGTGTGTGTGTGTGTGCGTGCGTTGCGTGCGCGCGCGCGCGTGTGTGTGTGTGTGTGTACACACACGCACGCGGTCACATAATGAACAAGTCACGCTCGCTGGTCCACAGGGTTTACCATCCTTTTTCATGAGTCTTTTCTGTTCTAAGTTTTGTCTTAGCACAGTCTCAAACGTTGTTATACCGTTCCTTATACATGCTCTCCATGATGTGCGATCACTTGACATATATATAAACCTTTTGTTCCTAACTTCATTGACATCAAAAAAGCATTTAACAGCATTCATGAATATTCTTTGTGGACAATTCTGAAGCAATATGGCTTACCATCAAAAATCCTAAATATTATCAAAGACATGTATGATGGATACACATGTGCAGTTCGTACAGAGGAAGGACTGAGCGAATGTTTTCCAATAGAAACTGGGGTTAAACAAGGATGTATTTTATCGCCCTTGTTTTTCGTTTTATTTTTTTTGTAAGGTATGCTGATGATAGAGAATTATTCGCCAAGAGTGAAAATGAGTTACAAGACATGTTGGGCATCATAGTGAAAGAAAGCAAAATTAAAGGACTCAGCCTTAATAGCAAAAAGACAGATGCAATGGTAACAACAAGGAAAAAGACATCACCTCAGTGAAAATAAGGAAAGTGGAACTATAATAAAACAGGTAAATTAATTTAAATATTTGAGAACTTTGTTAACCTCAGACGGAAGTTGTACAAAAGAGGTGAGATGCAGAATGGCTCAGGCAGAAGCAGCTTTCCAGAAAATGAGGAGGATACTATGCAATCCATTTATGACAATAGAAACAAGAAAAAGAGTTCTTAAATGTTATGTAGAGCCACTCTTAACAATTGGATGTGAATCATGGACAATAGGACAACAGACAAGAAATCACTGGAATCGGTAGAAATGTGGTTTTACAGAAATATGTTGAGAATACCATGGGCAGCTAAGAAGAGTAATGAAAATGTTCTGAAAGAGGTCAAAGCAAAAAGAGAGCTAATTTCCAATATTAGGAAGAAACAATCATCATTTTTTGGCCATGTAATAAGAAGAGAACTGGAATATATTGTAACAACTGGAAAAATTGATGGA
Source organism: Megaustenia siamemsis (assembly GCA_032433765.1). Classification (NCBI taxonomy): domain Eukaryota; kingdom Metazoa; phylum Mollusca; class Gastropoda; order Stylommatophora; family Ariophantidae; genus Megaustenia; species Megaustenia siamemsis. The sequence continues at coordinate 54,438,168 of JAVIAB010000101.1, read as the reverse complement.
CGAAGAGATAGAGGGAAGCAAAGAGAGAAAATACCAGATAGCTTAAGAGAATGGCTCGGCAGAAGGTCAACAACATAAATGATAAGGAACTGTCGAGAACGAAATTTTTGGAGAGACATGATCACCTACGCTAGCTAGTAGGCCCGGTACTTGATGATAATGATGCTATTTGGAATAGTTATGGTCTTCATAATGAAGAAATGCTGCACTAGTAACAAAGGCATCGAACAAGGAGACCATTTGGAGGCCCTGGACTATGCTGATTACATGATGTCCCTAAAATTCAGATAAAAACGATGCAGGAAGACACAATGAACTATCATCAATAGCCAGCAAAATTGGGCTTGAGATCAATCATGAAAAGAAAGGCATTAAAAGCTTAATTCCAACAGACGACAGAATACACATGGAAAATAAACCAGTGGAAGAAATCGACCACTTTATCTATCTTGGAAGTCACATTGACCGGGAAGAGGATACAAGGAAAGAAATTAGAATCAGAATAGCTAAAGCAGCAATGTCTTTCAGAAGCCTTGAAATGTTGTGGAAATCAAAACTTATCAGCACAAACACAAAACTTAGACTATTAAAATCAAACGTACTATAACCCTTACGTAAGCATGTAAGAGCTGGAAAACAACAAGAAACAGAAACAATGTTGAGCTCATTAAAAAATAAATGTCTAAGGAAAATACTTGGAATAGCGTAGAACGAATTCAAACCAAACCAAGAAATTAGAGAAATCGCGAATCAATCACTAATATCTTCAGTAATCAAGAAGTAAACAAGAAATCGCAATCCTACGATTGGCATATTTTTACAATACTTAGGACATTCTACCACAACGAGCGGAGCGTTACTGAGAGGGGATATACGTAGGAGGTCAAAAAGTAATGCACACCAATTTTTTTCTCGGCTAATAATAAAGATAGGAATATGAAAATTTGCACACTTGGAATATGACATGTTCCAATTATGTGCACCAAATTGCACAGCATTCTGATTAATATTACGCAATCTATGACGGTTAAATTGGAGCTTGTCAACAATGTCCTTTACAAACAGCGAATTGTCATAGAATTTTCTGGTTGCGGAAAAAGAAACTGTGGCAAACATTCATAAACGACTGTGTGCAGTGTACAAATGTTCTGCAGTCGATAGGAGCACAGTTAGTCGCTGGGTTCAGAGAATTAAAGCTGCAGAAAGTGTACGAGTGGAGCTGCATGATTTACCGCGTTCTGGACGTGTTGCCTCGGCTACCAGCACAGACATGTTAAACCGGGCTGATGCCATTATTCGTAAGGATAGGCGTATCACTAGTCAGCAATTGGCATTGCAGCTTACAGTTAGCAAGGGAAGTGCAATCGCAATTTTTAAAACTCTCGGATATTCAAAGATTTGCGCTCGATGGGTTCCTCGGTGCCTAACAAATGATCACAGAGTTCAAAGGAAAACATTCTGTTCTGAATTGTTGAAGCGTTTCGGTGTTGAAGTAGAAATGTTTTTTGTCAAAAATTGTTACCGGTGACGAAACGTGGGCACATTATTATGAGCCTGAAACAAAAATGCAGTCAATGGAATGGCATCATCCGCAGTCACCAAAAAGAAAAAAATCAAAACATCTCCATCAGCCGGAAAGGTGATGATCACTGTCTTCTGGACATTGATGGTGTGATTCTTGTTGATGTAATGACAAGAGGTGAGACAATCAACTCGACAGCTTACATCAATACACTGACAAAACTCAAAATCGGTTCCACAGAGTTCGGCCTAATAAACCATCTGCAGATTTGTTGCTTCAACATGACAATGCACGCCCTCACACAAGTCTGGTAACACGGGAAGCAATCAACAAATTTGGTTGGACTTAACTGCCCCATCCTCCTTACAGCCCTGATCTGGCTCCCTCAGATTTCCATCTGTTTGGACCACTCAAAAAATTCCTGCGTGGGACACACTTTGACAATGATGAGGATGTGATCCGTGCAGTTAAAAAATGGCTACGCGAGCAGGACAAAACTTGGTACAAACGAGGCATTCATGACTTAGTTTCGCGTTGGCGTAAGGCCAACGTTTCGCTTGGACGGAGATTATGTTGAAAAATAGGTAGTGTAAAGGGGATGTTCAGCTACAATCTGTGAAAATTTCACACATTTTGCCCGAATAGTTTCCGAGAAAAAATTGGTGTGCATTACTTTTTGACCTCCCTTCAGTAGTTAACACATTTTGGTAGATTGTAGAGGTTTTCTTTTGTTGCGAAATTGCGGTTGCAAATTTTTTTTTGGGGGGGGGGGGGGGTGGGTAAGCGGGAAATGGGGGGGGGGTGGGGAACTTTTTTGTATTTTATTGGATGCTTAGTGATTTTATTGGTCATACTAATATCGGAGGTGTGGGTGTGTGCACGGTAAAACTACAAATTTAACAAAAACTGGTCGATAAAACGGCGTTAGCGTGATATATAGTTGCATTGGTGTAGGTGTTCCAAAAAAGTATATAGTATAATATTAATTGTCGTTGCTTATACTGGATGGATGTATTAGTCATGTAATGAGAATGGTACCGCTGGAATTTATTGTGACAACTGAGACAATTGAGGCGACGAAGAGATAAAAGGAAGCCAAGAGAAAAGATACCAGACAGCTTAAGGGAATGGCTTTAGCAGAAGATAAACAAGAGCAATGATAAATAACGGTCTAAATCGATAGTTGTGGAGAGACCAGATCACCTACGTCAGCATGCATGGAACTTGATGATGATGACATATATTATGTTTCCAGTTTGAGCGACTCCATTGAAAACATTACTTGTGAAGGGCTATGTCTGATTGTATCAAAAAACACTCACTATCACAACAAATGAACCAGCGTTGCTTGAATCCTCATGAAAGGCACACGATATAGACAAGTTGGTGGAATGCATCACGCTAACAGCAAATTTACGGTGGCCCAACGTGTCTGTTTAATGATCTATTCATAGTCGACGTAGAAATGAAAAGGGATACTTATTAAACTGTAATGTTGAACACAACATTTACTCAGTCGTCTCTTTTGTTTTTATTTTGGAAAGAATGATTCCATAGTGGAGAGACATTTCATCATCATTGAGTGCCGTTTTCCACATCGAAGGTTGGCTACCATGGAGCGCCATTCTGCTCTGTCTCTTGCCTTGATGGTGCAGAATGTCATAGTCAGACATGTCCATCTTTTGATTTTACTTGTGCATGTTAATCTTGGTCTACCTCTGCCTCTTTTACCCTGTTTTTTCCCTTCCAAGATTATATTCAGTAGACTGCTGTTTCTTTCAGCAAGCCCTAAAAATCTCATTTGTCTTGTTCTAAGTGTGTTTAGTCGTTCTCTTTTAATCTTTAGTTGTTTTAAAACTTCGTTTGTTTTCTTTTCTTTCCATCCTATTCTTACTTTTCTTCTAAACATTCGCATTTCAAGGGCTTCAATTTTCTGCTTTGTTTCTAGTCTAATATCCATGTTTCTGCATCATACAGGAATGTTGGGAAAATATAACATTTGTTAACTTTTAAACAGAGAGGCACATGTAAACGTTAGTAAGATTACCGGTGACAGATTTTGTTAAGTAATCACACGTGCGGTTTTAATGAGAGAGAAGAAGATGAAATTGTGTTTGTGCCACAGATGTCAATGAACAATGACGTCACTCAGAGGTTTCGCTGAAGCAAACACAACATAAATAAAATAAGAGGGGAAAAAACATCATAAGGAGAACATTCAGAAACAAAATGATACGATGGACTGAACATTTGTGAATGCATTCGGTAATGTCTGATGTAAGAACAAAAAGATTGTTTCGAGATGTGTAAAGGGATATGCGTTTAAGAGTTGATAACACTCATGATAATATATGTTTAGTGGTAGGTTTCTAAGATCACATATCTTATCTTCCCTGGTAGGCTTCTGATGCCGGTAAAAGCACTGACG
>JAVIAB010000101.1:52254218-52409218 GCA_032433765.1 Megaustenia siamemsis | reverse complement strand
ACCATGCAAGCAATTGGACACGTGAAACTGAAATCAGGTAGGAAATCCGTTAATTGATTGTAGAGTATCAGCCTGGAATCAAATAGAGATACAGTTGTAGTGATTGATTAATGGCATATTGGAATCACAGAGACACACAATTAGGTTGTTGAATGGATAGCGTGTTGGAATCATACAATCTTTTTTTTTCTTCAACTTTGGCGAAGTCCCTAGAGACAAGGAACTGAATTTGCGTGTTAATCTATTGTTCCCTTGCAACCGTCGGTACAGGGACCCCTCGCCGTACAGGCAGATAACTCCATCTTTGGAGGTACTCATATATTTTCGTCGATGAGTAACTGACGTTTCAAGCCGGGTCTCCCTGATGAGACCAGGGGTTGTTACCGCAGAGAGAAATTAAAAATAACATTCCCAACTAGTTCAGCCGGGATTTGAACTCACAACCTCTCTGTCTAAGGCCGGCGCGTATATAGCATGGAAGTAGACAGTTGACATTATGTGAGGACAGGTAACTCTTACAGTGAAGCAGGCACAAGACTGAAAGTGACAGGTCGAAACCAGAGAAGCAAGTGATTGTATATCCCTATGATGGAATCGGAGAGGTAAGTGATTGGATATCGTTATACATGAACCAGTGAAGTAAGTGATTGTATATCCCTATGCTAGAATCAGAGAGGTAATGAAAGGATATCGATATATAGGAATCCGAGAGAGAAAATTGATTGGAAATTGTGAGGCTGGAATCAGAGAGGTATGTAATTTGATAACGTCATGTTGGAATAAATTGACAGGATATCGTTATGCTAGAGCAAAATAAGTGATTGCTTGCATACCATTAGATTGAAATCAAAGATGTGAGCGAGTGCAAAGAAATCAAGAGTTAATCGACTCGACAGTGTCAACCCGGAATCAGACCAATTATTAATTGATTCCATTGCCGTCTCACCAATCAAAATGTTCCAGGTACACATTTTTTCATTCACAAACGGCGGTTATTTCACCGAAATATCATAATATAAACCCACTTCCCTAGATCTAATCAAGAATGGTCTCAAAACAAAAACACAAACCGAATCGTCTGTTCACATCCCCATTTTGCTTCATTTCCTGTTCAGAGAATTGGACACCTGAAACGGATTTCCTATGACCAATAGGTTCAATACAAAAATGCAATGTCGTCGCAAACAGAAAAAAAAATGCAGTAATGGTTCGATTATAAAATAAATTAGATATACTGTAACACGTTTACTTACTAGTTCCGATTGTGGATCCCTTGTGAGGTTTGGTGTATGAGGATTGTAGTGAGGAGAAAAAAACGAAATGTTCCATTAACTTTCTATAATTAAAGATATAACACAAGTGACTAACACATAGTTGGTGTAAATAATCGATTATAAGAGAGTTCCTTGATTTATTCAATAAATTATACACCCCCCCCCCCCCCCAATTCTCTCCGATCAGAACAAAATAGATGATGTTAATTAACTACAGCAATTCGTTTACCTCGGTGACGCTGTCGATCTGAAGAAAAAAAAGGGAATACAAGTAAACTCCACATATAGAATTTTGAACTGTAGACATGCAAGCAAATATCCAAACCAGTAGGCACGGCTGCATCATTGCCACATCTACCAAATGTTGATTTACGTGCTTTTATTTCTCCTTCATTTGTTCTTTTTCAACGTGGACGATTTTTTTAATAATGTAGACATATTATTTTCCTGCTGTTACTATCTAAGTAAAAGTCTGCAAAAATGATTCCTTTCACTATACTTGAAGGAAAGTTTGAATATATTTCTACGGCATCATTTAAAGTGACATCATTACTCTTCTAGCTGCCCATGATGCTTTCAACATTCATCCGTTAAGCCACATTTTTGTGGCACCTAATAATTGTTTTCACCCATATCCGAGTGTCATCGATTCATGCCTGTGTGATACGAGTATATCGATCTTAGCTCCATGCAACACTGATAAATTTCGTTTAAGTTTTTTTTTTTTTTTTTTTTCATTTTGAATACCCAAAATAAAAGGCAGAATACGTATTTTCATTCGTTTAATTGCACTACTTGCTCGAGCTGTTCTGCATCCCGCATATGTTGCACATCTACCATTTGAAGTTAGCGTTGTTCTCATTGATTTTAAAATCCTTGTGAAAACTCGCGCCCTTGTCGTGAGAGGCAGTAACAGGATAAATTAGGTGATTGTTATGATTGGGCGGATAGTAATTATTACATTCATCCTGGCTGACCTCAAAAGATCCTACCGAACGAAGGATTTGTGAAAATTACTCAGGTTCAACAAGCCTGTTGTGGAAACAACATCGCAACAAGATTTATATCGAGATACACACAAAAACATTGAAGGGAAAATAATTATGTAAACATTACAAGACAAAGGGACAAAATAGTAGTGCTAAATATGAACATTGAACACACAGGTGAGGAAAATAAAATATAAACAAATGAAAATAATGGGAGAAAAAAAGCTTTATTTAGATTAGCTGATATGTGGCGTAAAGGAAACAACAGCAAGAAAGTTCACATAGACTATATGTACTTGTTAATTTATTCAGGGGGAACAGCGTCGGAAAATAGAGTGATTTTCTAGTACATCCAGACATAGCAAGTTGCATACTGTAAGTCAGTAGTAATTCAGACAGAATAATACATTTGTACATCACAAGAGAAGAAACACTTATATTCTTTACGCAATGATAATTAGATAAGAGTACAAAAATAAGAGATCTTTGATTAGCTTTCTGACAGTTACAGTGGAAGTAGAAGTATATAGCACACTTTAGGTCAATGAAGACTTCAATAAAATGGTCAGTAACAATAGACAAAATGTATCTGCCTATATGTAATTTCCCACATGTAGTTAAACTGGCGATGTAAATGAGAATAGACACAGAATGTTGAATGTATGTAGTTAGGACAATCGTGCCATCATCAACACTTGTATATAGAATAACGTGATGCATGCTATAAGTTGAATAATACCATCGCGTGTATAGGTTTTTTATTCTAATGTGATAACTGTATTATCAGTCTAAGAGAATTGCAAATAAATTTAATGCAGAGCTGGGTAATGAATATAAGTGTTAACAAAATTGTGGATATTTGAACTTGAGATATCGCGGTATTCAGGTTGGCAGACCTGGATGGTAGCCTGGCAAAGATATAGTACCCACAATTCTTCATGTGACCTGATATTCGCGACATAACTATTAGATATCAATAAACACGGCAATGTGCACGTACTACTTGAAAAACAATCAGATCTTCTAATGTTAGTCTACCCTCCTCTGCTGAATTATCGCAAATATGTTTACAATTTTAAAACAAAGATGTACTGAGTTCCCCATAAATCAGATGCTTCCAATGATACAGTTGTATTTTCTTGCTGATGTCGTTTGAAGTACCAGGCAATGTAGGAAATGACATCACATGAACCAGAAATAAAACTACCAGATGTAGAAGGTTCCAGCAGAAAGGTTAAGCGGTAGATGGTTACATAGCATTGTCATTGTAACAAATCAACGAACACCTATTGACTGATTAATAACAATAATAATAAACCTTTTGGAAGAATAATGGAACAAGAAAATGTTTATAATACCGTGACATCTAACTGTTGAAATATTGAAACAAAATGTTTGCCAAAATTATTGAAACAAGATTAAGACCTATCATAGCACCCCAGTTGGCGAAAGAACAGATGAGTTCCATATCCCATAGTGTAATTTTTGTAATGTTTTAGAAATGTAACTCTACAGGGCAACGGAATCACTTAAACAGACAGCTGTCTTCATAAGACAGTCCGGAATCCTACTCTGAATGAGCCATGATAGAAAGAAGAACTGTTATTTGTACTAGTGAGGAATTAGTGAATTCATGTGGCTTCTCTTTGTCTGTGTGTATGATGTCAAACCAGAATTCTACTAAAAGTTATACAAGGAAGGATTCAGAATAAAATTAACAATGAACTAGATGAGCAGCAATTCGGATTCAAGAAAAACAGTGGGACAAAAGAAGCCATATTCAGCATGAGGACATTGATTGAAAAGTGCATAGAAGTGAACAAACCAATATATGCCTGCTTCATAGACTACACCAAAGCATTTGATAGAATACACCATGAGCAACTTATAGAATGCCTAAAAGATATAAATCTGGATGACACAGACATACGACTGATATGTAATTTGTATTGGGAGCAAACAGCAATAATAAAATATAACAAGGAGAACTCTACACCCTTTGATATAAAAAGAGGAGTAAGACAAGGATGCATCCTATCACCAAGCTTGTTCAATTTATACACTGAGCAAATCTTTAAAAACATCAGTGAGATGCCAGGTCTTAACATTAATGGGAAGATAATCAATAACCTAAGATATGCTAAAGATACTGTTCTACTAGCAGAGAATCCTAACGATCTACAACAATTACTTAATGTAATAAACATGACAAACAAAAAATATGGACTAGATATGAATATAAAAAAATACTAAAACTATGATCATAAGCAAAGAAAATTCTCAAGACCTACAATTAAATATCAAAGTTGAAGGAATGCATCTAGAGACAGTCCAGAGCTACAACTACCTGGGGCATACTATAACCAGTGATGGAAAATGTACAACTGAAATAAATAAAAGAATAGTTATGAAAAGTAATTTCAATGCCATGAAAAATATACTAACATCAAAACAAATAACACCAGGGCTGAAACTAAGAATAGCAAAATGTTAAATCTTCTCAATATTCCTGTATGGTGCAGAAACATGGACATTAGACCAGAAAACAGAACAGAAAATTGAAGCCTTTGAAATGTGGATTCATAGAAGAATAGGTAGAATTGGATGGAACGAAAAGAAAACAAACGAAGAAATTTTAAATCAACTAAAAATGAACAAAGAACTACTAAACACAATTAGAGCAAGACAAATGATATTTTTTTGCCATGTTAAAAGACATAACAGTCTAATTAATGTAATATTAGATGGGAAAATACAAGGTAAAAGAGGCAGAGGCAGACCAAGACTATCATGGACGAGTAACATCAAATGATGGACAAGTCAGACTATGGCAACCTGCACCATCAACGCAAGAGACAGAGTGGAATGGCGCTCCATGGTAGCCAACCTTCGATGCGGAGAGGGCACTCGATGATGATGATGATGTCAAAATAAAAGTAGATTTCTATTTGATGATCGAATGATTTATTTAGTTTAGGGATTGGCGAAACAATTTTTCTAAATTTATTTGCTTTCAATTTTTGACACTACACTATATCACTATAAATGGTAATAAATATGTTCGTGCGCTTTAAAATGAACGAAATTAATGTACAAATATGTATAAATATGTGTAAACTATGATAAGTAAGTAGATGCTGATGTTACTTTTGATTAGAAACATTTTAGTAGAAATGTAGTTTGCAATATCTAAGAACAATATTCCCTGAAGCTGGAAGATCACTAAGTAAATAGACATCGGATGAAACAAGACAAACGAAATACTTTCTCAGATTTCCTCTATGCATACTGAGCTTCAACACAAAGCAATAAGTATCAGCACCAAGAAACACCGCGTTAGAGCATATATTCCTACATTGTGCCGTCAACGCCAAAATTGTCACTTGCAAATATGAATAAAAGGAAGCTTCTCACTACGGAGATGAGATTACTGAGTAAAGCACTTGGAGTGACCAGAAAAAAAAAAAGAATTAGGGATTATATTATAAGGGAAATAATAGACATTGGGCAAATACTAAGCTACACATAGTAAAACAAATAAATTGGTTTGAATATCTAGAAAGAATTATGTGTTATTACTTACCATTCATGACATATATTGAAAGAGGAGAAGGGTGAAGTGCAATAAACAAACACAGAGTATGCTGGAGTGACTTCATCAAAGAAAGGCTGCAACATCAATTAACAATGGTTGAAGACGACAAACTGAAGAGATCCAGAACTTTGTCTCTCTCGACATCGAAACTCGTATAAGAAGGAAGTGAAGAGAAAAGAATCAGCGAGACAGAGAATACATGATGTACGTGTCAGCAAGTTACATGGAGTCTCTTTGAACAAACCGAATGTGAAACGATGGCCATTTGTGACTTACTCGGTTTCATTTTTCTCTTCTTCTATCTCGTTTTCAGCTTCTCTTTCTTCTACGTCTTTTCTCTCTACTACATCTTGTCCCTCTTCTCCCTCTTGAGCTGGAATAAAAGTGAGATAACTTTTGATTAATTAAAAGCAGCTGGCATAACAGAACATCTAAACACTAACACGCATATATATATATATATATATATATATATATATATATATATATATACTTTCTGCTGTGGAATTATGTAAACCATAAATATAGGTCCAGCTTCACTTCTGTGCCTACTTCTTGTGGTGCTACTCGTATTTTCCATCGTACGCACGTTGATCATCCCTAATTCCCGTATACATTTACTTGCTTCCCCATGTCATATAATGTAACAACCTGCAACTGTTTGCAGAAGAGAGAACATGCAACTTTCCTGCTGTCTTGTAGACATACTAAAGATAGTGACAGACTAAGGGAAGGTGTCCTAATGTAAATCACACACTATATTCTGGATGCCATCTTTCTCAGTCGTAGACGGAGTTAACCGTCTTTCTGGCATCCACTGTATCTTCTTTCAATTCCAAACGTATGGAGTTTGTCCCTCCTTCGAAAATCCTTGATATGAAGTCGAGAGGGGGATGGTGTAACTGGGTAAAGCACTATCTCCATTTTCCGTGCCCATGCAATGTAGGCAAAGTGAAATGAGGAAGAAAGCAGCAATGTTTAAACTTCGCACATTGAACGTATGGACCATGTGCCCTGGACTTGCTAAAGCAAACACACTGAAAGAAGGGGAAATTGGAACTTAACTGTCCTACAACATGAAAGACCCCAACAATCATGTCGATGCTCAGATGTCGAAGACTACGATAGCTGGGAAATGTCCAGCGAATGGAAGAGAAGGGCATCACCAGGCAAATACTCGTACTATATGGTGAACTAACACACGGAAAAATACAAATTGACATACCTAAATAACGATATAGAGACATCTGTAAATCATCTCTGAATGACTTCTCCATATGTGAAAATGACTGGGAACATCTGGCAAGTGATCGCACATCATGGAGAGCATGTATGAGGAACGGTATAACATCATTTGAGACTGTGCTAAGGCAAAACTTAGAAGAGAAATGACAAAGGGTGGAAAACCATGTGGATCAGCAGACCTGACTTGTTCATCCTGTGGCCGCGTGTGTGTGTCAAACATTGATATAATTAGCTACGAGAGAAGTTGTTCGACAAAAAAACTAAACCTCCAAAAAATACACAATAGCCTCCACTTGACCGTCTGACAAGACGAAAAGGGCCATATAATCTTTTTTTCAGTCAATGCTGAATGAGGCAACGTGATCAAAACAGTCGGAAATGTACAAATCAAAGCCGTCGAAATGAAACAAAACACAACTATCGGAAGGAAAGAAAACACACAAAAATCAAAAGGAACCAAAACAAAAACATCGGAACGAAACAAAACAAAATTATCTGAAGGAAAGAAAATAAAACTATGGAAAGGAAATAAAACAAAACAATTTGAAGGAAACAAATAGAAATTACCGAAAGGAAAAAAACAAACATTGAATGGATACAAATAAAATAAAATAAAACTCTCGAAAGAAAAGAAAACTGTTGGAAGAACATAAAATAAAACCGTCGGGTTGAAACAAACCAAAGCTGTCGTGGTTTCATTGTGTAGTTAAGGGAATGATACACTTTGCAGAACCACGTAGCGATTTTATAAGAAATCCAATGAGACATCATCATCCGGTATGGGACGTTATATCTTAAATGTGATACCTGACCGTCAGCAAGTCACTGTAAGCATGCAATAACTAAGAATTTAAACAATTATGAGAATAGAAAAGTTGGATATGAGGATACGAAATTGAAATATGGATCTATCTATATATCTTTCATTTTCGAAGTAGTAATGTCTATATCTGGAATGTTGTTACCTGTATAAATTACTGTCTTTTGTTATTCTAGCAGTTGCCCATATAGTTTTGTCTGTAGCCTTGTATCTATGAACCAATGGATTGTCATCATTATACTATATTCAGTAAAGTCTTGAAGTTTGTGTTCAGCCTGCCCACGTGGAAACTGGGGGATCTCGAATGGGCAATGGAAATGACGGATTTATATTTATTGGGACTATGCGAAGAAAAGAAAAGAAAAAGGACAAATCTGAAACAAGTGCAACGTTTGAAATATGTGGGTTCAATAATAACATCAGATGGAAGATGCACTACACAAATAAAAAGCAGAATAGATCAGGTCAAAATAGCATTTAAAAAAATAAAAAAAATAAAAACCATTTTATACAACAAATACATGTCAATAGAAGAGAGAAAGAGAGTTCATTGGTGCTATATAGAGCCAGTTCTGACCTATGGAAGTGAATCATGGACCGTAAACAATGCAATGGAAAGACAATTAGAAGCCTCAGAGATGGAAATTCTCAAAAGAATGTTGAAAGTTCCCTGGACAGCTAACAGACCAATGAGGAAATTCTCAAAGAGACTAACATAAAGGGAGGTCCTACAAATCATAAGAAAGAAACAATCAACACATTTCTGGCACATCATGAGAAGAGGAAAGTTAGAATAAATGGTTACACCTGGCACAATTCAGGGAAAGAGAGATCGCGGACGACAAAGAGAGAAAATACGGGATAACCTGGTGTCTGGTCATGGATAACAATCAACAACAGAACTGATACGATGCACGGTAGATAGGAGAGTGTTGAAGGTCATGATTGTTTACGGCAACCGATATGGCAGATGTTGATGATGTGAAGTAAGATATATTGGATCATGTGAAACAAACTCTGATAATTACACAATTAGATTATGAATTCCATAAAAAAAAAAACCATTGACGAATAATTATCATCCTAGATGCATTGTAGAGCAAGAATGAACCCCGCTTTGGCAATATATCCGTAAACCCTATTACATTAATCCAGTATTTACACTGGCAAGCGACAGCACGACCAAAACGAAGTCTTCGATATTACCAACAAATCTGGCGGTGTTTAGGTCCCTTAGTCTTTAGTCCAAATATTGATTTTTTGTCCGAAAAGACCAAATGTTCATTTAAATACGTGTGAACTAGTGTAAAAGATGAAGATTCAAAACCCGACATATCGGCTAGAAAACGCAAACTACATCAAGAGTAACACCTAGTTGGAGAGATAGAAACGTCACACTTAGATCGAAAATAAGGCTGATGTGTACAATTGTAGAATTGTTATATACATTTGTATCTGTACACTTGAAAATAATTAAGCTGAGGTATGTCCATTCTTTGATGGTATCTTACAATATTTCTTTTTTACTAACCCACCTCGCCTCCTGCCTTCCTTGTAGAATAGTCCTTATCACACAAGATGATGAAGATACGTGACAAAACCATTTCATTTGACATTTTTTAACAAAAATCAAAAGATTATCATGGATTACAATTAATTGTATTCGTATGCAAATTATTTTATTCCTAAAACGATCTAGGTATAGATACCAAAAGCATACATTTTCAAATATTGCATTTTATTCTGTCGTTCTACTATAAGGATCCATATTTCACAAACTCAATTATTTTGGAGTAGCAATCTATAGTTTGTCTCAAAGATTGCGTACTTCGTGTTTTCACAAACCCATATATTGTAAAAATTAGAACAATAAACACGCATAGACAGCATGTAATAAACTTACGTTCGTCTATAAGATCGCGAGTTATTGGTTGACGTACATCAGTATCACCAGAGATATCAACTTTGTCATCGTTATAATGGTCTAATCTACGGTTCGGTACGGCGAGAGCCACAGAGAAAAAATAAAGCACAGCAATACACGCCAATAGGAGTCCCTTCATCTCAAAGTTCTGTTCTCAAGATAATCTGAGTAGCCTTGAGGTTAGAGTCTGAATCAATGACGTATCTGTGAGCAAGTTCATTAGAATTTGTGATAACCATAGGAAATGTAAACATTCTAAAAATGTGACTATAGTTTGTAGGGAAGACCTGAACCTGAACTATTAAATGCCAACAGCTCTTTAGTCTGGATTAATTTAGTTTTATGATTCTAGTAATAAATATGCACCGTTCATTTATTCAATGTCCTCTCGGACCGAAGACGGCACATAGGACGGAAGTGATAGTTCTCCGCGATTGACGATTTACTTCTTGTTGTGGTTGGTTTCTTTGTCCTATGGTTGAAGCTTCCTTAAAAAGTGTTTCGTATAGCGATTCTTTAGGTCTCCATTATTTCCGTGTAGCAGATCATGCCCTAATGAAGGCCTGATAGTGTTTCTGCATTCATTCTCAGCACATTACCGTTTTATTTCCGAAGCATTCTTCTTATAAAGGTCGACATGCAATCTTGTTTCGATTTGTCTATTTTCAATTCGTTTAAAATGTATTCTATCCAAACTTATGTTTACAATCCTACGTATGGTTTCTTTTTCAAATGCATTTACATTCTCATCTAAGCTCTGCATAGATTTAAAACATGTACATTCATACATTAATTTTGATAAAGCACAGTAGTTGAACAGTATACGTTTTTGTTTTTGTTTTTTTTTGTTTGCTTCCCGTGAAATATGGATCTCCTGATCTTCGGCAGTTTGTTAAAAGCATGTTTATGTTAGTGATATTTATGTATGTTGTTTAAATCATTACATTGCATGGTTACTAGCAGTGTAGTGTAATTGAACGGCATAGGCCCTAATTTTCCCTGGTGCCAAATATGTGATCTCTGTTCTACAGCAAATTTGTTACAACTAATCGGTTTGAGTGTTTCACCGAAGTGTAGGCTTGACTTCATATTTTGGGACAGCGATACTTTGGCACGCCTACTGATCATGAAGTCTACATCGGATCTGGCGCATGGAGATTGTGCTGCCCATGACGGCCCTTACAGGGACACGGAAGTGTCCTGTTTGAGTTGTGCACCATTTATACAGTTTAATGCAATAGAGTCGTTATTATGAAGGTAAATACGCGCAATTTTATAGACTGCAGCACCTTCAATCGAACAGTATGGACGATCGGACTGAACACTTTGCTAGTTGCTGGAACTGAAGCTGAGCAGATATGGGAATACCCAGTCTAAAGTTAATACATTCTGTTCTAAAATCTAACGTCTAAACGTGGACTAGATTTCCGTTTTCTATAACAATCTATATGTATTACGATGGTGACTTGTTAGGCCACTGATCAACCGCCCAATGCATGGGAGGAGGCTGACATCCCTCCATCATGAACAGGAACCGGAAATATGCATGCACACGTTTAATTACCCTGTGTATAGTTATGATATAGAAAATAAATAATATGTTTAGTGAATAACTGTGTTCTCTGCTCTTTATTTATTTATGTTATGTTACACAATGTTGCTTAGTATTACATTTCTTTACTTTACATTTATAGTATGTTGTTTTTGTGTGTGTTATATTACATTACGTTTCGCTATTTAGTGGCACAACAACTTTCGAGACAATGATGATATCAAATTCAGAAAACAAAAGGCGCAAGAGAAAGGAGACAATCCCGGGTACACTTTGCTCGTTCTGTGGATGTATCTTTCTGTACAGGATTGACAAATTCAGCCATGAAAAAAGATGTTCAGTAAAGCAGCACCCAGTATGAGACACTAATGCTTCACCAAACTACTGACTTATAATGATTGCTTGCTACCAACCGTCTGTCAAGAAGCCAGAGGCCATATTTATACACTATATACTATTTATATATATGACCTTTGGATGTTGATTTAGACAAAGGGTACTCATCTAGTAAAATAATACGATCGCAGTCATTTGTTTCTATCTGTTTTAATACAATGTTGACGAATGACTAAAGCAATTTATGAGGTAAGCGTTTCATGAGCTGAAAACTCAAACCAAGCGTGTAGTTAAATGTAATAGCAATGTCGCTAGCTACATTTGATGTAGTCCCAGTTTAGTGACGCCCATTAATTTATGTCGCGAAGTAGTTCTGTTTTATTAAAAATGTAAAATGTTACACACACAGTTTTAAATGGGAAACATAGACATTGTACCTTACAGGATTTATTGTAGCCGATCATATTCCAGGAAAGACAAGTTTGCAAATATGAATCTTGTCGAAAATGAGGATAATAAAGATAAAAATAAGAAGAAATGGTGATGATGAAGAGAAAGACAAAATACAAGAGTATACACCACAGTAAATGTGATTCGTAATAATTCAGCAGAGGAAAATAAATCTACATCTGAATGGAAACAAATAGTGAGTCAAGCTACACAATAAAAGGTGGACCCACTGGACGCCACATTCTAAAGGTCGATAACATTAGCTTTACCTTGATCACGTTACATGTCAGGAGGCACGCACTATCTATTAATAAACGTACATACCGTAGGTCTGATTGCAATACGTATCGATGTGCAGATGTGTATTTGGTGCTAAAGATTCGCAACGCCAACTGTATATAGTAACACCGACTTTACTCCACCCGAAACAATCGCTACGTGCCACATCCCAGTCTAAATCCCGCATTGGCTGGGTAAATTGACCGAGACTATCCTTTATTTAAAATAGGTTATGTTGATATAGCCACGCCTTTCACGTCATAAATAAATGTCGAGCTGTCCAGCCGGCCAATAGGATCACGTTCAGCTGTTAATGTACACGTGTTGCTACATTGTATCGACATGTTGATGTTTCCTGTGGTTAATTGATTCAAATACATGTTGCCAAATTCTTGTCCCTCGTATCTCTCTCTCTCTCTCTCTCTCTGCGATCAGGACTCAATCAGAGTAGGATTCCAGACTCTCACATGAAGTCAGCTGTCAGGTTAAGTGTATTGATCGCCCCCACAGTCCGAATATCACAATTAGAGTCTGCCAGATCCACTCTCATTGAACACCCGTTAAAACGTTGCACTGTGTTCTGCGCCAGTGGCCCAGTGCATCCAATTTCAGCCAGCATTTTATTCAGGTTTGCTTTCCTTATCCTTTGACTGTCCCCAATCCTCCTGTAATGCAGCAGATTGTATTTTCTGTAGGGGGATTCTGCCCTTAGATGGTCGGCCCTCCCAGGTTTACGAGCACCATCTGCTCGAGTCACTAGAGGTGACTAACACAGACATGCACACGTAAAGATATGAGATGTGACTACCACAGACATGCACACAGCGATATGAGACATGACTAACACCGACACACATCAATCTATATGACACGTGACTAACCTAGACATGCACATAAAGATATGAGATATGACTGACATAGACATGCACACGCAATGATATGACACATATCTAACATAGACATACACACTAAGATATGAGATATGACTAACATAGGCATGCACACACACACATCCCTCGTATTGAAAACAAGCCAATAACTGACCAATTTAGATAGAAAAAAAACTAAAACTTGTATGCGTGCACTTTTGGTCATTAAAATGTGATTTCTTGGGTTTTTGAGACAAAAACTCTTGGACAATAACATATAAATTAAAACAAAGCAAAATCGAGACTGTGAACCGAGCATAGAAGAAATTGAACAAATATTGACGACAGGCAATGGAACATGGCATATGCAGAGTTAAATACATCATTTAGTGGTTCTTTTCAACTTTGGAAGTCTTTGGGACGCGGGTGTCAGCAAACATCATCCATATGGTGGCTTTCGTGCATCCCAGTATAATGCTCATGGTCCCTGTTTTGCATTCGTTCCAGTTTTTCAGTCTACGATCGGCTGAGAGTTAAAATTGCCAGTGAGAACTTAAAAACTGAAACCACTAGTCCCGGATATAGAAGGACAAGAATATGTTCTTCACAGTCTACAGCCGCCTTTACTCTCAGTGTAGGGTGGCCCGTCCTATCCTTCACTAATAATTGATTTATGTGCTGGGTTAACGCCGCACTTAGAAGAAAATCCATATTCCCAAATAACGTAATCTGAGGGCCCTCGCAACAGTCTGTGAACTCATTCTCACTATTGGTGTCTGTGTGTTGACAATATGGTTGTTCAAAGAGAAGTAAACATGATAAAAAGAAATTGGCACGGTTAAAACTTTACGTGATTAAAGACGACACACATTTTAAAATCAAAATTGGATCGTCAATTAATCATGTAAAATTGTAACCATACCATTTTTAAAAATATTTTCTTTGATTTCTCCTTCACATTTCAGCTTTACTGCAGCCTAGCATTTTTATGCAGGTATTCATGTTTTATGAATGTATTCATGTTTTATGTATGTCATGTTTTATGCATGTATTCATGTTTTATGTATGTATTCATGTTCTATGCATGTATTCATTTGCCTTGACCCTTGTTTAGAGAGAACCAACTTTGCTGCCGCTTTCGCCAGGTTTGCTAGCACTCCTGCCTAAAAGCACCTTCTGTTCAAACAGGTAAATGTAGCCTCGAGTCTGCGAGCAACCTGTTTACTGTCTCTACAATGGGGATATACCGAAACATCATAGGCGTAAAACAGTGTCCTCCCTCAACCCGTTGTCGACTCACCGTAATGTTTAAAGTGTAGACTGAAATCATTGGTGATAGAGGCTAGACATGTGAGGCCTGGATTTATAGTTGCAATTTCGGAAGTCCACGTACATCACTTGTAAGTATTGTCTGTGTAAACACAGGTGCAGTAAGAATTGTCTTTGTAGACATTGATCTAGTAAGTATTGCCTGTTTAGACTGAGCTGCAGTATGTATTGTCTGTGTAGACACTAGTGCAGTAATCGTTTTCTGTGTAGACAGTGGTGCAGAGAGTATTGTTTTTGTAAACAGTGGTGCCTGTGTAGACAGTGATCTATTAAGTATGACTTTTTCGACAGTGGTGCAATAATTATTGTAAATGTTTACTGTAGTATAGTAAGTACTTTATGTTTAGACAGTGGTGCAGTAAATATTTTTTGAGTAGACTGTGGTTCAGAAATATTTTCTGTGTAGATAGTAGTCTAGTAAGTATTGTCTGTGTAGACAATTGTGAAATGAGTATTGTCTGTGTAGACAGTGGATCAGTAAACTCAGTCTGATTAGAACAATATATGCTGTAAGTTTTGTCTGGATTAACAATGGTGTAATGATTATTGTCTGAGCAGACAGTGGGGCGGTAAATATTGTCTGAGTAGACAATGGTCCAGTTAGTGTTGTTTTTGTAGACGGCGGTGCAGTAAGTATTGTTTGAGTAGACAGTGGTGCAGTAAGTATTGTCTGAGTAGACAGTGGTGCAGTAAGTATTGTCTGAGTAGACAGTGGTGCAGTAAGTGTTGTCTGAGTAGACAGTGGTGCAGTAAGTGTTGTCTGAGTAGACAGTGGTGCAGTAAGTATTGTCTGAGTAGACAGTGGTGCAGTAAGTGTTGTCTGAGTAGACAGTGATGCAGTAAGTATTGTCTGAGTAGACAGTGGTGCAGTAAGTATTGTCTGAGTAGACAGTGGTGCAGTAAGTGTTGTCTGAGTAGACAGTGATGCAGTAAGTATTGTCTGAGTAGACAGTGGTGCAGTAAGTATTGTCTGAGTAGACAGTGGCGCAGTAAGTATTGTCTGAGTAGACAGTGGTGCAGTAAGTATTATCTGAGTAGACAATGGTGCAGTAAGTATTATCTGAGTAGACAGTGGTGCAGTAAGTATTATCTGAGTAGACAATGGTGCAGTAAGTATTGTCTGAGTAGACAGTGGTGCAGTAAGTATTGTCTGAGTAGACAGTGATGCAGTAAGTATTGTCTGAGTAGACAGTGGTGCAGTAAGTGTTGTCTGAGAAGACAGTGGTGCAGTAAGTATTGTCTGAGTAGACAGTGGTGCAGTAAGTATTATCTGAGTAGACAGTGGCGCAGTAAGTATTGTCTGAGTAGACAGTGGCGCAGTAAGTATTGTTTGAGTATACGGGATGCTGTAAGTATTGTTTGTGCATTAAGTAGTGCCTTTCTAGACAGTGGTCTTGTAAGTATGCTCTTTTCGACATTGGTGTATTAAGTTTTGTTTGTGTAGACAGTTGTGCAGTAAGTGTTGTCTGAGTAGAAAGTGGTATAGAAAAATTGTCTATGTAGACAATGATCTAGAAAGCATGCCCTTTTCGACAGTAGTAAGTAGTGTCTGAAAAGACATTGGTGCGTTACGTATTATCTGAGTGGACAATGTTTATGTATATGTTAATCCAAAATACGTAAGGTCACCTTTGTCTATGTCCCTGGACATGCGGGAGTACGGGGAAATGAGAGAGCGGACAGGTTGGCTAGCTGCGCTGTCGTTGAGGACGGGCAACCGATGGATCGGGCGGACGTCATCAATGCACTCCGAGATGTGGGAAGAGCACAGGACTTCGACAAACACAGATCAACGTCGCTTCTTCGGATGATGGAAATGGGAGTTAAGTTGGGCACAGCCAGAAATGAGAAACTTGGTGGCTGTGTAAGAAGACTTATCAACCAACATAGAACTGGAGTCGTCAGTCGCTGGACACTGAGGGAATTGCTGAGGAGGGGATCTGAGCACCTATGGACATGTTCGGAGTGCAATGATGATGACCCGCAAATAGCTCAATAACTCAATAATAACTCAATATGTATATGTTGTCGTAGCAGAGATCTAACATATAGTGAGGTTATGACGCCTTCAATTTGTTAATGACTAAGTTACCAGGCATTCGAATATATTTATAATTAGCTGTCCCACGCTGATAATTCTTTCTACATTATGTTACAATAGCTTGTTTTTGTACATTTGTTTATTTTTGAGACCGCCTGTTGAGCTGTATATAACAATCTCAAATCGTTTAATTTGTCTATAATCCAACATCTGTGAACGTGGGGACCAAATAAAACAACTTGAAGTCCTTTAATAATTCCTTAAAGTTGATAGAAAGTCAGGGACTGATCACTCCAAACCCATAGTTACTTGTTCAAATTCAACATGGTGAAATCTGTATACACTAAGCGTAATCACTTAATAAAATCATAGCTCAAATTTTATATATATATAATATATATATATATATATATATATATATATATATATATATATATATAGCAAACAGCAATAATAAAATTTAACAAAGAGTTCTCTACACCCATTGATATAAAAAGAGGAGTAAGACAAGGATGCATCCTATCACCAAGCTTGTTCAATCTATACACTGAGCAAATCTTTAAAAACATCATAGAGATGCCAGGCCTACACTATTTGGAAAGATAATCAATAACCTAAGATATGCTGACGATACTGTACTACTAGCAGAAAATTCTAAAGACCTACAACAATTACTTAATGAAATAAACACGACAAGCAAAAATATGGACTAGATATGAACATCAAAAAGACTAAAACTATGATCATAAACAAAGAAAATACTCAAAACCCACAAGTGGATATCAAAATTGAAGGAATAGACCTTGAGACAGTTCAGAACTATAACTACCTTGGACATATTGTAACCAGTGATGGAAAATGTACAATTGAAATAAACAAAAGAATAGGAATGATGGCAAAAAGTAATTTCAATGTTATGAAGGACATACTAACATCAAAACAAATAACACCAAAGCTAAAACTAAGAATAGCAAAATGTTACATCTTCTCAATATTCTTATATGGTGCAGAAACATGGACATTAGACAAGAAAACAGAACAGAGAATTGAAGCCTTTGAAATGTGGATTTATAGAAGAATAGGTAGAATTGGATGGAAGGAAAAAAAAAACAAACGATGAAGTCTTAAAACAACTAAAAATGAAAAGAGAACTTCTGAACACAATTAGAACAAGACAAATGCGATTCTTGGGCCATGTTAAAAGACACAACAGCCTACTGAAAGTAATCCTGGAGGGGAAAATACAAGGTAAAAGAGGCAGAGGCAGACCAAGATTAACATGGACGAGTAACATCAAAAGATGGACAAATCAACCGATGACAACCTGCACCATCAAAGAAAGAGATAGAGCAGAATGGCGCTCCATGGTAGCCAACCTTCGTTGCGGAGACGGCACTCAATGATGATGATGATATATATATATATATATATATATATATATATATATATATATATATATATATATATATATATATATATAGCGCATATTAGTTAATGATGGATTGTTATTGTAACATAATTAGTAAAAGCAGTGTGACAGATTGTGTCAACCATACACGTGTACGAGAGAGCCGTTTTATAAATATTTACTGTGTTTTATTATTTTAAAATTAAAATAATTTCTTGTAAATCAGTACATTTAATTCTTAATGACTTGTATTTGCCTGTTCGAAGGCAACTTAATAAATGAGTTTGTTACTACTATATTGCATTCGTTTATATGCATAAGCAAATCTCATTTCTGAAAATTATGACTCTCATCTCATTGCTAAAATAAATAATGTACACGTCGTCATGAACACTATCGACTTAACTCTCAAAAAGAAACCTATATCAGTCACAGCTGACCACAACAAACTACCCACAAACACCTTATCACGGAAACTAATCACTACAAGAAACCATGTACACCTCATTACGAAACGTAATAAAATACATTTATTTTACATCTTGTTTCGTCTATATCCGTGGGCCGAAGTTTACTTCTATGTGTCTTTCACCAATAAAACAACGTTAGTGGACGTTGTTACAGTCTGTCGGAGTTACATCCATCATCAAGTACCAGGCCTGCTGGCGTAGGTGATCATGTTTCTCCACAACTTTCGATCTCCAAAGTTATTTATCATTTCTGTTGTTGACCTTTTGCCAAGCAATTCTCTTAAGATGTCTGTTATTCTTTATTTTTGCTTTAATATATCTCTTCGCCCCTCAATTTTTCCAGTTGTTACAACATCTTCCAGTTGTTCTCTTCTCATTACATAGCGAAAAAATGATGATTATTTCTTCCTAATATTGGAAATTAGCTCTCTTTTAGCTTTCGTTTCTTTCAGAGCGTTTTCATTAATCTTTTTAGCTGTCCATGGTATTCTCAACATTCTTCTTTAAACACACATCTCTACAGTCACCTTTAAGTTTCTTGTATATTTCTTATTGTCCATGATTCATATCCATATGTTAAGACTGACTTAAAATAATAGTTAAGAACTCTTTTTCTTGTTTCTATTGGAACAAAAATGGGTTGCATAGTATCTTCCTCATTTTGTGTGTGTGGAAAGCTGCTTTTTTCTGAGCCTGCATCTCACCTCTTTTGTACATCTTCCGTCCGAGGTTAACAAAGTTCCCAAAAATTTTAATTCATTTACCTGTTTTGACATTGTTCCACTTGTCTTTACTTTGCACTGAGGTGATGTCTTTTTCTTTGTTGTTACCATTACTTCTGTCTTTTTGCTAGTAAGACTGAGTCCTTTATTTTTGCCTTCTTTCACTATAATGTCCAACATTGTTTGTAACTCATTTTTGCTCTTAGCGATTAAGACTGTATCATCAGCATACCTTAGATTATTTATATTATGATCTCCGATTGTTATTCCAGGCATGCCCCTTATGGATCTTAAAATCATCTCACGATACATATTCAACAAATCTGGTGACAGCACACAACCTTGTCTAACACCCTTTTTATTGTTGAAACATTCCCAATTGGTTTCCTTTTCTTACGGCCGCTGTTTGTTACCAGTATATGTTCTTTATTATTCTTTATTCTTTGGTGTCTACGTTTATGCTTTCTAAAATTGTGATTATTTATTGGTGCTTTACTTTGTCGAATGCTTTGGCATAAAGCTATGAAACATAGCTATACATATATGTTTTCACCTCTATGGCTCTTTCTACTAAAGATCGTATGATGTATATGGCATTGCTCGTTCGTTTACCTCTAACAAAACCATACTGTTCATCATTAATTTCTGGCCAAATTTTGTTTCGCACACTTCGCATGATCTACTTCTACCTTGTTAGCTCCCAGTGGAGGATAGGTCCTCAACAAACACTTTCCAAGTCGTTCTGTTTTTTGCCATTTTTTTAAGAGCATCCCATGACTTCCCCATCATCTTCATCTCTGCTTCTATCTGTCTTCTTCAAGAATTCCTTGGTCTTCCTCTTTGTCTTTTCCCCTGGGGATTCCACAAAAGGGCCTGTTGTGTAATACTCTCAGTTGGCTTCCGTAGTGTGTGTCCTATCCAGCGCGATCGTCTTCGCTGTATCGCTGTATCCACTGGTGTTTGAGTGGTACATTTCCATAATTCTATGTTAGTGATTTTGTCCTGCCATTTCCATCCTTTTATTCTGCGTAAGCATCCATTAATATAAGTCTGTATCTTCGTGATTGTCAGTTTTGTTGTTCTCCGTGTTTCACAGCCATTTAATAGGACCGCCTTAACATTTGAGTTGAACATTTTTATGTTTGTATTTAACCAAATTTCTTTCGATTTGCATATGTTTCCCAGTGCAAAGAAAGCTCCTCTTGATTTTGATATCCTTATTTTGGTATCATTTTCTGTTCCTTCCTCTTTATCTATATTACTGCCCAGATATGTGTACGATTGTACATCTAATAGAGGTAATTCTCCTAGTTTTATTTGGTTATTGCCAACTGCATTAATTCTCATAATGTTGGTCTTATCTCTATTAATCTTCAGTCCTAGCTGTTGTGATCTCTCATCAAGTATGCTCATTTTATCCTGCATCTGTTGATGGATGTGTGATAGGAGAGCTATGTCATCAGCAAAGTCTAAATCATCAAGTTGTTTGGTCAGTGACCACTGGATTCCATTTCTGTTGTTTTGAGTTATTTTCATAATCCAATCTATGGCCAGTAGAAGGAGAAATGGAGACAGGAGGCATCCCTGCCTTACACCTGTTCTTATTTCAAATGCTTCTGTTATCTGTCTTTCATGCACCACACTACATTTCGTTCCTTCTTACATTCGCATGATGATTCTTAGTAATATTTTAGTCATGTGACTCATAAGACGTATTTTGCGATGATCATCGCATTCAATCGCACCAGATTCCTTTGGTAAGGCTATGATTATTGATTTGAACAGGTCGCCTGATATGCATCCGGTGTTGTAGATATCATTCAATATTTTGGTTATCATTTCTATTCCAAAATCACCCATGGATTCAATCTCTTCTTTAGTTAATTATCTGGTCCATGAGCTTTTCCCGTTTTCATATTGCGATGGCGTCTTCCACATCATCTTTGAGTATTTCTGGTCCTTCTCAATTGTCCTTAATATTTACTTCTGTTCGGTCATCATTATAAAGATCTTATTTGGTTCAATCACACAGAAAACAGTTCTTAGTAGCTACAGTAAGCTGCCATATATACGTCTTTAAGCAGAAAACTGTATTTTAGACTCAGGTGTTATTGAGCAGTGTTTTGAGTGCCTTGAGTGATTAGAAGAAGCCATATTCAGCATGAGAACATTGATTGAAAAGTACACAGAAGTAAACAAACCAAAATATGCCTGCTTTATAGACTACACCAAAGCTTTCGATAGAATACACCATAACCAACTTATAGACTGCCTAAAGGATATAAATCTAGACGACGCAGACATACGACTAATATGTAATTTGTACTGGGAGCAAACAACAATAATAAGATATAACAAGGAGAACTCTACATCCATGGACATAAAAAGAGGAGTAAGACAAGGATGCATCCTATCACCAAGCTTGTTCAATCTATACACTGAGCAAATCTTAAAAAACATCTCAGAGACACCAGGTCTAAACATTAATGGAAAGATAATCAATAACCTGAGATATGCTGAAGATACTGCTCTACTAGCAGAAAATCATAAAGACCTACAAAAATTGCTTAATGTGATAAACACAACAAGCAAAAAATATGGACTAGAAATGAATATAAAAAGACTATGATCATAAACAAAGAAGATTCTCAAGATCTATAATTAAATATCACAGTTGAGGGAACACATCTGGAGACAGTCCAGAGTTACAACTACCTAGGACATACTATAACCAATGATGGAAAATGCAAAACTGAAATAAACTAAAGAATAGGTATGGCAAAAAGTAATTTTAATGCCATGAAAAATATACTAACAACAAAACAAATATCAGCAGGGCTGAAACTAAGAATGGCAAAATGTTACATCTTCTCAATATTCCTGTATGGTGCAGAAACATAGGCATTAGACAAGAAAACAGAACAGAAAATTGAAGCCTTTGAAATGTGGATTTATAGAAGAATAGGTAGAATTGTATAGAAACAAAAGATAACAAACGATGAAGTTTTAAAACGACTGAAAATAAAAAGAGAACTGCTGAACACAATTAAGACAAGACAAATTAAAGTGTTGGGGCATGTTAAAAGATACAACAGCCTACTAAAAATAATATTGGAAGGAAAAATACAAGACAAAAGAGGCAGAGGCAGACCAAGACTAACATGGACGAGTAACATCAAAGATGGACAAGTCAATGTATGTCAGCCTGCACCATCAAAGCAAGAAACAGAGTAGAATGGCGATCCATGGTAGCCAACCTTAGTTGCGGAGAGGGCACACGATGATGATGAGTGATTAGATTGTTCTCACAACTTGGCTGGGAGATGGGGTCGGATCTTCGTTAGTTTAGATCTACTAACCTGGACATATGAAGTCAGCTATGAGTCACTGAACACGTTATGTCATTCAGTAACGTAACCACACCCAGATCTCGTCACAACAAATGATTTCAATACAATCTCATCAACGAAGAATTAATTTCCACGCATCAATTAAAAAAAAAAACCAAATGCATCTTATCACACAAAAAACAGTTCAAGTTCATCACTCAAAAACCATTGTTATCTCATCACAAACACAAACACATCACCATTCAAATACCATGAAAAGCTTGCAAAACGGGACAAAGAGTAGTAAAAGTTCGCATGATCACAAGACTTCGTTCTCATGTATTGTTACAATGCATTCAATTTAACTGTTTATTGAAACTTGTTCTCAATTAAATTGTTGTGCGAAAGTCTTTATTAAATGCTGATGTCATTTTGGACTTGAAGCATTCATTTCAGAGAAATATCTGGGGATATCAGGCAGACGTCCAAGGATTCCGGCAATCTTCTTTCGAGATATTTTTGTGGACCTGCCTTTTGGTGTCCTTACAGACATTTTTGTTAGATTTAGATTATAATGAACCTTCTAATGTTAGCACATATGTAAACAAGTCCTAATACATTGTAACATGTCTTGTACGTTAAGGAATTGATCAGACAGTGAATAGAAAGCGACTGTGAGAGTTGGCGATGCTTAATCCGCATTTTTGTAAGACTTGCATATATTATGAAATGTTAAAACGTGTATATTTTCAAAACTCCTGTATGGTACAGAAACATGGACATGGTTGTCTATGGTGTATCCGCCTCGTCACGACATGAAAGATGGAAGTAACATAATATTGCTGGTAAACAGAGAGAACGATACATACATTTTGATTGAAACAAAAGTTGTCTGACATGGACAAATGTGGAACAGGGAGTTGGGTTTGGAAGGTCGTTATCGTTAACAACAACATCACTGCGTATGTTTGTTATTTCTACCATTTATTAAACACGATTGTATTGTTTATTACACTGTTTATTATGTTTATTATTCTTTGCCATATTTCAAGTCCATACAATAATACAGAACAAAATCCCGCAAAGGATTAGCCGCCTTGAAGGTCATGGCAGCTGCCAACATAAGCTGAGGCTACTTACTCTTTTGTTCCAGGGATTAGTCCTCGCACCTATCGAATATGCCCTGGCAATTCTTACTGTCAGTATGACTCAAATTGAAAGGCTGAAGAAAATACAAAATGAAGCCATGCGCATTATCCTGGGATGTACGAGGGACACTCCCTGTGTAGCAATGAGGTATCTTCTTGAATTCCCAACCATGGATGACAGAATCAAGATCTGGAGAGCACGAGCATACCTGAAGATTAGTACATATACAGAGCATCCATTGCACCACGTGCTCAACACAGAGAAAGGTGCCAGGCTAAAAAGAGGCAAATCATGGGTGGGCCGAGCAGAAGATGTCATCAAACAGGTCTTTGGGCTTACCAATATCAGCGCTGGTGAGGAGTGGATACTGGTGCCTACGTCATTCAAGGGAACTTTCTCGTGTATTGTCACACTCGACAGGAAAAGTAGGGAACAGAACCCGGTCGTGGTTAATGCTGAGGTCAACGGTCTCATCTGCGATAACACCGAAGAAAAAGATGCAGTCATCTATACAGACGGATCTGTAAGACGACACCAAAGAAGTGCATGGGCATTTACAGCACGCTCGGCAGGCAGAATAGTCTACGAAGACAGTGGTGCATACGTAATGACCACGAGTAGCATGACAATGGAGGCGATGGCAGTGACCAAGGCATTCAAATGGTTAGAGTCACAAGACTACACCCGCATGTATACTGAGTGATTTGATGAACATGATAAAAAAGTGGAGGCGGACTCTGTACGCATGCAATGGGTAGAGTCGTTGCAAAAATCAAAAATACGTAAGGTCACCTTTGTCTATGTCCCTGGACATGCGGGAGTACGGGGAAATGAAAGGGCGAACAGGTTGGCTAGCTGCGCTGTCGTTGAGGACGGGTAACCCATGGATCGGGCGGACATCATCAATGCCCTCCGAAATGTGGGAAGAGCACATGACTTCGACAAACATAGATCCACGTCACTTCTTCGGATGATGGAAATGGGAGTTAAGTTGGGCACAGCCAGAAATGAGACATTTAGTGGCCGTGTAAGAAGACTTATCAACCAACATAGAACTGGAGTCATCAGTCGCTGGACACTGAGGGAATTGCTGAGGAGGGGATCTGAGCACCTATGGACATGTTCGGAGTGCAATGATGATGACCCGCAAATAACTCAATAACTCAATAACAATAATACAGAACAAAACTCTCAATATATTATTTATTATTGTTGTTGTTTTCAAGACGCTACAAGAAACAATCTCGGGAGATTAGACATGGACATGCTCCTTTAGTTCATGTCTCTGATTCCCTGTCGTCAACTTGATATTTGGTTTCATGCAAAAGTTGCTGTCTCATTCTTTGGTGATGTCGTTAACTCGGTCTGCATGAATGGAAAGAGCGGAAGAAAAATAAATAGCAAATTAAAATTCTCAATAAATGTACTTGTATACCAGGCCTTTATATGACCGTGTTGCTGTAGTTTGCTTTTTCTGTGAGTTGAGTTATCGAGGGAAGTAGCACTTTTTTGAGTTGTCTGTCTGTTTTCTCATTGAGCTGACAAAAAAAATGAACCTGTGTCTAATGCCCCATATGACAACATGAATAGCATCGGGGTAAAATTTAATTGACGTTCTTTAGCAGTGGACTGTATTTAGTACTTTATATATTGTCTTATACACAACGATTTAGTTATGTCAGTTGTCATGGGTGTAAGAAGAGATGGTACTGAAGGCCAAATCTTCGAACAACAAAATATAAGGTTGGCCCTTTAGAAACTTGACAGACGGTTGGTATCAAACAATCGTAATCTGTCAGCAGTTTGGAAATATCTTAGTGTCTTATCTTGAATATATGGAATCAATAAAACACAAACAGCACGGCTCTACACTCTGTAATGAAACAATTATACAATCATCCGTCCTAAGCTAACATTCTTATCAATGACCAAAAGCGGAGAAATCTTGTTATCAGAGGAAAGCGGGAAATAAAGATTGGTAGACCATTGCAAAGAAATAAGTAAACCGCAACCATTAACCCTAAGCAGACACATTTGTAATTTTTTTAGCAAACCTCATTTTGGACGTACCCACTTTTGATGTCAATTTTAAAATCTCTTAACTGTCGCTAAAAATGTAATTATATAGTGCTATTTATAGAAATGTGGTCATGCTATATCTGATATTTATAGCAGTGTGGTCATCAACTATACGATATTTATAGCAGTGTGGTCATCAAATATCTGCTAATCATAGTAGTGTGCTCATGATATATGTTATTTATTTTAATGTGGTCATGATATATCTGATTTTTACAGTAGTGTGGTTATGATATATCTGCTAATCATAGTAGTGTGCTCATGATATATGTTATTTATTTTAATGTGGTCATGATATATCTGATTTTTACAGTAGTATGGTTATGATATATCTGCTAATCATAGTAGTGTGCTCATGATATATGCTATTTATTTTAATGTGGTCATGATATATCTACAATTTATAGTAGTGTGGTCATGATATATCTACAATTTATAGTAGTGTGCTCATGATATATCGGCTATGTATAGTTGTGTGATCATGATTTATCTGCTTTTCATAGGTGTTTGATCATGATGTATCTGTTATTTATAGTATTGTGATCATGATATATCGGCTATTTATAGTAGTTTGGTTGTGACGTTATGCTATTTATAGTAGTTTGGTTGTGACGTTATGCTATTTATAGTAGTTTGGTTGTGACGTTATGCTATTTATAGTAGTTTGGCCAGGTTTTTGAAGGATTTTTTTTTCAGGAACGGCTGCACTGATTTAAAAAAAAATGAAAAAAAAAAAATAAATGTTTTCATAAGAAAAGTCACATTCAAAATGAGCTATAATTTGTAGAAAGTAAAACCAAAAAATTAAGGGAATGGAAATAAAATTTCCTTTGAAAAACTTCATTTATCAAAAGCGAGCTTTTATGAACGGACACACGTTTGCTGCAAATGAAGAAAGACACTGCATGAACAGTTCAGTAGTAGCTGTTCCCCGTCGCATCCACTTCAATCACATGAAACATTGTGTGGTACAGGGCCCCTAACTATTCTCCTGATATTCTCTTGTGTTTCCATTAGTGGATCTATGGCCCAGTAGTGGTATCAGAGTGCGGTTCTAAAAGTACAAAAGTGATTGGTCCTGAGATGTGTCACTGAAAGGTAAAGCAGAGAAATAAAGTAACGTGGTATAAAGTATGTACATGTTTGTTAAACGTGACCCCCTCCCAACCCCTCTCCCCAAGAGCCTCGAAGTATGCGAGCAAGAAACACAAATGCGAACTGTCACAAGTTAAGTCTATGTATTATATATGCATATGAAATAAAACATGAAACAAGCACATGTCATAAAAGCATCTCCCGCCATATATGTCCAACAATATGTTCAGTTTGTTTTCCAATTAATTTGACTGCACAAATTGGTACATTGAACATTGTGAAAGCTGTTTCTTTGATAAATAAATTTGTATCGCTGTAGCCGTCTATTACAATTAAAAATGTCTGATTGTTACACACATCTCAGACAGTACATTCATTTCCACAAGGTTGGTTATCCAGCATTCACACATTAGTGTAGGGAGCCGTAATAGCTCAGTGGCTAGTGAACTGGACTACACAGGACAAAAGGTAGGGTTCGATCCCAATCGACGGCTTCCAGATTCACCCATCTTTTAATGGGTACCGGATTTTTTTGGGGGAAAAGTAAAGCGGCACGGGCGTAATACCGACCAATTTACCCCAAAAATCATGTGCCGAAAATCTGTAAAATGTATGGTCACTAACACCATATTCCCTATACGCCACTTAGGGTGATGGGGGTACTTTACTTTAGTTACAAATTTTAACTTGATTGACTGAACGTTAAAACATGTCATGATAGTGCTGGAAACATATAAAGGTTTCATTACCAACAAACAAAACCCATTTCTAAATACAATTACGTACCGGGTATACGTTGTTTACAATCTGAAATAAACGATTTTGAGCTGTCGGAGCTCAAGTACATGTCTCTCAAAACAGCTCATCATAATTGCAAATGTCTTTTCCACCCATATGCAGAAAATAACTCTAAAAGCAGCTGTTAGCAAACTTAAAGTATTAATATACTATGCAAGACAGTTATATAGATGTTTTATTTTTCTTGTATTGGCATATTTTACTTCATCCATTACTTCTCTTCACTTTGTCCATACATTTTCTGTTTGTTATTATTGTGTTATTTATATATATATTCATACAGTTCTATATTTTCAACATAGTTTTTTAAATTTCTTTAAGTGAGCATTTCGTAAACAAAACAATAAGATAAACTATCTGCTAATGATTAAATCCCTCTTACATCTGTAAAATAAAACATATATGTACGACTATGGTGATATAGATGTATGATATGTTAAATTATTATCACCATCACATCACCCCGGGCATACCCATAAGTGCACCGATCTTCTCCTCCAAATGTTCATCACCACACAGAGGCACATTGTACTAGTTCAGTGTTGATTTACACATCTTCTTATTCGTTCAGAATATCGCCCTGTTCTGACAACAACATATTCACTACCAGTTCACACAGATAGTCATGTATTTGTGCATCGATCAAATTCGGTTGCTCGACCCATCTCTCGTAGATTGTTAACGATATCTGCCCGATCCATGTCTGTCCCGACTGTCCAGCAACTAATATTACCTAACTGCCCAGCCTGTCCTCTATGCCGTTGCCATCAACACCAGCATGTCCCGGGACATACATGAAGGTGATATTGCTTATCTTTAATCACTTTATTGATATCAACTATTGACGACGCATTGGCCCTGGCTCTACTTTGTGAACCATGTTTATTGAGTCACTCAGCGCACACACATGATTAGACTCATGTCAGAAGCCATCAGAATCAGAAGCGATCGCCACTGTCATTATTTCCATCTTGAAACTGCTGCTCGTCATTGAGTAGACGCCGCTGTCCTCGTGAAAAACTTCTGCAATTGGATCGGACAGTGAATGCCTAAGTAATGTGTTGATGACGTAGCACAGAACCATCTGTGTAGACTAGCACGTCCATATCTCTGCAGTTTTCTCAAATGAGAGCATTTACTTCGCGTTAACTACAATCGGATGCTGTTCCCAGCATCCAGTCTAATGTGGCAATGACAGACAACATGGCTGTAAGTTCCAGGTATCCATTCTAACTCAGGAATATCAATAGATAGCTCACAGATCAATTAGACAAAATCTTCACCTCTTTCTATCCACGATTTACATCTACTTAATCTATCGCTCTTATCTTCATATATTTTCAACTTTCAATAGTAAACTTCAAACCAAAAATCGTTGCTCGATATAACGATCACTAATATCTCTATTGGAGTTACGTGGCTGGGGACAAAAGTCAAAGTAGACAAAGACATTATCTGACTTTACGACAAGAACAATTTGAAAAGCATGCAGAAACTAGAGACATATATTATTACATTCGAAAATTAAATATCAATCTACCATTGTTACACGCTAGACCATAATCGTCACCATCATCATCATTAAGCACCATGCCTTTTAGCGTCAGTGATCATCGTGTCAGGTGCCACGCACTTCTATAACTACAACGCTACTTCTTGTAACGCTAATTCTGTTGTTGACTTCTTACTAAGTCATTCTCTTAAACTGATGTATCGTTTTCTCTCTCTCTCTCTCTCTCTCTCTCTCCTCTCTCTCTCTCTCTCTCTCTCTCTTTCTTCCTGTCTCTTCCTCACTAAAAATACTTCCAACAATACATTCCTGTTTCCACTCACTTAAGTGATCAAACATGATGATTTTTTTCTAATGGTTAACATACAATGGTAATATATATGGTCATTAATTAGGAAATTACAGATTTATTGCGTTGCCCATAAATCGTGAGAACATCTAAATTATCACGATATTTTAAATAAACATACACGTTTAAACAAGTTTGACTGCTTTTATAAAAAAAATGGTTTTACCCTCTCTGCACTGGTCACAATCTAGAATAAAAGAGATTAAAGAGAACATATGATCTCCTTACACTCCTGTCCTAATATTTAATGTTTCGTCAAAAGGATACACATTATTCTGAGATGCGATGCTTGTGAAAAGTAACAAACAACACAAGAAGATATAGAATACCAAATGAAACCATAAGAAAAATAGTAGGAACAAAACCCTGCCAAGAATATACAGAACAACAACTTAAATGGTTTGGTCACCTGGTCAGAATGAATCCTCACCAATCACCATCAAGGCGTTCTTCTCGAGAATGCATGGAAAAAAACCAAGAGGAAGACCCAGAGGAAGATGGATAGATGCAGTGACAGTGACATGTAACAACAAAGGAAAATCACTAATTCAGACAATTCGAGCAGCACAAGAACGACGAATGATATAAACCACGACACCTTTTAGGTATCAGTGAAAAGTGAAAAGAAGAAGAGGTAGTAGATGTGGTATTAATCTCTAACGAAGTAACTATTTTGTCATTTAACGGTGATATCAAGTACGTGATACATCCGCGTATCAGATCTTGGAGACAAAAGCAGCCACAGTTGATGTGCCGGAACTTCTGGCGTAATTTTAACGCGAAGACGATTCCTCTCTTCGCTGTTTTGTCACTGGCGACGAGTCATGAGCATATAAGTATGGTCGAGACAGAAGCCCTATTCTATGGAGTGCACATATAAGCTTTCACCTACCTCAAAGACATCAAGTCGTCGTCTATATATATATTGTCGATAAGTTTCTTAGCTTCATCTGGTGAAGTAGTAAGATGTAGATCAAGTGGGGAATATTATTTTTTTTGTCAATAGTAAAGTTCATTTAGCTTCGTCTCGTGAAGTAGTAACATGTAGCTCAATGGAGAATATTTTGTGTTTATGTTAATAGCAAGTTTATTTAGCTTCATCTCGTGAAGTAGTAACATGTAGCTCAAGTGGGGAATATTTTGTGTTTATGTTAATAGCAAGTTTATTTAGCTTCATTCCGAAAGCTGCATGTATCATTACAAGTGTCAAGCTCATCTTTACTGTGAGAATGCAACTTGGCACCACCTGGCAAGGGAAGAAGAGGCAGACCTTTGGGGACATGACGACGAACCATATATGGTGACATGAAAGTTTAGCATGTCCTAACGAGAGCTATCCATGTTTGCTTCAGATCGAATTGTGTGGAGATCTCCTGTGGGTACTATATGCTCCGACCAGGAGTTGAATGGACTAAGAAGGATAAATACATCGAACGCTCACATACTCAGGTACATTGTTGTGTGTATCTAATTATATCTGACGCATATATTCAAACATAACTTAAATCTTCTTGAAGGTAAATGCACACCATCACAATGTGATAGAACATAAATAAAGGCTTCACTCATGATATGCGTGCCTCCCCTCTTCGACCCCTTTTCGAAAGGCCAGGATACACAGATTAGTATGTCTGTAGAGACACCGCGAAGAGGTTGAGTAGGGTCTGTATTGTTCTGATTCACCGATCCACAAGCCATCAGTTATGTACCGTTAAAGCTTTCAACACTGCTGCTGCCACGCGCCCTGCCATGATGTTATTGTTTTGTAGTTTTAAATCATAATCTGTAATGATTTCTGTCCATGAAATTATCCAGTTAATGTATGACAATAAACAACCTCAACAGTCAAGGTCTATAAATGACTAGTAATTTGTTGATGTAAAATTAAAGCGCACTACATTGTATATTTGGTTATTAGCTTATGGAAGGCCCCGGTATCACTGCAAACGAATTAAAATCCATAATTGTTCAACCGCCCGTGCCAGTGGAATCATCCGAATTACTAACTCATCTCCCAAACAAAGAAAGGTAGATGTAGCCCACATCATAGCAGTCTCAGCACACGCCAAAAGACATAAGGCTAAACCGCACAGAAAGTGAACACGGCCAACTGTTCCCTGTCATACGATATCAGCATTCATCGTAAGCAATTGGAATATCGGAACATGATCAAAACGGATGAAACACACAGCTCACGGTGTGCACAGAGCACTTAACTCAGTAGCTCCTGCAACAAGCCGGACTTGGAATATGAGGAAACTGCAACAAGGAACACTTTTCAGACATAGTCTTCAATGGTGCCTGCCGCCTATCCACCATATTGCCCGGAAGTTCACGTCCTCCTGAAAATGATAATCGCCATAGTATTTAAATGTATAGCGCTTGATGATGTTAGGACATCGTGTTTAACTCCAACTCCGAACATACAAAAACAGTTCGTCGTCAGATTATCCCCGTTGCACACCAAACAACAGAAACATTGCATATTCATGACACCAATGAATCATCATTAGCTTTCAAGGGAATCAAAGATAATATTACTTACACGTCCCCAGTCTTCAAAGAGGAATACACACTAAAAAGACAAAGAGAGAATAATTGTTACAACATATTTTAAGCCCATCTATTTTATTAACAATTAAATGCTCACTGCCCAATCATGTAGATAAGAATTTGCAATATAATTTTTGAACCGATGTTTATTATTCCAATTAGATATGGCGCCTATAAATGATTGTGTTGCTCTTTTGTTTATGGTCGCTATCTGTCCAGCTTTGTTATCTTGCATTAATCTTTTTGGAGAAGATGTCACCACAAGCCATGTCTCAAATTCGTTTATGTCAGTTTATCATCTTCTGCCGTCTTTTTCTTCTTTCTTATTATTATTATATTTATTAAATTAGCCTATTCTTAGTTTCTCTTCTTTTCTTTGTTGTCATAACGTTGTCATGAAACGTATATTGGCAGGTCGACCTTTGGTATATAGAGTCCATGAACACTTCTATAATATTAAACATGATTCCGTCACTATGATCTCCTCCCACTTTATATCTCCAGGCCATGATAGCTCTGAAGATGTTACTCTTGTGCTCCTTCGATAGTTACATCCTGTTCGCTTTGGAGAACCGACTCATAGCCCGTCTGTTATCACTCTCCATCCGAGAGGGTTAAACAATTTTCACACTTTCCTTTAATCACTATACTTCTTTCCCACTCTCGTATCTCCTACTCCACTTCTCTCTAGCCACCCCTGTTTTAACTTTTTTCAATTCTTTTTCCCGTGAGACCCCTATTTTCATCCATCCACAGTTAATCCTTTCTCCATTTTCACAAAGTTAAACTCTTATTTTTTGACTCTCGAGATCCCACTTGCCTATTAACTATTCATCTTGTGACCAACTGGCACAATTGGTCCTGGCCACACTTCCACTTCCGGTCATTCAGACTTCATCAGCCTATATACATTTTCACATAAGTACATGTCATTCGTGCTTGTGCTTGTCTATATATTAGTTATTGTGTACCCGATGAAGCTTTTTATCTAAACGTCGTGGTTTGTCTCATCTCTCTTTATGTTTACAAGCTTAATACCATCTCAGTTTTATTTCAGATTTCCTCTTCTTCCCATAACCTCGAGGGTGGGAAGGTCACCGCTGAAAGACTTTGACAATCGTCACCTGTTCTCTATATTTTTAGTGTTACTATCATCATCATCAACATTATCATCATCATCAAAGTACCATGTCTGCTGGCTTAGGTGATCATGTCTCTCCACAACTCTCGATCTCGACAGCTGTTTATTATTTCTGTTATGACCATCCCTCAAACCATTCCCTTAAACTGCCTGGTAATGTTTCTCTTTGCTTCTCTCATTCTCTCCGTCCATCAATGTTCCCATTTGTCGCAATATATTGCATCAGTTTACTTCTCATTTCATGGCCAACAAATTATGATTTTTTTCTTCTTAATTTTGTAAAATAGCTCCCTTTTATGTTTAAGCCAATTCTACAACGTTGTAATTACTTATCTTTTCTGCCCATGGTTTTCTCAATATTTTTTTCTGTAAAACCACAATTGTAAAACCTCAGTGATTTTCATATCTGGTGTCCTATTCCCCATGACTCACATTCATATGTCAGGATTAGTTGTACATACCATTTAAGAACACTTTTTATTGCTTATATTGTCAAAATGGATTGCACAGTATCTTCCTAATTTGTTTGAAATGTGCCTTTTGCTTAAGCTATTTTTATCTCACCTATGTTGTATATCTACCATCTGAGGTTAACATGTGTTTCCATATATTTAAATTCATTTACTTTAAAAAAAAATCATGCCAGTTGATTTTATTGTGCATTGCGGTGATGTCTTTTCCTCTGTTGCTACCATTACTTGTATGCTTTTGCTATTGATGCTATGATGACCCTATTGAGTCCCTTCACTATAATGTCTAATAGTCATTGTAACTCATTTTCTCTGTTAGCGAGCAAGACTGTATCATTATAATTCCTAAATATATTCATTAGATGTCATCCAATTTTTATTTCACCCATGCCTCTTATGGATCTTAAAATAACCTCATAAACATTAAATAAATCCGATGACAGTATACAACTTTGCCTTCCGTTAGTACTTCCGTTTCCAACATGGTGGAAAGTGTTCATGTTCTCTGGACCGCCGCAGAATTGCATCTGTGGACTGATTAGCTCTGGCTCTGCAATGCACTTTTTCTGCGTTAAAGTCAATCTGATCATCCACTTAACAAATTTCACCGATGAAGAAGAGTCATTCATACATACATCGCTCTACTTTGTCAAGTCCAAGTTTGTAAATGCGACCTTCCCCTGTCTAGAGTTCATATACGGTTTACGCCACCACATTGAGTGCTGTTCCAAGGCCATCGTTGGAATTGTTTGACGCCAAGTATTTACAATTTACAATTCATTAAAATGGACTGCTCTGCCAAGCCACTCGCAGTTTTCACTTTAGAGATTGTGCTTAATCTTTCGTGTTTTATTGGCTGCATTTATTAGAGTAATTAAGATTTTATGGGCGCAGCCATTGCTGTGTGTGCTACGTCATCAAGATAGCTGATTGATATATCCCTAAAACCGCCGTTCGCTAATAGTGAAAGACGGAATGGCGTTTCGTTTATGACTTTGCAGAATCACAGACTCATTCACTTACTCACTTACTACTCACTTACTCATACACTTACTCACTCATGTATTCACTCACTCACTCACTTACTTACTCACTAACTTACTCCTTCTCCGTGTCAGTAAAAAAAAATAGTCATAAAAAAATATACGTTTATATATTCAGGCAACACAATCAGAACATTAAAGAGGAGTATGAATACTAATAAAAAAGAGCCACAGAAATATATAAGTATCAACTGGACATTCAATGACAGGATTATACTACTCACGATTCAAGCAAAACCATTACATATAAATTATACAGACATATGCACCTACTCAAGACTACACAGATTAACAAATAGAGGCATATTATGAAGATCTAAATAAAGTTATGAAGCAAGGGAACTCTTCAGACATCTTGATTGTAATTGGTGACTTGAAAGCTAAATTAGGAAAAGGTAGA
Organism: Megaustenia siamemsis; assembly: GCA_032433765.1. Taxonomy (NCBI): domain Eukaryota; kingdom Metazoa; phylum Mollusca; class Gastropoda; order Stylommatophora; family Ariophantidae; genus Megaustenia; species Megaustenia siamemsis. Next base: position 52,373,999 of record JAVIAB010000101.1, on the reverse strand, counting down.
TATAAGACCATTATAGGAAATCATGGTTTACTAAAAAGAAATGACAGAGGAGAAAGGTTAATACAATTATGTGAAGATAACAGGCTGACAATATGTAACACCTACTTTGAGCAAGAGAAAAGGTCCCTATACACATGGACAAGTCATGAAGATAAGAGAGGAATCAAATAGACTGGAAGGCGCTCCTCCCAGTACCAGAGCTGGAAGCTGTCAGCGACCCACAGCTGATGGCTTGCGCCAGGATCGGTGAACGAGAACCATCCAGACCCTGCTCCACCTCTCCGTGGTGCATCCAGTAACAGACTAACCTGTCTAGTCTGACAAAGTGAGCAGGAATGAAGAGGGAAGACAACCCGGTGCTCAAAAACGTCGTGCAGAAGTCGGATGTGTTGGGCCGAAAGGCGCAAATATCACAGCGTTACACTGCAAACTACAACACAACGCAGACACGTCCACTTAACGACCTTTTAAGGGCGGATGACGAAGAGGAAATCTACAGTCTACGAATACTCTAGTCATCGGACGAACGCAACCAACCACCACCAAATAGACTACATAGTGATAAAAGATAGGTTCCGTAACATCGTGAAGTAAGCCACAACGCATCCATGAGCAGATATTAATTCAGATCACAATCATGCAATGATTAACGTGAAAATCAAACTAAAGAGAAATAAGCAAAAGTCTAGTTCATCAACATTACAACTAGATATAACAGCTTTAAATCAAAAGGATGTTAAAGATACTTATACCATACAAGTAAAGAACACATATCGGAAGCTGCTAGAAAAAGTAATTGAGCGGCACAGAAGAGAAAATTATGATGAAAAGTCACAACCAAATGACAATGCATAATGAAAAACATACAAGAAACCTACGACACATTACATAAGAATGAACAAATAAAAACAACAAAATGTATAACTAACACCATCTTAGAAAATATGAAAGAAAGGAGACAAGCAAAGAACACTGCCCAATACAATAAAATAGATAATGAAATACGCAAAAATGTGCAAAAAGGCATAAGAAGACTGGCCAGCCACAAATGTATGGAAATAAACACTATGGAAATAAAGAAAGGCATAAAAGGAATGCACACAGAAATAAAGAGAATGATTAGTAATTTTTAAAAAGGCACGATGCATTTCAAACAAAAAAGGAAAAATGCTGACAGACAGTAAAGTGTTAATAGGAAGATGGCAAGAATATATAACATAACTATTTCATGATCAAAGGGACAAGACACCAATTATAAAATATGATCAGGCTAAAAAAATCTTAAACTATGAGGTGAAAAAAGCTATTAAAAACAATGAAAAAGTGAAAAGTAGCATGACCTGACAGCATACAGATATAGAAGATTTAGGCATTGAAGTGATTACAGACATATGTAACGACATATACCATAAAGGATACATACCAAATGAACAAAAAAAACATGAACTTTCATTGCTTTGCCTATAAAGGAATGGTGCAGATGAATGCAGTGACTTTAGAACAATAAGCCCAATGAGCGCAATTATAAAAAATATCAACACTGAATTAGATGAGCAGCAATTTGGATTTAGGATAAATAGTGGCACAAAAGAAGTCATATTCTGTATGAGAACAGAAGTCGAAAAGCACACAGAAGTAAACAAGCTAATATATACCTGCTTCGTAGACTACGCCAAAGCTCTTGATAGAATACACCACAAACAACTTATAAAATTCATAAAAGAAATACTTCTCTAGATGACATGGACATACGACTAATATGTAATTTATACTGCGAGCAATCAGCAATAATAAATAAAACAAAGAGAACTCCCATTGTATATAAACAGAGGAGTAGACAGGGATGCATCATATCATCACGCTTGATCAATCTATACACTGAACAAATTTAAAAAAAAAATCACAGAGATGCCAGGCCTAAACATTAATGGAAATATAATCAATAATCTAAGATATGATGATGATACTGTATTACTAGCAGAAAATTCTAAAGATCTACAACACTTACTTAATGAAATAAACATGACAAGGAAAAAATTTGAATCAGATATGAATATCAAACAGACTAAAACTATGATTATAAACAACGAAAATACTCATAACCTACAAATGAATATCAACATTCAAGAAATAGACTGGAACAGGTCTAACAATGAAAAAAGAACTTCTAAATAAGACAAATGCGATTTTTGAGCCAAGTTAAAAGAAACAACGGCCTACTAAAAGTAATCTTGGAGAGAAAAATATAAAGTAAAAGATTCAGAAGCAGACCAAGACTAACATGGGCGAGTAACATTAATAAATAGACAAGACAGCCTATGACAACCTCCACCATCAAAGCAAGAGACAGAGAACAATGGCATTTCATGGTAGCTAACATTCGTTGTGGAGATGTCACTCGATGGTGATGATGATGAACACATTGCTCAAGGCTTTGGGGGCCTCGATAGCCGATTTGTGAAAACCACCCGACTGGACTACCGATGTTTGTACTACCCGTGTTCGATTCCCGCTGGGAGCTGTGTGAATTGTACTCCTGGTTGGAAAAAAAATACCCCCACGGTCGACCCAGCCGTTGGCAGAAATAGGTACCATGGTATTACCCTGGGAAGGTGAGGCATGTCGCTTCGAATCTGAGTTCCGATGCTTGAGGCGACACTATCCAGAAATCTTCGAACATTTATGGATAGGCGGCTGAGCACATGTGGGTGGAAACTTGCGTTCTAAGACGCCGGTTCAAGTCTCGTACTTTTCCTTTACCTTTACATAGCTCAGGTGTTAATGAAAGCCAGAAAGGAGCTTTCAGAAGTACTGGGTATTGAACGTCACCTTCTTGTCCCCCTATATCAAGGACTGGTGGTTGATATTGATGGCTATGGTCGTATTTCTAACTTTCAGTCATGCGCAGAGTGACTGACACCAAATATACAATGAGGCCATGAACATAATACTTGGATGCAGGAACACCATATGCACGGTGTTACGACATCTCTTCGATTATCCCAAAATCGAGGGCAGAATAATAATGTCATGAGCAAGTACCTCTCCCCACAGTCTGTGATGATGTACAGCATCCACAACACCGCGAGTTTGGCAGGAAAAGGGACAACAGGCTCAATCAGGAGTCGAAGTCTTAATGTTTGTAATTTTATTCAATTTCTCCTTGGCAACTCCCGAGACGCAGCCGACACACGGTATGGTATATATTTAGTCGTTCAGTTGAGTCCACAAGCTACGGGGAGAAACACCGACCAAACCACACATCGGTATCAAATTGCATGAGCTCTCTCCATAACCTACACACAGAAACTCACAAGTGGCATTACTTAGCTGCCTATACAGTTATTCAATGAGAACCATATCACTGCTTCCTGCATCAGGTAGACAAATATCACAACTTGTTTATATACGATAAAGCTCTGCCTGAAGTTCACCTGCAACACAATGCATGCCTCTGTTCTGGCAATACAATAAATCATTATTAGAGTAAAATAAAATCCAGCTATATCCCTGTCAGCATATTTCAGGTCAATTCATGGAGCTCGGATGTCAATACCTGCATAAACGCTCTCGTAGACATATTGAACAAAGCAGCATTTAACCAAATCTCTATGTTTGGGCAGCACTCTCAGAGTAGTATAAAGGATATGTTGCATTACTAACTAGTAGGCTATTTTCCAGACAATTATCCCTTTCAAAGACTTGCCCACTGTGTTTTTGGTTAAAGTTACCCTGATAATCTTGGATTTTATTTTTGTCAGCAAATTCTCCTGAATTACATTCTATATAAAACGGACTAAACAAAGGAGTACAGTTTTAGTCTCCTTGTGGTAGTAACACAAGGGCAACATTTCAACACTTTTTTCATGACCATGAGATTGTAGACTTCATCACAAAAACTCGCCAATCATGGAATGTTTGAGCACATAATGAACGTTTGTGACAGACATCCTTGTATAGTGACACAAGTCATGAAGTGACGGCCACGAAGGTAATCATTTCTTGTGAACATTCATATCATTTCTTTGTTGTCTTACTTACTTTTTTCCGAAAACTCTTATCCTGAAACGCGATGAGAGTGGTAGATATATAATGTAGTAACATATTAATATATCAATGTTAGCAATCCTTCAACAATAGACGATTTAATATAATTACTGTTTTAATACATTGAAAATATGCTATAATGTGTACGTTAACTCCGTTTAAAAACGACGTCAGTCTCAATTATAAATAAGAAACAAACAAATAGCGTGCTTCGTAAAGTAATTTGACGTTTGGGAAAATGTCGTGTGTACTTGTGTTTCTTTATATTATCGACACATTATAATAATAATAATAATAATAATAATAACAAAAATAATAATAAAGTCAGTATGTGAATTGCACGCGACACATTTAACTATCAAATAATTTTTCCTCTGCTTTTGGCCTAGAAAAAAATATCTGAATTAATGTTGCAAATGTATTATGACAACACTTAGGAGTTCAGTTTTTCTCCAATCAAAGGAGACATAAAAAAACAAAACAAATAAGAAACAATCTAGAATAGTTTATGAAGACTTGCTAACATATACATTCATTACAATATCTATTTCTACACACGATACCGATCGGTAAAGTGAATTTAAGAAATTAGCTAAAGTGCAACAATGGTTACAATCTGGCATTTCTATGGAGTGAACATAAATTGGAACTCTATGTGGCGCTCTCCAGTCGACCCAGCTGTAAACTCTAGCTCTGTCAGTTAAAAGAAGATAACTACAACGAGGAAATACATGATCACAACATGCGAGCTAGCACAGTTACATTTTATATTACTCTCGTTAGAGGTTAAACATGTATTGGTCATTACTCTTACTTCTTGTCGCCTTTTATAGATGAGCTCACATCGTTACATGTAGCTTCTATAGTTAATGTTCGCATGAGATGTTATCATGTTGTGATTGTGCTATCATGTTTCTCAATAAGTTATCCCAGCTCAGTGCTACACTTCTCTATATATTTAGATTTTTCTTCTATGTGACTGTTGTTCATATCTTTGCGGACAGGTCTCACATACAGTCTTTTTTTAATCTTTACTTTATAACACATAATACCATGCTAATGCGGCGGATACGTTTGTGTCATAGGCAGTTAGACCTTGTATTGCGATTTAGTTGCTTACAGCTACAGCACATGATTGGTTCACGACTTAAAGCGATGGCATTAAAGTCCCCAAGTATTATATTAAATTGAAACAACAGTATAAATGACATGCCATTGAAGCTGGTCTAACAAATTAAAACGAATAATCAATTGAAGGTTTATGTTTTGTTTAATTGTATCGAATGACGCCATTTCTACATAAGATTTACTCACTTTATAAGTTGCTCTAGTGAGGGTGGCAATCTATAAATACATCGACATTTAGTTTATAAATATATACAATTTTAGATACATACTCATATTATTGTTATGTCTTTTCCTTGTTCATTTTCCGTTTTCATTTCCACATTTACCTTTTAGCGTTAAAGGTAGTATTCGTTATAGCACTTTCTACCATTGAGCACAAACCGAAATACAGTTTAAAAGGGTTGATTGCCTGATTAAGCAGAGAGACCAGCATAGGACGATTCTTTAAAACACGTAACGATAACATCTTAAGCAAAGAACCGGTCACGAAAGTAAATTAAATTAAATTAAAATTAAAAACCCTTGGACATTTAACAGCAGGGAAGGTCAACTGAACACAAAGTAACGATAACTATATTTTCCTTCTTGGGACTTCACTTCAGTGTAAAGTCTTGAAGAAGATACACGATCCTAGTTCTTGTTGTTATTGTGGTATATGTGAATTTAGTGCTAGGCCAAATACCTCTTGTATAGTTCCATTTCCAGTATTACCTCTTATATTTTCTATTTCTTGTATGACATCATTTCCAGTAATGTTTCTTTTGTTTGTTATTTCTTGTTTATTCATGTTTCACTAGGAGATAGAAAGACACAGGGGAAACCGACACACGATAGATAATTAAAACAATATTTCGCTAGAATGTCAGTGAATGAAATGATGAATAGCGGTAGGGACAGAAAGTTGTGTTGATACATAATCGCACGCTCCTGAGAACACTTTGTCTGATGAAAAAGACGGATTAAAGATAAGCAGCTACACTGCTGTTTACCATCTCTGCCGAGGACAAACAATGACCTCTGTCAGATCATTGCATACACAATCATCACGAGGAACAACACTGCGGGCACGCTACTGGAGATAATAATTGCTCGTCTAAACATTTAAACTTGAACGGATACATGCATTCCCACCCACACTCGCAGGTTATACAATATAACAAATTGACATGGCCCAATGCTGCAGTCTTTACCTATGACGTATTCGAAGGATTCAAGAGATAGTAGGAGACAACTGCAGCAGCGATTGATCTGGATGATGCATACATTAGAGTACCATTTCAGTACCTCATGCATATGTTCCTCCTATTGGCGGCGGTGCATCCCTTCTTGATCACATGGATGGCTACAACGTTGTTTCAGAGGTGGGTGATACGTAAACGTGATAATGTCTTCCGAACCTACCGAATCCAAAGTCCGAATCAATTTGTCCAGGTTTGTCAAGGTTCACCATTGTTACCTTGTTTATTTAACAACATAAGAATCACGGCACAACATATGAATAGGAGGGAAAGAACTATGCCTTTTGTTGATGGCATCCTGTTATATCGATAGGAAAGAGACAGACGGGTAGTCTCCTCTAGACTGCAACACGAACACAATCGCATCTCTTCCTAGAGTATCAAGTGCTTTGGTTAATCCTAATAAATTCCAGTATCATGATTCTCCCTTTCAATCATATTAATTCATAAACACCAGTGCTATGAATTGGGACTGATGATGTGACCAGGATTATTTGAGGACACACATGGATGTTAAGTGTGATTGCAGTTTGTGTTTTAGGTACCATGTCGACCATGTGATAACGAAAGCTCGAAAAGGACAAGCCGTCATAAAGTTCATGGCAGCTGCCAATATTGAGAAGAGGATAACGACACTTATCTTCCTGGGACTAGATCTAGCACCAATGGAAAATGTCCTAGCAATCCTCACTGTCAGTACACCGTAGATCGACAGGCTAGAGAAAGTACAAAATAAAGCGATGCGCATTGTCCTCGGGTGTACAAGAGACACCCCCTGTGTAGCAATGACGTATCTTCTTAATTAAAATAAAAAAATAAAGAAGACCAGATAAAAAATTGGAGAATGCGAGCGTACCTTAAAATAAGTGCTGGTAAGGAGCATTCATTGCACCAAGAGCTCAACACAGGAAAGAAGATAACAAGAGACATATCATGGGTGAGGCGCAGCATATGTCATCAAACAGGTTTGTGTGCTTCCCTATATCAATACCAGTCATGAGTAGATTCTGGTGCCTACGTCATTCAGGGTCACATTCACTTGTATTGTCACACTCGACAGGAATGCAAAGAGCAAAATTCATTTGTGGACGATGGGGAGGTAACACGCTCATCTGGGGCAAAACCGACGAAGAAGATGCAGTCATCTAAATAGACGATAATCGTAATATAATACGATCAAGGGAGCTAGTGGACATTTACAGTGCGCCATGCCGGCAGAACAGTCAAAGAACAGCGGTACGTTCGTTAAGACCATTAATAGCATGACGATGGAGGCGATGGTAGTGAACAGGTCATTCATCTGGCTGGTGTCACAAGAGGCGGACAAGTGAATCTATGATACCATTCTTCACCTAGTCAAAAGCCAGAGTAAAATGACTCGTTATAGTAGCCATTCTTCGGTGTGGAGACGGCAACCCAATGAATGAATAAACGATGATATTTTAGATTGTCGTATGTGTACTCAACGACAACATGTAGAGGTTAGTTACATACAGGAAGGATGCAGATAACGCGTTAAGGAATAAGGAGAAGTTAAATATTCAGATGTTTATGAATTGTTGCCAGCGATCTAGGTCTTACACGCCGACCACTTCTGTCATCGTCAATGAAAGTAATCGAATTGTTGCAGGGTCGTGTGATTACATTAATAGTGAGAGTGCAAATACGATACCTGTGAGGAAGATGGAGCGAAAAAGGGTGAAGCTATTGATCATCAAGAAAACACCTTTGCAGATACAGATTTTTTGCAAACGAAAGAAGAAGTAACACTCAACATTTTATACAAACTATCCGGAGTATAAAATGTTATTCATCTATAATGTCTGCTGTTTTTAAACAATATTTTCATAAACATGTTTCAAGTTATCTTTATCACTGGTGATCACATTCATCAATAAGAAACAATTAATTCTTAAATTTAACATTTTAGTTCATGATACAGTTCAATGCATCATTATTGAATAATAGTATTTACTTTAAAAAAAAAAAATAGAAACTTGAGGATTTACTGAAAACACAAGTCCAACTGTGTCGACTAAACAAGTGCAATGGGGAATTCATGCAAGTGACAAGACAAGAAGGGAAATTAAAAAGTAATAAATCGTTGCTATCAGATTCATTGATAATATAATGAAAAGGAAAGATAAAACATGTAGCGGTGCAACAATAAAATAATAGAGGAGATAGCGATGAGTTATAACAACATGATAGATGACAACTACTGAGAGAATGACGTTGAGTTGACAAGCAAGTTGCAGGGAAACGTGATCACCGATACTAGCGATGTTTGATATGTGCTGATGATATATTTGTAACTCTTCATGTCTTGCTAACTCTGTTTCTACGAAGTTCTCAGAAAGCATGTCTTACTGTAAATTTAATTATATGCATTCTTACATTTAATCCTGAAAGTAAAGTTGTTTAGAAGTTTATTTCATAGAGCCACATCTCGGCCCTTTATTAAACACATTCATTGTTTCTATTTTTAAGTAACCATCTTAGCTTGACATGTATTTGCTTTGTCGTGTCACTTTTCATTGACAAAATAAGATCATTGACCTCATATCAGACTATTATAAAGTGTCAATTGAGATCATTTCTGTTTCACTGAATTGTCAGTTCTACGATTTCTTTTAACCAATAGTAGAATGAAAAAAAACAAGCTGCACATATTTGTGTATGCAACCTGCATTATTAATATTTTATTCACTCTCTTTACCATCTGCATTTCTCTTTGACTTTTGACAGTAGGTCAAACCTTTCAGACTAGACCGGTTTATTTTGTACTGTTGTCGTTTCACCTCTTACTTCAGTTTGTATTATGTGTAATACAATGCAAAGATCTTTAGATTTTGACGTATTATTCTGCTGATGATGCGGTCCAAGTATCATCATCTACTGCATTCAGTTTTCCATGGTCAGCAGTTCATTTTTTTAGAAATAATACGTTTACACAAAGTATGAGGTGCACACATTAGTTATACCATTTAATCCGCTTAGCATAGCTCTTAAATAATATTTACTTACATCGCTTAAAATATATCTAAACTGAAACAGAATATACCATATAAATTGTGAGATAAATTTGTTCTCAAGACATTTAGTTATTTGGTTATGAAAGGCCCCGGTATCACTGCAAACGAATTAAAATCCATAAATGCTCAGCCGCCCGTGCCAGAGTAATCATCCGAATTAATATCTCATCTTCCAAACAAAGAAAAGTAACTGTAGTCCCAATCGGAGCAGTCTCAGCACACGCCACAAGACAAAAGGCGGAACCGCGCAGAAGGTGAACACAGCCAACTGTTCCCTGTCATATGATATCATCATTAATCGTAAACAATCGGTATATCGATACATGATCAAAATGGATGAGACACACAGATTACGGTGTGCACAGAGCACTTAACTCAGAGTTCCTGCAACAAGCCGGACTTGGCAAATGAGGAAACTGCAACAATGAACACTTTTCATGCATAGCCGTCCATGTTCTCAAGACAATAATGGCTCTCTCTCTCTCTCTCTCTCTCTCTCTCTCTCTCTCTCTCTCTCTGCGTTCAGGACTCAATCAGAGTAAGGATTCCAGACTCTCATATGAAGTCAGCTGTCAGGCTAAGTGTGTTATCGCCCCCACGGACAGAACATCACAATTAGAGTCTGTCAGATCCACTCTGACTGAACACCCGTTAATACGTCGCACTGTGTTCTGCGCCAGTGGCCCAGTGCATCCGATTTCAGCCAGCATTTTATTCGGGTTTGCTTTCCATAAATAATGGCTCAACCACAGACAACTTTAACAGTGGCCTGCGGGCAGAAAAATTAACCCAAAGACTTCAACCGATGTTTTCAACGCTGAAAACGCTACTTTTAGTGTTTTCCGATTTGATTTTCTCCGCGCGAGAAAAATATAGTTTGATGTGGTCCAGCTAAGAGAGTAGCATCTTTGTGTGTTGATGGAAAACGTCAGCACCTATAACTTACTATCATTGTACATTCAGTGTGTTTGTACATTATCAATGTCTCCCCTATTTTAGACACTCACAGCGATCTCGAACTGATGACATTCTGTCAACGCTGTCATGACAATCAGAAAAAAAATTAGTGTGGACTTTCTGTCAACGCTGTCATGACAAACAGAGAAAGCTTTAGTGTGGACTTTCTGTCAACGCTGTCATGACAAACAGAGAAAGCTTTAGTGTGGACTTTCTGTCAACGCTGTCATGACAAACAGAGAAAGCTTTAGTGTGGACTTTCTGTCAACGCTGTCATGACAAACAGGGAAAGCTTTAGTGTGGACTTTCTGTCAACGCTGTCATGACAAACAGAGAAAGCTTTAGTGATACATTTCTGCCAACGCTGTCATGGCAACAAGAGAAAACTTGTTTGCAAACATAGGATTGGACGATATCTGGACAACCATAGAATTTAATCTTTGGTTTGAAACTAGACTTATTATATAGGGAATGTGTGAGCTTTTGCTGTTAATGTTAATGGGATTTTATCTAGAATATGGTTGGTTAATAATGTGATCTAATTTATTTGCTACTAAAAATAAATCATCATCATCATCATCATCATGTACCCTGCCGGTTGGCGTAGGCGATCATGTCCCTCCACAATCTTCTATCTACAGTGCATCGTATCAGTTCTGTTGTTGACTGTTTTCCATGCCATGACACCAAGCTATCCAGTATTTCCTCTCTTTGTCGTCCGCGATCTCTCTTTCCTTTTATTTTGCCAGTTGTAACCAAGTATTCCAACTTTCCTCTTCTCATGATGTGCCCGAAAAATGTTGATTGCTTCTTTCTGATGTTTTTTAAGAGCTCCCGTTTTGTGTTGGCCTCTTTGAGAACTTCTTCATTGGTCTTTTTATCTGTCCAGGGAACTTTCAACATTCTTCTGAGAAATCCCATCTCTGTGGCATCTAACCGTCTTTTCATTTGTTTGTCTACTGTCCATGATTCGCTTCCATAGGTCATAATTGGTTCTATATAGCACCGGTGAACTCTCTTTCTCATTTTTATTGACATAGATTTGTTGCATAAGATATTTTTCATTTTCTGAAATGCTATTTTGGCCTGAGCTATTCTGCTTTTTATTTCTGTGGTGCATCTCCCATCTGATGTAATTATTGTGCCAAAGTATTTGAAACGTTGCACTTGTTTTCGATTTGTCTCGTTTATTTTTATGCTGCACGGTGGTGATGATTGTTTCTTCATATAACCATTGTTTCTGTTTTCTTACTATTCAGACTGAGACCTTTTTAGTTGCTTTCTTCTACTATTATGTCTATCATTTCTTGTAGTTCGTTCTCTGTCTCTGCTATTAAGACTGTGTCATCCGCATATCGCAAATTATTTCTTTTGTGACCGTTGACTTCAATTCCTTTTTTGTCTACTATTGATCTCATAATATATTCGCTGTAAAGTGAAAACAAGTCCGGTGACAGAACACAGCCTTGTCTGACTCCTTGTTTTATATATTGGAATTGTCCTGTTTGGTTGTTAATTCGTATAGCTGCTGTTTGTTGCCAGTACATATGTTTTATGATTCGCAGATCCTTGCCATCAATGTTTAATTTCCCCAGCATATTGATTATTTCCACATGCTTTACTTTGTCAAATGTCTTCGTGTAGTCTATAAAGCACATATATAGATCTTTCTTTACCTCTATAGATCTTTCTATCAATGTCCTTAAGATGTATATTGCGTTATTGGTGCCCTTTCCTTCCACAAATCCACATAGTTCTTCACTTATTTCTGGTTTTATTTTAGAAGGTTGTGACTTGTCATGATTATTCCAGGCAATTTAAGAAGGTAGTTTGCCATTCCTTTCCTTCTTGGCAGTGACTGTACTAGTCGGAGATCGCAGCCATTGTCTCTATACTTGAGATTCTCTGCTGCCATCGCGGTGTGGGGACCATAACCGGCACTACTTGTCGGCTGCTCCCACAACACCATCCACCACCTGCTCCAATGGCTTCACATAACCCTGATAGGGGGGCTAAACGGGAGCTCCACCTTGCCCAGGGGTGTCCCGAAGACTAGCGGAGGAAAGGAGACGTCTTACTCCTCCTTTGGTAGGGCAGAACCCTAACCCGCTAACCACAAAAATAAATACTGACCTAAAAACATCATCGTCATCATTGATTACTGTATCCGCATCGAAGGTCGGTTACCATGGAGCATCATTCCGCTTTGTCTCTTTTATTGACAGTGGAGTTTTTTCACAGGCTGACTTGTTCATCTGTTGATGTCACTCGTCCATGTTAGTCTTGTTCTACCTCTTTTACCTTGTATTCTTGCTTCCCAGATTAATTTTAGTAGACTGTTGTGTCTTTCAACATGCTCCTAAAATATAAATTGCCTTGTTTCAAGTTTAGAAGTTACCTTTTCATTTTTAAGTTGTTTTATTTGTAACTGCATCATTTGTCTCTTTCTTTCTATTCAAATCATCCCATTCTTCTATAAATCCACATGTCAAAGGCTTCATTTATAGATTGTTTCTTACATATGTCAATGTTTCTGCATATTACACGAATATTGAGAAAGTAGTTTAACTCTGTGTTTTAGACCTCTCTGGTGTTATTTGTTTTGAAGCAAATATATATTTCATTGCATAAAATACTTTTTTCCCATTCCTATTCTGATGTTTATTTCAGTTTTACATTTCCCATCACTGGTAATAGTATGTTCAAGACAATTATAGCATTGAACGCTCTCCAGGTCTATCCCTTCCACTATGATATCCACTTGTAAGTCAGATGGATGCTATCTTTGTTTATGATCATATGGCTCTTTTATATATAATTCTAATCCATAGTTTATGCTTGTTATGTTTATTTTCGTCCAATAAAGTCCCAAACATCGCTTTCGTGTCATATTACAGATCCGTCTGTATAGGTGACTATGAGATCGTTGACCTCCGGATTGACCACGACTGAGTTTTCTGTTCCCTATAGTTCTTGTCGAGTGTGACAATACACGAGAATGTCCCTCTGAATGACGTAGGCACTGCTATCCACTCTTCGCTAGACTTGATGTTGGTAAGACTACAGATATGTTTCATCACATCTTCTGCTCTCCCCAACCTATGATTTGCTTTATTTAGCCTGGCACTATTCCCTGGAATTCAAATACCTACGAAGTCTAATGACAAACCATTGTCAAACAGCACAGATAGAATCAAGATGCAACAAGCTTGTCAAATCATTGGACAGTTATCACCACTATTGTCCAACAAGGAAATAACTCTGGAGGCAAAACGAACACTATACAATACAATCTTTATCTCAACGTTGTGCTACCAATGCCAGACCTGGACCCTAGATGCAAGAACAATAAGATAAATAACCTCTACAGAGATGAAATGTGTTAGACGAATGACAGAAACAGTCTGAGAGATAGAGAGTATTACACAACATCCCCTTTTTTGGAATCCCCAGGGGGAAAGACAAAGAGGAAGACCAAAGAATTCTTGGAGAAGACAGATCGAAGCAGAGATGAAGATGATGGGGAAGACATGGAATGTTCTTAAAAGAATTGCACAAAAACAGAACCACTTGGAAAGTGTTTGTTGAAGAACTATGCTCCACTGGGAGCTAATAGGTAGAAGAAGAAGAAGTCTGAGAGATAAGATCAGAAATGAAGAACTGAGAAAAAGCTAGGAATAGCCCCCACCATAAAATATATGCTAGACCTAAGATATGCTGACGATACTGCACTACTAGCAGAAAATCCTAAATATCTACAACAATTACTTAATGAAATAAACATGACAAACAAAAAATATGGACTAGATATAAATATCAAGCAGAATAAACCTATGATCAAAAACAAAGAAGATACTCAAAACCTACAAGTGGATATTAAAATTTGAAGGAATAGATCTGGAGACAGTTCAGAACTACAACTACCTTGGACATACTATAACCAGTGATGGAAAATGTACAACTGAAATAAACAAAAGAAAGGGAATGACAAAAAGTAATTTTAATGTCATGAAGAACATACTTACATCAAAACAAATAACACCATGATTAAAACTAAGAATAGCAAAATGTTACATCTTCTCAATATTCCTATATGGTGAAGAAACATGGACATAAGTCAAGAAACAGAATAGAGAATTGAAGTTTTTGAAATGTATATATATATATATATATACATATATATATAAGAATAGGCAGAATTGGATGGATTGAAAAGAAAACAAACGATGAAGCCTTAAAACAAATAAAAATGGAAAAAGAACTACTAAGCACAGTTGAAACAAGACAAATGCGAATATTTTGGGGCATGTTAAAAGATACAACAACCTACTAAAAGTAATCCTGGAGGGGAAAATACAAGATACAAGAGGCAGAGGCAGACCAAGACGAACATGGACGAGTAACATCAAACGATGGACAAATCAGCTTATGACAACCTGCACCATCAAATCAAGAGACAAAGCAGAATGGCGCAACATGGTTGCTAACCTTCGTTGCGGAGAAGGCACTCGATGTTGATAGGATATATGAGGAAACAACATATAAAATGGTTTGGCCATGTGACAATGCAGAAAGAACAAAACACAACACAACGAGCCTTCAACAAACGTTGTTAGAACACCAGACCCAAGGGTCGACCACGAAAAAGATGGGTCGATGGAATATTAGAAGAGAAGAGCAAAAGACCGCAAATTATATCTCCCCTCGACGCTGAAAGGCAGATGATGATGGAAAGAGGAAGAGGAAGATTATTTCCTTTATTGAGCTCGTGGAGCAATTGATGCTCTTTATCTGCACTTAACTTCAGGTATTCTCGTGCCTTCCAGATCTTAATTCTGTCGTCCATGGTGGGAGAGGCAAGAAGTTACCTAATTTCTACACAGCGAGCAATACTGTATCATCAGCATATCTTAGGTTATTGATTATCTTTCCATTAATGTTTAGAACTGGCATCTCTGTGCTGATTTTAACGATTGCTAAGTGTATAGTTTGAATAAGCTTGGTGATAGGATGTATATAATCAATTCAGAGGAAGAAGTACAGCACTCGGAAAAAAATGACAAATAATCAACAACAACAAAAAATAAACAACTTTATATGGTCCTAGGTAGGATCGAACCCGTACCCCTTGTCACAGCGCCTTGCCAAAAAATAAAAAAAACTCTAGGGAACACTGCCAACTCGGCTAACTAAAAAAAATAGCCAACGTTAGCAATGCATTTCGCGCAGGTGTTCTCATGACTATAGCATAGGCTGCGATCACAACTTATTCTCTTTGAGCTAAATATTTTATAATTTTTGTTTGCTCCCAGTATATATATATATATATATATATATATATATATATATATATCAATCATATGTCCGTGTCATATATATGTATATTTTTTGTTTTCTATCTATAAGTTGTTTATGGTGTATTCTGTTAAAACAGTTTGAATAGTCTATGAAGCAAACCTATATTGGTTAGTTAATTAAATAAGGTATATATGTGATTGCTCACGCGTAAACGCGCACACTCAGATACTTCCAAACGCAAACCCAAACATAGCATGAAAGAAAGAAACATGTTGAATAGCAAAACATCTGCATCAGTTATCAGTCATATTATGATTTGCAAAAAGAAATGTATCTTACTGCTGTAGCAGTAACGCGTATTGCCTGACTGATATGCAATTTCTCTTCTCATTTCTATTGTTTGGTTTGGTACAGAGAAAACAATTAGTGATAAATCAGACATAGCTGGGACAACATGATGGCGGTCATCTACTTTCTTCACAATCAGAAACAGTGGGACAGTAATAGTTGTGTCTCTATCAGCAATGACCTTTAAGAGCCACTTAGTCAAGTTAAACTGTCATGACTTATTATACCTCACTGAAAGCCTTTAAATTCGGGTTTTTTTTATGTTCTTGAAATGATATTAACGTATTTAACTTTATGATTATACATAAATTTAAAAAAGTTGCAAATCAATTATTAGTTTTCTTTAGTTATTTTATTTAGAAATGACTTGATCAGATCGACCATCTCCTTCCACATATACTATAATTATAATCACAGACAACAACTGGCAGGTCAACATTTATTTTTTCAAAGATACTGTGACATTGTATTCAACATATGCATGATGTTTTATAATTTAACGATTTGAGCACAGTGGTAATTATATTAACAATTGAAATTATCATTCCACTGAACGATCTCTATATCCCCCCCCACCCATATCATCATTAAACCTTTCTCTTTTCCCTGGTATCACATATTTTTACTCTGCTGGAGACTCCTTTGAATTACTAGACGATGCCACATTTTTTCCCCTTTTGAATAATGTAAAAAATACATGAAAGAAGTATAACAATTTTAAATAAATTGTCTATATCCCTGACAGAAGAGAGACATGCTTTCATAACAATCTCAGATCATTTGTTTTGAGCAGCTGAATCTTCCCCTGTGTATACTTCAAAGTTATATGTATATTATGTTACTGCATCAAAGATTTGTTGCTACCCTCAGTTTCATTCTCCATTCTGATGGTTTATCCTTGACCTACTGTCTCAATGTCCATCAGCATAAGGGTGAAACTTTTGAGTCACAGGAACAGTTGAAAGTTGCCAACTCTGTTGATAAATATATAAATAAACATGTATATTAGATCAATATTTTATGCCGTAACAAGACTACAAATTGTATTTATTAGATAACAAATGCTTTGCTATACAAAAGATGCATAAATAAACTCTGCTTAAAATATTGTAAAACTATAAATTGTATCCGATTTACCATTATTGTTATTTAAAGAAAAACAGAATTAGGCGTCCTTAACAACAGACCCGCGAAAACACATCGCCATCTTGAGACGCACCAAAAAGCCATTTGCCGCACTCTCGGGGCAGAATAGTCAAGAAAGGCAATGGTGTATACGTCATGGCCACGAGTAGCATGACGATGGAGGTGATGGCAGTGACTAAGACATTCATCTGATTATAGTCACAAGACTTCATACACGCCTGCATACAGAGTTATTCGATGAAACTGATTAATAAAATTGGAGGCGGGTTCTGTGCGAGAGTCTTTGCAGGAGTAAATAATACGTACGTTCTCCTTTGTCTAGGTCCTTGGACATGCGGGAGTACGGGGAAATGAAAGAGCGGACAGGTTTGCTAGTTGCGATATCGTTGAGGACGATCAATCAATGGATCAGGCGGACATCAGCAATGCCCTCCGAGTTGTAGGAAGAGCACAGAATATCGATAACCACGAATCCACGTCACTCCGGATGATAAAGATGACAGTTAAGATGGCCACATCCAGAACCGAGAAACATAGTGGGCGTATACGAAGACTTATCAACCAAACACAGAACTGGAGTCGTTAGTCGCTGGACACTGGAGATTTCCTGAGGAGGGGATCTGAGCACTTATGGACATGTTCGGAGTGCAATGATGATGACCCGCAAATAGCTCAATAACTCAATGAAAAACAGGTTCCTATTTAGTTTTAGTAACCAACGGTTTCCTCTACGCCATGCTAGGCGTCGTATGGTGAATATGGTGTAAGTGGCCGTAATTTTCTGACAACATCATATTTTGTGTGATATGTATCACGTCAGGCCTTATATTATATATCTTACTACATGCCTTAGAAAATGTTGATATTGCAAGGCAATACTTTAATGAAGTAGAAATATTACCTTTTTTGTTTCAATGAAAAAAAAAAAACATTGTACAAACTGATTTCAGACTTAAACAGGGCAAAACGACTCGCTTGCAATTGAGGCACACATAGACCACGGTGTTAACGTGTTTACAAGTGATCAACATATATGCCACAATGTCAACATACCTAGCTCCGAGTGTTGAATCAAGTTTAATATCTTCCTCATCCACAGTTAACAATTCCCCGTCTGTGCTGATATCCTCACTATCGGTGCTGATATTCTCACTATCGGTGCTGATATCCTCACTATCGTGCTGATATTCTCACTATCGGTGCTGATATCCTCACTATCGTTGCTGATATTCTCACAATCTGTGCTGATATCTTCACTATCGGTGCTGATATTCTCACAATCTGTGCTGATATCTTCACTATCGGTGCTGATATTCTCACTATCGGTGCTGATATCCTCACTATCGGTGCTGACATCCTCACTATCGGTGCTGACATCCTCACTATCGGTGCTGATATCATCACTATCGGTGCTGACATCCTCACTATCGTTGCTGATATCCTCACTATCGGTGCTGATATCCTCACTATCGGTGCTGATATTCTCACTATCGGTACCTAAATCCAAATATGGATGTAATCAGAATCATCACATCATATTTTATTTGTAAAAGAATTCATTTTTAGATACTCGGTGAAAGAGACCTCAACTGTCCTGACTGTCAACTAAAAAAAAACATCTTGACAGTCATAAATTTGGCGTGCTCTAGAGATTTTATGTTTTAAAAAAATTGAAAAATATATATTTTTTTTTTACATGTTATTAATCTTGCATATTAATTTTGATAGTATGTGCTTTCTCATAATTATTTCCCCTACGGTATCTCGTATAAGGTTCGGATAACATCGGCTGCCCGATCGTTTGAGAAAGCTTCGAAGTTTATATAAACTATGAGATTAATTACACTTATTTATAAAAACTAAGTGGTCGCGATAGCAAATTGGTTAGCGAGCTGCACTACTAAGTAATAGAGGTCTGTTTCGATCCTGATCGTCGGCTTCACGGTTAAATGGGTACCGGATTTTTTTTTCTGGGAAGAAAAACCGCGCAATTACCGAACACATTACCATGAAATCATGAGCTGAAAGTTGATTATCAATATGGGCACTAACAACATATTCCATGTACGCCTGTGGTGTGGACAGGCTCTTCACTTGTTTTATTATTATTTATACCATTTGCAAGTTTGCCGATTCACGAAGCTTACCTGTATCAAAATTTACAACCTGATATCTGCAATCTGTGTAAAGATAAAATCAAATCATGAAATCAAATAAACACATCACATAGTCTGGCGCAGTGGCTATTACAGTTAAGTAATCTTGACATTTAGGGACGATCGAAATCTTGACTCGTACGACAGTTGTTTGATATTTGGAGTAAATGTAGTAGGGATGACGTAAGGAGAGACAGATCCCAAAAGATGAAAGTCAGGAGTACTGGCATGCAAGTAGAACAGAACGTAACTTGTGGTAGCGCTGTCGTCTGATATGTGAAACGAGGAAATCTCCGGAAAATATTTTCTCATTGAGTTATTGAGTTATTGAGTTATTGAGTTTATTTAAGGAATCATCATCAATGCCCTCCGAACATGTTCATAGGTGATCATATCCCCTGCTCAGAATGTTCCGCCGTGTCAGCGACTGGCGACTCCAGTTCTGTGTTGGTTAATAAGTCTTCTTATACGCCCACTAAGTTTCTCGTTTCAGGCTGTGTCCATCTTAATCCCATCTCTCTCATCCGAAGGAGTGATGTGAACTTGTCGAAGTCCTGTGCCCTTTCCACACCTCAAATGCATTGATAATGTCCGCCCCATCCTTTGGTGAACGTCTTCAATGACACAGCGGCTAGCCAGAATGCCCACTCTTTCATTTCTCCGTATTCCCGCTTGTCCACGTACATAGACAAAGGTGATCTAACGTATTTTTGACTGCTGCAATGTCTCTACCAACTGCCTGCGTACAAAGTCGGCTACACTTTTTTATCATGCCCATCAAATCACTTAGTATGTGGGCGTGGGTGAAGTCTAATGAATTCTCAGATGGATGACCTGGTCATATCGAGATTATCAGGTCAGAATTCAAAAAACTTCTACAAGTTTACTAATGATAATATCCTCATGACATACGAGACTTACATATTCACATCTTTCAGAGACTATTCGTAAAGCAGCTCAGACGATGTCAGCCTCATAAACTTTGGCAGTGTGGATATTAATAAACAATCTGGAATGCGCTGGGATAAGTTGTCGGATGTAGTTAGAAGCTTCTGCGACAGATAGAGATACATCGCTCATTGTGCAACGGTATAGCTCTTTCACAGACTTAATATGCTGGTCACGAAGATTCGGGGACATGAACTTTCGTCCTAGGAAAACCTTCCTGAATTAGCAGACCATTCAGGTTGAAGCAGTGTCAGTAGTTTTTTGGGAAAGTCAGAGTTTGAAAAGGCCTTCTTCAAATGTTGTGGACAACGTAATCGCGATGAAGAAACAAAACACAGGCGCTTCAACAACACACTGCGGCTTTCTCAAATCAGACTTCAAGGTTTCCAACAGGCAATTTTCAGAAAACAAATCATTTTCCATAACGCTAAACACGACTACTCATTAATCACCTGGAACGATGACAGTCCCTTTTCTCCGGCTAAGTGCTGCCAGCCACATTCTTGACTGAGCTGTGTGAACATTTCCTGGGTGTGTCATTGACAAAGTAGCAGCGATACATCGTCCAGTTTTACGAATCTAAATTTATAACACAGCTCGTCTAGTTGTTCCGTCTCACGAATTGATTTACGTGACTGGCTACCATTGGTATTATGACACTCTTCAGGGCTCTCCCTAGAATTGAATGTAACGGGATTCGTGCTTATCCCATCTGGTTTCCTTTCTGATCTTAATTCAATGGTGACAATTTATAGTAAGATGATGATGATGATTGATTAACTCGATTACTTGTTCACCTTGATTTCACTTGATTGATCAACTTGAACAACCATGATCTTGAGTATTTGATAATGATGAACTTGACGTAGAGCTACTCATCAACTACATCTATATCATTATGGTAATGTGAAAGCATCGCTTCCGTTACCGTCGTAACTAGTGGTACTTCGCGTTGTGTTTTGGTTCGTGCTTGGGTTGGACCAGCCGACCCACTTGAACAGCTTATGAACAGATTTACAGGCAATTCAACGAGTCCACTAGTCGCATTGCAACACAATGACGATAATTCTTTTATTTACATCGATCCACTGAATACACAATTCTCAGTAACAACGAGGCTGGGAGGAGAGGACGACCACTCCAGATGTCAAACTAGTGCTATGGAAGTTCTGATTCCATCTTAACTATTCATAACTAAACTCAAGACTCTCTCGTCACGTATTACATCATCATCATCGTGTGCCCTCTCCGCAACGAAGGTTGGCTACCATGGATCACCATTCTACTCTGTTTCTTGCTTTGATGGTGCAGGCTGACATATATTGACTTGTCCATCTTTTGATGTTATCTCGTCCATGTTAGTCTTGGTCTGCCTCTGCCTCTTTAGTCTTGTATTTTTCCTTCCAATATTACTTCTAGTAGGCTGTTGTGTCTTTTAACATGCCCCAAAAATTTAATTTGTCTTGTCTTAATTGTGGTCAGCAGTTCTCTTTTTATTTTCAGTTGTTTTAAAAATGTATCGTTTGTTATCTTTTGTTTCCATCCAATTCTACCTATGCTTCTATAAATCCACATTTCAAAGGCTTCAATTTTCTGTTCTGTTTTCTGGTCTAATGTCCATGTTTCTGCACCATACAGGAATATTGAGAAGATGTAACATTTTGCCATTCTTAGATTCAGCCCTGCTGATATTTGTTTTGTTGTTAGTATATTTTTCATGGCATTAAAATTACTTTTTGCCATACCTATTCTTTTGTTTATTTCAGTTTTGCATTTTCCATCATTGCTTATAGTATGTCCTAGGTAGTTTTAACTCTAGGAAGTTGTGTTTATCACATTAAGTAATTGTTGTAGGTCTTTAGATTTTCTGCTAGTAGAACAGTATCATCAGCATATCTCAGGTTATTGATTATCTTTCCATTAATGTTTAGGCCTGGTATCTCTAAGATGTTTTTAAAGATTTTCTCAGTGTATAGATTGAACACGCTTGGTGATAGGATGCATCCTTGTCTTACTCCTCTTTTTATGGCCAGTGTATTACAACAAGTACTTATGTCCTCATCCACGGGACATATTATCACATCAATTTACTTAATAATCTGCTCACTGTCAGTTTTCCCTATAGTAACAAATCATCATAATTACTAAGACTATCAGTGAAGAAGCTCTTTCAACTGAATTACCCACAGTCTATTTGTTCCTATACCATTCTACTAATATGCGCATTGGCTCTGTTCTTAACTAAAGTACCCACGTCCTACTGACGTTAACCATCTTCTCTACCTCCCTTAGACTACATGTGACTTCCTAACTTCCCTGCTTGTATATACCCTTAAATATCTCATGTTCAACCAATGGAATCTCGCCACGTTAATTCTCAGCCTCGATCTAGCTTCACTCTATTAATTTTGATCATTCTCCTTGTCTCCAACATTGCCTGTTATACACGAGATACACCCTTTTCTACTTGTTATTCTAACTCTGCTCACGTGCCCTCACTTAAACTGCGCTGTTAACTCCACACCCCTTTGTTCTCTCTTCACACTGAACTCGTACACTGTCTCGTGAGTCTTATTCTCCCTTAACACACCATGATTATATCTATTCTAAATACACTGTCCCAAAACACTATTACATTACACTATTTCCTTACACCATTACATTACACTATTACATGAATACCTCAAATCAAGCTTAGGCAACGTCACATTTCAAAAGACTTAAATCTTCCCAACACAGATTTCTTTGAAAGAAACTTACATCTTCAAAACACGAAAGCGACTTTATCGCTCAGCACTGGCAATGATATGTTCCATGAACTTTTGCTAAGTGACTACCCGGGACATTTTTTTCTAGTATAGTCTGTTTCAAAATGGTTAGCCGCTTTTTAATAATTAATATGTATGTAACCACTTAATCGAAATTATTCAAATTGTGTACATGACATTATAATCTCAATGAACCAACACATATATTTGAGTTCCTAATTAAAAACGTATGCTTTTAAATTGTCTTTATTTAATGAATGCACATGTACTATCTCCTAGACTAAACATTATTTTATATGGGTTACCCCTTAATATTTCTGACCTATTTCGTTTGCTAATCTTTTACGCAATTCCCGTGATTTGTGGGCATTTACTGAAATTTTAAAAAAAATTGAAATATGTATCTGTCGAAAAGATCAAAGGAATTAGCCGTTGCAGGTGAATGACATTATCTGCAATATTGCATTTTAGAAAACTATTTGGGCATTGAAAGAAATAAGACCAAATGCAAACACTCATGTTTATGTGTGTAAAGGTTATGGAGATATTTGAAGTCAAGCGTGGACAAAACATTATGTTTTTGATTATAGCTAATGTTCACCGAGTTAGTACCACGCGTTCTCTGGATGCAATACATCGTTCAATATTTGTAAACACGCGGAGCTCTATCAAATACGTCCATTATTACAAAACTCAAGCTCTCAACAACGATGGTCTAACATCATCAAGCGCTATACATTAAACAAAAATATGACGATCATCATTTTCAAGAGGACGTGAACTTCCGGTATATGGTGAATCGGCGGCGGGAACAATTGAATGCTTTGCATGAAAAGTGTTCCTTCTTGCATTTTCCTCATATTACAAGTCCGGCTTGTTGCAGGAGCTGCTGAGTTAAGTGCTCTGTGCACACCGTGAGCTATGTGTCTCATCCGTTTTGATCATATTTCGATACTCCAATTGTTTACGATTAATGATGATATCGTATGACAGGGAACAGTTGGCTGTGTTCACTTTCTGCGCGGTTTCACCTTATGTCTTTTGGCGTGTGCTGAGACTGCTACGATGGGGACTACTGCTGCCTTTCTTTGTTTGGGAGATGAGATTCGGATGATTACGCCGGCACAAGCGGTTGAGAAATTATGGATTTTAATTCGTTTTCAGTGATACAGTGGCCTTCCATCACTAATAACCAGATAACCAAATATCTCAAGCTCACAGCTTGCCAATGTTTTCTTTTTCACGATTATCTTTATGTGACTAAAGGTACCGTCGATGTTATAATCCTCTCCAAGGTTATGTCTAGATTGAACATCGCACATCGACCTTCAGCAAAGTCAGTGTAAAGGATAAGCTTGTTGATAAGGATTTCTTCAGAAAGTAACGAACATTTTGACAGTGTTTAAAGCGACTTCATGTTCCTCACCTCAAACGATGGATTCCTGAAATGTTGCTATGTGAATACATCTTGAATGTGCTAGAATTTACGTAGATAGTACCAAGTGAATTACGAATGCAAAAGCTAGTGTTACACCGTCAAGAGGTTGCAAAAACCTTGAGCTCAATCACAGCCTAGGCTATATTGGACATGAAGATCTGTTGATGTCGAATTTCAATCCAGGAAACCTTACTTAAGCAGTACAGTGAGGATGGAGGACCGTGCTCAGGTATTTGTCAAAATCAGATTTTGACTTCTCCACGCTTGCTGACAACGCAGCCTCGATGAAAAAGTTTTGCTGCGAGACCTTCGGTAAGCAAATCACCTCCTCATAATGCTGAAAGCGACTACTCGCTAAAATACCAGGAACGATGACATTACCAGTTATGTGTGTAAGTGAATATCAGAGAACAATATTTAATGAGCCGCAGAAAAGTTTCATAGATCATATTTCGACAACAGTTAACGGTGTATCGTCCACTATCGCAACTCTCAAACTATAGCACGGGTTGTCTAGTTTTTCTGTTTCACGATTCTGCTTATGTTAATAAGGATCCCGTTGATATTATCATGTTTTGACAAAGTGACATTTAAAGAGACCTCTTTTAGCTTGTCGACAATGATTTCTTCGGAAAGCGATTTACATCTTCACAACGCTGAAATGACCTTCCGCTTAGCACCCGAAACGATAAGTTCCCTGTGCTGTTGGTAAGTGACTACCAGGGAACATTCTTGAATGTACTAAGTTTTACCAAAGTGCACTCTGTTTGTAACAGGTACGGGAGATGCATCATTCAATTTTGCAAAATCACCGACCTTTATCATAACCTGAATATGCTGGTCACGAAGATCCATGGACGCTGAATTTAATTCCAGGAAACCTTCATTAAGCTGTATATTGAGGTTGAAGCGTTGCGCTTTGGTATTTGGTCGAGTCAGAATTCGAGATTCAATTGTTCAAGTTTGTCGACAACGGAATCTCGACCGAGATTGTGAATGCAGCACTGCAGGATTTTAAAAAAAAGTCAGACTTCAAGATTTCCAAAAGCGCAATCTTCGACAAGCAAGTCACATCCTCACAACGTTGAAAGCAACTACTCGCTAAGCACTACGCTAAGTCAAACAAAATTGATTCCAGACTATTAAAGCATGAAGAGGAAAACAAACTTAAAGGATGTACTGTGGCATCCAACATTGCCTAAAGGAAAGAAATATATTCAAGATGCAACAAAGTTTGTCAAATAATCGAACAGATATCTGGATACTATATATCACACAAATTACCCTAAAACGGTTTATTATACGAATCTATTTCTCATACATCTCATGTTTTGACTGCAAAACGCCACGCATTCCACAGATTCCATAAACACGCATAATGTTCTTGCTTTTTACACGCAATATTCGAGACTAATTAATCAAACTGGAATATGAGTTTTGACAGTTTGGTCAGATTATTAATCGCCTTACATATGTGCACCGGGACACATTTCAATATCAAAGGGTAATGAAGTGATCAACTCCGATGTCTAGGCCACATCAGTTGGAAGTGTTGACTCTCTTGTTCTTGTGGTTAAAATAAAACAGCAGCAGTCAAGAAGGAGACGATGTTTGAATCAGACGATAAAAGATCAAAGGGAAATAAGATGATGTCGACTGCCCTACGATGTTCTCCCCTGGTTAGACTGTAGCAACCACTCCCTTGTCAGGTTGTTGTCCATTTTGCTTCTGAGCCATTCAGCGCCAGTCGCATATGAAGGAAGCGCTTAGATTTCCCATAGGAAAGTCTAGAATGTATTCATTTTTTGTTATGTGACTAGATCTGTGCGTATTTATCGTGTCTGTGTTCTGTGTGTTCCGTTTATGTTGTTTTGTGTTTATTTCTCCCGAAAGATGATGTTAGAACGATAATGCATTATTGTGTGCTTGTTTCCTTTCGCAAAAAGCTGTCACAAAAAAGTCTGTTCGCCTCTTTTCTTGCTTACCATCCAACATTTTGTTTTCCTATTCGATATCTCCTGTCAGATGTAATGACGTCCTGACAAATGTGCTGCAAGAATTAGAGCAATAGAGAGACCAACCACATTTACAATGTATTTATATATTTTTTTTATGAAATGACTTTTCATCTACTTCTATAACATGCCATACACATAACACTCACATTGATGTTTTGGTATAATTGATTATGCTTTATTTGCATATTCTGGAAAAAAGAGAGCGTCCAAATTAGTTTATTATATATTTTGATTTTTTGTTTTTGTTGAAAATCTAAAAGAAAGATTGGAAATGCTCACTTAGTCTCATCAGCACAACAGAAACGTGTGTGCAATAATCGTTGTGTATTGATACATTATGTACCTGCTTGAGTCTTCTGTCCAGTCTGGACATGTCTTGTTTATTTTTTTTAAGAATCGCTATATTGTCAGTGTTTTACATGAATCTTTTGCTGTAGATATGTGAAGTCGAGTATGCATCTTGATTAAGCTTGATGTTCACAATGAGCACCATTTTACTTACTTTCCTGACTAAATCCATGCTTTTCAGGAGCTGTAAATATACAACGATTTTTTAATAGAATAAAGGTACAATTATAAATGCTATGCATTTTTAAAGTAAAATAATAACTTTTCTGTCACTAAAGAGCAATGCATGTCTTTCCTATTCATTCAGTGCTTTTATTATCCGTCGCCATCAGTTTATAACTCATTAGAACCTATTCAATTGTTATTTATTCTATTCATGGAATTATTTAATTGCAGTCAGTGCATCCCATATCCGTTCCAACGCACTTTCCAGCATTTCGTTAAGCATGTGCAGACTGATTGTTCCTGTAATGTGTTGATTATAGATACATCTGACTTTCCCACTAAGCTCTCCAGATCAAGGAGATAACTTTTCCCCCTTTAGACTCCTCAGTCTCTCATTATATGCAACACAGACCACCCATCAACTCCTCTTCTCTTAATGAATGAAGAACAAACTTCAGATGTTCTCTTTGTCCGAGTAAGGCCACACACAGTGCCAGATCTATCAGCGAGCGTATCGGCTATTTCATTGCCATGTACACTAGCGTGCCCTGGACTTTATACTGGTAACAAATAATAATACATAAATATTATTATATGGGGAACTTCCGAGGCGATAATATGGAATAATAGAACAAATAAGTATGTGTTAGCACTCGGAAAAATTAACAGACAAACAACAACAGAAAAAAACGAAGAACAATATATGGTCCGAAGTGGGATCGAACCCGTACTCCCTGGCACCGCGCCTTGCCACGAGAGGCCGAACGCTTGATTGTTGGCACATTTGTCATAGTTTCAGCGTGCGTGTCTTCTCGTGCCAGACAAACTCTACCTCCTGTGTCCATCACTGGGGTCTAAATGTTAGGACTCTTCATTACTTAGATGCCCATGCCCATTGACTTAGTTGCCACAGTACAGATGATTCCGACCGATTATACATGAAATGATGAGTTATACTTCTTTAGTTACTCTGTTTTTCTTTATTAATGCCTATAGCACAAGGTAGATGATCGCTGCCACTGTAATTTAATCGATCCCAGAAGATGTTCAATTCAACATGAGTCGAAACCAAACCAATGCAACTATGTATACAATAATCAAGTCAAAAGAAATCATTATGATGTGTGTATATATATATATATATATATATATATATATATATATAAGAAATAAATCGACATCACAATGGGATTTTAAATAGAGAATTCTTTACACAGTGCTTCTCAGCAGGAGGCAGACTAATCATCAGAAGAGTGGTGATGATTCCCATGAGCCGACCTCCAGGTGCATTGATCTCTAAAGCTTACATTATATATTCGGCGCGTAAAAAAAACTACACTTACTCTAGGCAATACGTCTGGTCGACTCTACGGTCTCTACTCTGTTGTTTACTTACTTGTTTTAGCTGAACCCAGCACATTGATGTCCTCGTCATGGTGGCAGCAGCCTAAATTGGCTTGTAATTGCAACGACCTAGTATATACACTCGCAAACACGATGTTGTGGCATGGTTTTATTCGGAGGAAGGAGTGGATCCGAAACTGATAATAGACGATATAGATATATCTCGCTGGGAACGTCAATTCTATGAACTGTCGGTATTGTAATCCTCTGGTGTAGCTCAATTACGCTCGATGATGTAATTTCGTATTGCTTAATATTCACGCCTTGGCTAATCCAGGATGAAGCTGTCGCTATGCTGCTAACTTACGTAGGAGTCAGGAGTTGTCGATGTGTAAATGTGGTTCCTTATCGTCTGAACATCATATTATTATGGGATCGTTCATATGCTTATGTTCCGCTAGATCCAGCATGATACCCTTTCGGCTGACCCAGTAATAATCTGTATTGTTTATTTGTGTATTTCCATCTTAATTCCTAGTCTCTTTGATTACTCGTGGAGGAATGAAGTCGTGAGTCCTCTGGCACTAGTTTTCCACAGCGAACACTCTAACCTGGAACCCCCGCTGGTGTCTCAGCTCTGCGGCGAGATCCTGGTATTTAGCTACTTTAAATATAACATTTTCCTCTATTAAGATTCGACTGGTAATGTGAGCTCTATTAACATGACTTAGGTCATTTCTAATGAGTAAAGTACAATGTCCGGGCGCATTTTATATCGCATCGCTTGATGCAATCTGGGTACTTCCCTCACAATGGGTGCTTATCAGCTTTCTCCCAGCCATTCTCTTTGCCCAGGATCGTTGAACAGTTACAGTTGGTTTGCTTGAGGTGTGCGACCTATCCAGCTCTAAAAAATATTGATTTGCATTGGCTGGTCGAACTTAGTGTTAGCCTTCATCCGCTCCCCGTCCACGATGGCAGCAAGTTCTTGTAGCACTTTGTTGTGTATCCACGTCTACCGCCCTTGGCCAAGTGCTGTCTTACATGAGGAAAAGAGCATACACCATCGACTGTCTTCCATTGCAGAGAGGTCATCAATCGTTATCTGTCTTTCCCCGCTTCACAAGGTTGTGTAGGCTGATAATAGAAGGTCGTGCATAGATCTCATTATGTAGCTGAGCCACAGCTGTGTACTTGCTAACCTTGCTCTCCATCTCTTCCACCGTACTTAAGTTGATTGCGTATATCAGAAAAGGCCACAACAGTTGAGCTATCAAAATGAACTAGAGACACTACATTTTTAACTTTCCTAAATGTATGTTCTGGTGGACGATCTGTAGCCCTTATTCTGCCATCTCTCTTAATCACTGGACGGCTTTCATGTCCTTCATGTAGCAGTGGGTGAATGGGGAGAGAAGGAAAGCGAGATATAATAGAGAGAGAAGGGGGAAAGACGGCACAAGGAGAGTCACGAGAAAGTTTAGTAAAATGGTGTTAGACATGGCACTAGAATATCGGGTCGATAAAAGATAAACAGACGAGTGAGTAGATGTCGTAGAAATATTTGATTGGTAGGAGTGTGGAGGAAATGTGTTTTCATTGGATAAGGGAGGAGATATTTAAAGGCGATACACGGAGTTAGAGGAGCTCTCAGAGAAGATTCACGCATGGGTTAGGACCAGGATGGCGACGCAGTAGGCGTCAGACTGTAGAGATTGTAGCCCAACAGTCAGAATAGTGAACACGATATTATGACTTAGACCGAAGTTGAAGTTAGTTACTCTGGTATGTGGAGAGACAGTGAACTTGTGTTAGATACAATCGGCACATATTAGGGATTACATTTCGTGTGAATATTAGTAACCAGGTTGCGTAAGTCATTAGAATGGCAGAGCAGGATGTATAACCGCTGGCCGTTGAAAATAACAGTTAATATTTGCCATTGTTAAGGCTATTACAATAAAGCTATGACCTATTCAACAGTTGCAGTGTGAATTCCTTTGTTAGCTCATAGTCATTACTTATGCCTTGACGTTAAACGAGGTTGGGAGTTATCGCGGCAAAGATTAGGCGAAGTTTAAGAAACCAGTTCAACACGACCCAAGTTACAACCTCTGTACGAGCTGAGCACTTGTGAGACGAACGAGTACAATACACCTCTCAGGATATGTACACACTAGAGATGCGAATGAGACCAAGTAACAAGGGTTACACGGCATTATCATCGTCATACACATTCAAGTGAGTGTAGGAAACCTCGTGTTACAGTGTTGTGACATGGTATTCAACGCTCCGTTTTACAAGAGATCGTATACAACGGCGCCATTCAATAGTCGGGTGACAATCGGTGGAGTGCAGGTGTACTGGAGGGAATAACATGCTATTATACTTTTCCTGTGCAAGATACTTGCTGGTACAATACGTCGGTCCCTATGGTCGGCGCATACAATTCAAGCGCGTCTCGATAACAAGACTGCCACCGTTATAATTATATTTCTGTATCAAAGCCCGTTCTGGCACACTTCAATGAGGCATCATACACGCTGTCTTGACTCTTTATTGGCTCCTAGCCGACAGTTGGGACCTTCTGCTTCACTTCACCATATGTGACTTCCTGTGTCTTCACTTGTCTGATGGAGAGTCTTCGTGACATGTTAGATTTGAAGTTCATCCGACACCACACGATTAGCTCGTCTAAGTGTTTGAGAATCCTGCTAGGCAACCGTTTTCCAAGAGGTAGGAGGTTAGTCTCTTTTTCATTATAGAAGAGAATATGTTCCCTTCATATATAATATATATATATATATATATGATTGTGTGTGTGTACATGCACTGTATATACAGGAACCTAAACGACAGCACGGAAACCGGTCAGAAAGTTAATACGACTTCTATGACATGTTATAAAGATTAGTAAAGAGGTAACAATTGAAAGAATACTTTATTACCGACTTCAGAAGGAATTATTATCACCGTTTATGTTGTGATAAGGAATGAATTTGAAATGAGAATAATTCGAGGGGGAAAAAGAGATACAAGATGACAAAGAGATGTTATATCGGACAGCATGAACGATTGACATGATGGGGTGGGGGCGCACATTAAAAAAAATAAATAAAGAGCCACCGTCACGCCAAGTGATGTATAGGGAAATGTATTTGTGACCATACATTTTACAGACCTTTAGCACATGATTTTTGGGGTAATGTGGTCGGTATTACGCCCGTGCCGCTTTCCTTTCCAAGAAATTCATGTACCCATTTAAGGCTGGGTGAACCGGAGCCATCGGTTGGGATTGAATCCTACCTCTTGTCCTTTGTAATCCAGCTCACTAACCACAGAGTTATCGTGGCTCTCTGGTGGGGGGGGGGGGGAGGGTGGCACATGCTAAACTGTAAACGATTGTAGCGATAACAAGTTATGTAGGAATATGATTAAGTATATCAGTGGACATGATACATGACATTGATCTATATCCTGGTAGTAAAATCTTATATTCTAAACACTTATGATACCACCATCTCCACCAACAGTCAATTCTTTCGAACTAATCTTTCTTATCGTATATATTATATCGATGTTTCTTACACATGTTTCTTTTACTTGTTTATCTATCGTTTGCAACCACAAAGTATCCCATCCTGCACAGAAATAGATCTAATCTGTAGGAACTAAAGGATGCAAACGAAGATAAGAGAATATAAAAAGCTAGGAAAAGGCAGCCCTTATGTGTGGGTCATCAGCAGGAGAAAAGGCTATTGGGATACTACGCAGCAGCAGAACAATAGAAGATCACAGAAATAACGACAGAAAAATAGAAGATCACATAGATAACAGCAGAAAAATAGAAGACCATAGAGATAGCGGCATAGAAAAATATAGGACCACAGAAATAACGGCGGAAAAATAGAGAACCACGGAGATAACTACATAAAAAGTAGAAGACCATAGAAACAGCAGCAGAAAAATAGAGGACCACATAGATAACGGCAGAAAAAAAGAAGAAAACAGAGATACCGGCAGAAAAAAAGAAGAAATAGAGATAACGGCAGAAATATAGAAGACAACTGAGATAACGGCAGAAAAAATATAAGAAATCAGAGATAACGGTATAAAAAAACAGAAGACCACAGAGATAATGATATAACATATAAGATCACTGAGTTAATGACATAAAAAATAGAAGACCACACGAATAATATCAGAAAATAGAAGACTATAGAGATAACGGCATAGAAAAATATAAGACAACAGAAATAACGGCAGAAAAAAAGGACTTCAGAGATAACGACATAAAAAAATATAGGACCTCCGAGATAACAACATAAAAAATAGAGGACCTCAGAGATAACGACATAAAAATAGAGGACCTCAGAGATAACGACATAAAAATATAGCACCTCAGAGATAACGACATAAAAATAGAGGACAACATGGATGACTACATAAAAATATAGGACCACAGAGATAACGACATAAAAAAATAGAGGACCTCAGAGATAACGACATAAATTATAGAGGACCACAGGGATCACGACATAAAAAAGAGGACCTCAGAGATAGAGACATAAAAAATAAAAGACCACAGAAATAACGACACAAAATAGAGGACCTCAGAGATAACGGCAGAAAAAAGATAGAGAACCTCAGAGATAACGGCAGAAAAAATAGAGAACCACAGAGATAAAGACATAAAAAATAGAGTACCTCAGAGATAACGTCATAAAAAATAGAGGACCTCAGAGATAGAGACATAAAAAATAAAGGACCACATAAATAACGACATAAAAATAGAGGACCTCAGAGATAACGGCAGAAAAAAATAGAGGACCTCAGAGATAACGACATAAAAAATAGAGTACATCAGAGATAACGACAAAAAAAGAGGACCACAGTGATAACGACAAATAAAGAGGACCTCAGAGATAACGACATAAAAATAGAGGACCTCAGAGATAAAGACATGACAAATAGAGAACCACAGGGATCACGATATAAAAAAGAGGACCCCAGAGATAACAGCAGAAAAAATAGAGGACCACAGAGATAACGTGTATAAAAATAGAGTACCTCAGAGATAAAGACATAAAAAATAGAGGACAACAGAGATCACGACATAAAAAAAATAGAGGACCACAGAGATAACGACATAAAAAATAGAGGACCTCAAAGATATCGACATAAAAAATAGATGACATCAGAGATAACGGCAGAAAAATAGAGGCATACCGAGATAACGAGATAAAAGTCGAGGGCCTTAGAGATAACGACATAAAACTTAGTGGACCATAGAAATCACGACATAAAGAATAGAGCACCTGAAAGATAACGCAGAAAAAATTGAGGACCACAGAGATAACGACATAATAAAAAAGAAGACCATAGAGATAGCGGTTTAGAAAAATAGAGAACCACACAGATAACGACATAAAAAATAGAGGACCACATAGATAACGCCATAAAAAGATATAAGTCACAGAGATAACGGCAGAAAAAAAATAGAGGACCACATAGATAATGGCAGTAACAAAATAGAAGACCATTAAGATAATGGCAGAAAAAGGAGAAACAAAAACATTTCAACAACGTTTGACGTCGCGGCAAGGGAAAAGATAGAATGTGTAAATATTGCACAGTGTACACGATCAAAAGTTATGGAGTCAAATGATGTTCAACGATTTTATAAAAACAAACGACTTGCTAATTGACGATATGTCAAGATTTGCCGTTTCAGCACTCACTTTTAATTCACATATTTGGGATGTAAATAACATGTTGCTTCTATTTATTTTAATGTCATTTCTATATCATTTTACTTACAGCATCAACATTAGATAAAAGCTGAAAGAACAAAAAGACTCTTGTTAGGAAAACATGTTTCTGGGATAAGATATATTGTAACCTGATCTTGGCTTTGAGAGGGTTAAATCATGTACTAGAGAGTGGAGTTAGTAGAGCTAGCAGTATATTAAAATAACCGAGAGACGGTAAGATTACAGCCACGGTGAACATTAGTCAGTTTGAAGGACATCTTGGGGTTTCGTGGTCAAGCTATTGTCAAGTGACGAGGTCGACGAGCCAAACTATAAGGCTAGAATAATCAGTTCTCGCCGGGACTTCGAGCAGACAAACCCTGTTAGGTTTAGAGCAGGAATAGGCTTGGGAAACAATAATTACATGGAAAAATGGCTACTTCTGGGTAGCGAAGGTAAAGGAGATTAGCCGTCAGTTTAGAAGAATTAAGTTAAATCAGACCTAGATGGTTAGAAGTTTGGGTCCACAATGGATCATTTTAAAGAACATCGAAGTTTTGTTGCAACTGGACAGAAGTTGTTGATTTCTAAAACTAATACTGGAGTGAGTGAGTGTGGTTTGTAAGTGTCGAGCAGCTGGGGATAGTCTCTAAAAATATTACATGGAGTTGTGAATTCTGTTACTACCCATTAACGTGTTTTTGCTACCCATTGACGTGTATTGCTACCCATTGACGTATATTGCTACCCATTGACATGTATTGCTACCCATTGACGTGTATTGCTACCCATTGACGTGCATTTCTGTCTACACATTTGTGTCCAAGACTGTAGGTCTATTCAGCGGTTAAAGAGATGATCTCTTCTAGGAGGTATCCGGCACTACATCATAACTGGCAGACACCAGGGAACAAAGTGTTTGTTCAAGCTCACACTTCGTTCCAAAGTACCATCGTTACATTAATCGTATCCTTTAATCACAAAAAAAGGATAGGGACAAACATCGATAATATATCATTATCACCACTGTTCATCAAAATGTATTTGTGTAAATTATTTAGAGATGCGTAAATAAGATTTTAATCTCGATTTGTTTCTAAAGATTGCCGTTAAGCATCACTGAGAATTGTTGTAAGTTTCCTTCGCCATATCCTCACCATCGTGTTAAAATAATAATGAATCTCCAATGTCGTCTTAATAAATGTATTATATAATAAATGACTGTAGGATATCATGTTTATGACAAAGATACATCAGAAGCAGAACGAATAGTGTAGACCTAGTAACTTATACAGCTCATTACTTTATTCGCTGTTCATAAAAAACATAGCAATCATTGTTTCATCTCGTTCATGTACTCGGACCTCCATTCTCAATTCTGCCTTCTAGCAAATTTCCATGAAAACTAGATCACCCCAGTTGTCGCCCTTTATCTAAACTTTCAGGCTAACGACATTTGCATTGTTTTTCAGTTCTTTCATATCGACATCTAATGTCTAGATTTCATCATGTTGTCTGTCCACGATCGCCCTTAGTTATTCCAGTTTCACAACCTACATTAAATCCTTTATTTCTGTTCTAACGTTGTTCTATGTATGGCTTCGGTATCAATGTTAATTTGGAAAGATGACAGTTCAGTCTAAAAGCACACAACTTTTTCTGTGTTTACATGGGATAAGATGTCTTTTAAAACTATTTTTTTTTATTTTAAGTTTTGCTTCCAAATAAAACTTGCTGTGTTAGTTCATATAATTTTAATCTGGATTCCCTTTAAATGTCATTCATAACATGTCCCACATTTTTTATGAAAACCCCATAACGTCTCCAGGCTTTGATATTTCATCTAGTTTGTAGTCTAGCTACGAACGCCAACATGTGTGTTCTAATTGCGCTATATTGAGATCAATATTAATAGTGCATTGACCGTAAACGACAATACTGGATAACATGTTCAGCTTTGAATTTTCTTTACCTCACGCTCAAAGCGACATGTTATTGTGATTGTTTCTGGGTTAATTACAGGCTGCAATGTCCAACTATCAGCTTAAATAAAACATTGTGTCAT
Organism: Megaustenia siamemsis; assembly: GCA_032433765.1. Lineage (NCBI taxonomy): Eukaryota > Metazoa > Mollusca > Gastropoda > Stylommatophora > Ariophantidae > Megaustenia > Megaustenia siamemsis. The sequence goes on along the minus strand of JAVIAB010000101.1, from coordinate 52,337,799 downwards.
AACAATACATGAAATTCACTTTCATGTATTGTTATGACACAATTTTTTATTGATATTTATTTACTTGATATTTCTTATGATAAAAAAAATGTTTTGTTTTTGTCACCAACATAGCAAAAAAATGTAGTATAATCAGATACTGATTAATGTATTTAACCTCAGGTTTATGTTGACAGTCGTTGTCCCCTCTTTTGCAGGTTTATTCCTGTTTCGGGATCTGATGTATAACATTGGCCACTGATCTACTGAGAGCAATCAATCGACATCGATCTCAAACAAATATGTTCAGTAAACCTGGTCTCCTGAACGAAAATCGTTACATGTGTAATGTACCTTTTTAAATATACGGATGGTCCAGTTATTTGAAAACTAACACCCTATTCTGTATATAACATGTGACCTAACGGGTTCTTGTGTCTGTTATTATCCAACATATCGTCAAGTTATCAGTTTAACCCAATGACATGAAATGACTCATACTTGTCAATGTCCATACCCAGCCAGAATTCACATAGACCATCTTGCACAGCGGATGTGTCGACTCTCTCGTTCTCTCTCTCACTCTCTCTCTTTCACTCTCTTAGTACTAGTGCCTGATTGCCGCAGTTGTTACAGGCCCTGTTCACGACCTGACAATGATGGATAATTAATTAATTTAAAAAAGTAATTAAATGTGGATAAGTTTTAGATAGTTATATTTTAAAATGTGTTCTAAACAATATCACATACTTTCCACATCTGCCGTACGAATAAATCCATCTAGGAAGACACAGTTAGTGAGGTTAGAAAAAAATGAAGCTACTAACACATCTGTTGATCAAAGTCAGTGATAATCGAATGCCACTCAGGTTTTAAATTACTATATATATATATATATAGTCTCATTTTGCACATTCTAATTTGTACCCACAATACCTTTGATGATATAATATTGATTATAGACTCATTTGAAAGCTCATCCATTCCTCTAACTAAGAGCAAATTAAAAGAGAGAAACAATTATATTATATCTTCTTGTTTAAATTTATTGAAATGTAAGGCAAACTAAAATGTGACAATTTGCCCCAATGAAGGGTAAAAAGTCACAGCCATCGGGGCAAAAAGTCTCAACTCATTATTCAATAACATATGATTTAAGTTTTTCGCAACTGAATGTGTAGATTGTGCCTGATCTAATTGTTCCACCAGAAGAAGGCTTTGGAAGAAAAGTCATCACATCAGACAGATGTACTTCACTGGCATCTTCATGATCTGGGAAGACGAACATTAATGAATCTGTTTTTGTTGGTTTTCTCCTCATGAACTGCACTTATAGTGTATTGTCACTAGGGTCCAGGCTTTCTATTTCCCCAATGAAAAAGCGGAATGTCTTTTTTGTAGCGAATCTGACCAAAACAAAGTTTTCTACTGAAAGCTGAGACTGGTTAGGTGTTTCAATAAAAGGTTTTTCATTTTCAAGAATATCATCGGCAGATTCATTGAGACTCGAGTCGAGAACACTTTGATCATTGCCAATGTTAATTTCAGTAGGCCTATGGCTTTCATTATCTGTCAGTATTGCAAATGAAAGTTTTCTTAAGTTTGTACACTTTCCACTCCCAGATTGTTTATGTGCCAGATCATCTTCTAAAGCTTTCTTCACTGGAGCTGAAGTGTAGACAAGGGAGGCACCCTTCTTACGCTTCTGACCAGGCTTCCGAGGAGGAGCTTTTCCAAGTGGTCGTATCTCATGAGGGGATGTGATTGTTCTTGATGTAGATAGGCCTACAGAATTAGTTACTGTGTTTGATTGTGGCGACTTTACGAGAGAAGATTCCTCACATGTTAATTGGTCAGAGTTTGGTTTTGAAACATCTTCTTTATTTATTCTTGAAGGACATGGTCTATCCGTTGTGAATGATGGAAGGTATCTCTCATTGGGAATTGCATGTCTGTCAAATGGATAGATACCAGTTGATTGAAATCCAGATCTGATATTTGAAGGAGTGAATGCCTTGTCAAATGCGTAATTCAACAAGACTGGAATTGTGTGAATCGTCATTGGCTTTCCTGCATTGTATGGGTCTCGCATCCAGTTGTCTGCAGCTTGATTTACAAAGGTTTTGAATGGACCAAAAACTGTCTTGTCAAGAGGTTGCAATTTGTGGGAGCAGTGAGGGGGGAATGAAAGCAAGGTTATATTGTTTTCTTTGCATAAATTTATTGCATCAATTGAAATATGTGACTGATGATTGTCCAATAAAAGTAAAATAGGTGTTTCTAAAGAGGGTCTTGCATGCTGGATAAAATGTTTCAGGAAAGATCAGAAATTCTCAGCCGTCATCCAACCTGATGCCTTAGGGTGACCTTCTGCAACACTGCCTGTGGACAACATTGTTCTCCAAATCTCCTGGGTTTTCACACGTGGGAAAACTAAGAATGGGGGAATGGAGTTTCCTATTGCATTAACTGCTGCACAAATTGTCACCAACACACCACGCTCTTGTGACACAGTTGCGCCCACTCTTTTCTCACCTTTTTTGGCTATTTGTTTAGTGGGACGCTGAACAGTGGTCACACCAGTTTCATCACAGTTGTAAATTCTATCAGCTGCAAATCCTTTATTCATTACAAGCTGAAGGTTATCATAAAAGTGCTGAACATTAGTTTCATTAAAACAAGACATCCTTTGCAGCGACGTAACCTCAGGAGTGCGTATCGAGAGAACAGCTTTATGTCTTTTCATAAATGCTAATCCCCAGTCTTGTCCAGCAACTCCCCTTTCTTCCCAATGTGTAGGATTCTCACTTTATTAGCAACAGCTAAGTTGTAAGCAAGCTTTCGTAACTCGTAAATGGTCAATCCATGGTAGATTTGTGATGCCAGAATTGCATAGTCACCAAGGGTCTGTTCCAGATGTTCTTCGAAAATTCTGCTGGGCGTGGAGTAACCAAAACTAGCATTTGCAAGTGTTCCAGTTTGCATTTTTGTCTTAACGTATCGACCAAGAGTTTTATCATTTAAACCATAGTTTTTAGCAGCATGTCTGATAGATTCACCATTGTCTACAACAGCAGTGACAGCTGACATCATTGTGTCCCGCTTGATCATACCCCGTTCTGTATGGCGCTTGTAAGTTCTCATTGTTGCAATCTGAAGACAAAAATAGCAAAACTTTTACTATGCTAATTATACAAGTTTCAAGAAATAGTAACAACAATAATAATCAATAGTAGATCAACAGCATTGTATTGATAGTAAATCAGTGAATTTATCAATTGATTAACAAATTATTAAGATTATTAACGGGGCAAAATGTCACACCAATTTTTATGGCTTTGAGACTTTTTACCCCCACCTAGAAAAAAATGGACTTTGTTTAATCAGATAAAAGTGGTTATACATTTCATTAAAATAGACATTAACACTACGTTATGAAATGGTTGATAAGCCCTGACTACAAAATTCAGAATATTATGTACATTACAAGTGGCAAAAACTCACCTTTTTGAAGATTACGTATTCAACATCAGACATACGAAAAATATGAAAAATGCGGTATTATTAAAAAAAACTACTTGGAGAGTAATCCCCGCTTTTGGCATGTAACTTTGGTATCTGAAAAGCAACGAAACAAAGTAAATGGTTTTGTAATCCGCCTTTTGTATTTCTCTACAGACCACTTGTGACTTCTTACCCTTAAGACTTTAAGCCCCTCCTTCCCCTATATATATCTTATATATACATATATAAGGACATTCATTACAATGTAGTGGTGTTGTAACTAATGATACGATTGTTATTTTTTCTGAAATGTTTTTTAATGGGAGAGAGTGGCATTATGTAGATAATCGACGAAGCACAACAATTCCCCCCACGTTGCGGCCGATATAACCCTTCGGTGGGAGTCATCAACATTTGAAAAGAGGATAATAGCGTGAGTCAATTATTGACTTATAATGAATTACTTTTAAAGACCAGAAAAAGGAAACAGAGGTTTAAAAAGCGTTTATGAAGTGTGTGTGTGTGTGCGTGGTGTGTGTGTGTGTGTGTGTGTGTGTGTGTGTGTGTGTGTATGTGTATGCTGTGCCTCTACAAAAGAACGGCACATAAAATTCACCCATGGTGGAAAAGTGAATTGTCCCTAAAGTTTAAATGATGTCCTGTGTATGTTGTTGTTCACTTGTGTGGCAGCGGCTTCGTAGATTGGTGTATGATTCGTTACATAGTTCCTATTATAAATCTGATAGTGTTCCCGTCTCTCTGCATTGTTTATATTTCGGTCTGAAGAGGCATAGTTTGATAAAGACAATTCGTCCAAATATATCAGGTTTGAAATAGTAAAACATGAATATGGAATATGTTATGTTATATGACCACTCCATCACTTTCTACATACATTTACATTATTTTTTTTTAATAGTAGCCTCCGTCAGTCATAATTGACTATAGTAGCCTCCGTCGGTCACAAATGTCTATAGTAGGCTTCGTCGGTCATAGTTGACTATAATAGCCTCAGTCAGTCATAGTTGACTATATTAGTCTCCGTCAGTCATAGTTGACTATAGTAGCCTCCGTCAGTCATAGTTGACTATAGTAGCCTCCGTCAGTCATAGTTGACTATAGTAGTCTCCGTCGGTCATCGCTGACTATTGTAGTATCCGTCAGTCATAGTTGATTATAGTAGTCTCCGTCGGTCATCGTTGACTATTGTAGTATCCGTCAGTCATAGTTGATTATAGTAGCTTACATCAGTCATAGTCGAGTATAGTAGCCTCGTTCGGTCATTGTTGATTATAGTAGTATCATTCGGATATAGTTGATTATAGTAGCCTCCGTCAGTCATAGTTAACTATTGTAGCCTCCAGCACTCATAATTGACTACAGTAGCATCCGTCAGTCATATTCGACTACAGTAGTCTTCGTCAGTCATAGTTGACTACAGTAGCTTCCGTCAGTCATATTCGACTATAGTAACCTTCGTCAGTCATAGTTGACTATAGAAAATTATGTAAGTCATAGTTGACTATTGCAGACTCCGTCATTTATAGTTGATTATAGTAGCCTCCGTCAATAATGCTCGATTATAGTAGTCTCAATCAGTTATAGTTGACTAGTGTAATCTAATAAGGTCATAGTTCACTATAATAGCCTCCGTCAGTCATATATAATTATAGTATTCTCCTTCAGTCATATTTCACTATAGCAGCCTCCGTCAGTCATATATAATTATAGTATTCTCCTTTAGTCATAGTTGGCTATTGTAGCCTCCGTCAGTCGTAGTTGACTATAGTAGCCTCCGTATGTCATATTTCACTATATTAGGCTGCCTCAGTCACTTTTGACTAAAGTAGCTTACGTCAGTCATACTGACTATATTAGCTTCCGTCATTTATAGTTGACTATAGTAGTCTCCATCAAACATAGTTGGTTATACTAGCCCCGATCAGTCATACTTGACTAATGTAGCCTTCAGCAGTCATATTTCACTATAGTAGCGTATGTGTATCATGGTTGACTAATGTAGCTTCCGTTAGTCATAGTTGACTATAGAAGCCTCCGTCAATCATTGTTGATTACATTAGCATTCACCAGTTATAGTTGACTATAATAACCCCCGTCAGTCATAGTTGATTATTGTAGTCTCCGTCAGTCGTAGTTGACTTTTCTATTCTCCGCTAGTCATAGTTGAGTATTATAGCCTCCGTCAGTCATAGTTGACTTTTCTATTCTCCGCTAGTCATAGTTGAGTATTGTAGTCTCCGTCAGTCGTAGTTGACTTTTCTATTCTCCGCTAGTCATAGTTGAGTATTGTAGCCTCCGTCAGTCATAGTTGACTATAGTAGGATCCGTCAGTCATAGTTGACTATAGTATGATCAGTCAGTCATAGTTGACTATAGTATGATCAGTCAGTCATAGTTGACTATATAATGATCAGTCAGTCATAGTTGTAACTATCAATACTGTTTTGATTCATTATTGACGTGGACACTTTACTTTAAAAATTATTTACTTACGTCAATTTCTTTTTTATCTTTGTAGCATACTGAGAATACGTCGAGATTTGTTTCAGCACAAATACAATTCAATCAGTCAAATATTAAACATGGACTATATATGCAAGTTAGCCAACCCATCAGAAACAGAAGAGGCCAAAGAACTTCCATTTGCAGACGATCTGGCAGTAATAACACATGAAAAAATTGAAGACCTACAAAAACACTTAAATAAACTCAAAAGCACATACATAAAATACAACATGAACATCAACATCAACAAAACATAAGTCATGAATATCGCAAAAAAGAGACAGAGCATCAATATAACTATAGAAGCAGACAACTAAAACAACAGAGGAAATCAGATACCTAGGAAGTTTGGTGACACACGAATATTCACAAACGGTAGAGATAGACTCAAGGTGCATCAAAGCTTGTCAAATCATTGGACATATATCACCACTATTGTCCAACAAGGAAATAACTCTGGAGGAAAAACGTGCACTATACAATACAATCTACATCCCAACGTTGTGCTACCAATGCCAGCAGTGGACTCTAGATGCAAGAACAATAACAGAAAAATAACCTTGACGAAGATGAAATATATAAGACGATTAGCATGAAACAGCATCTGAGATAAGATCAAAATTGAAGAATTGAGGGAAAAAAGCTAGTAATAACCACCGCCACAGAATATATAGGGAAACAGGCATATACAATGCTTTTGCCACGTGACAAGGCAGAGTGATCAAAAACAACACAACGAGCCCTCAATAAATGTTGCGAAAATTACAGACCCTATGGTCGACCACGATAACGGTTGATCGACAGAATATTAGAAGCACTAGGAAAAATAACAGCAGCAGAGGCTAACAAAAGAGCAACAGACCACACATTATATCGCCCCTCGACGCTGAAAGGCAAATAAAGAAGGAAATAAGAATATTAAACATATTTTTTTTTTAAATTGTGAGTAGCTCTTTACGATCAGAAAAAACAAATGTTGCGGCTTTACAAGAATGTGAGAAATGTTTCAACAGAAAAACATCTTTCATCAGATTATGCTACAACACCAACTACATAAGCAGTGACTAGATATTTATAAAATATGTAAATTGCCAGTCGCATCACCCAAGTGGCCAAGCTAGAAATGAAAGATATCAAGTTAAGCTCATCTTGCATGATCAAACATGAAAGTGAAGTGGAGAGGTTCGTATAGTAAAGATCATAACCATTATTATCATCACCAAGTATCGTGCAAACTGGCATACATAATCACACATTTCTACAATGCTATATTTATACGGCTGTTACCAGTCATGTATTTTGTTCACTACCTTCCAAATCGCTCTCAAATGTTGTTATATACTTATGGTCTTTGTTTTTTCTTGTATCTCCGTTTCCCTTATTATTTTTTTTTTACAGTTGTCTTAACGTATTCAAACATGAGCAAACAAATTATGATTGGTTCCTCATGATGTTGAAAATAAGCTGCTTATTTTATGAGGCGTTTCTTCAATAAATTTCCTCATTATAATTATTTTTGTAAGCTATCAAGGGTATTCCTAACATTGTTCTGCAAAACAATATTTATCTAGCATCCTGTTAAACAGTTTAGAGATTTAAAGAGCGAATAAATGAAGCGGAATTAGAAGTAAAGATAATGGAGATATGTTTAATGAAGAGTGTAGTATAGTTACTACAAAAAATAACACTGTGATCCTTTTCTGGTTTCAAGAACCCAATTTTGCAACGAATCATTCATCTGAAGGTTTTCCAATATTGCCTCTCTGGGAAAGTTGACATATGATCATGAAGACAACATTTTTCAAACAAGATAACACTTCTTCAAGTCTCAAAGAAAGCAGTGGGAAAGGACCTGAGAAAACCTTTAAACTTTCCTAAATGTGTATTGAAATAATATTCGTAATAAATGGTCAGGCTCTTAAAACAGTCAACCAATTGAAATATATTGGTTTTATTTTCAAAGAACAAGATTTAGGTTTGAAGTAAAAGGATTGCGCAGTAAGAAACATAATAATGTGCATAAGAAATCCGTGGAAGACAAATATTATTGTGTTTATAGAACGCGGATGTCGAGACACTGAGGCACAAATAGTTGGAATTCGAATGACAGGCAGAAAAAGGAACCTGATAAATAGTTCGAAACTATAATGGTATCCTTGTAACAGCGTATTAGACACGGGATACGAGTAGTCAGATGTTGAGTTGTAACATTGTAGAAGGCAAGAATAGTAACGTGTTGAGTTGAAACAGTGAAGCAGACAAGAGCAGTCAGGTGTTGAGTTGAAACAGTGTAGCAGACAAGAGAAATCTTGTATTGCATGACTGTTTTTTTTCACGAAAATTGGACAATATGTGAGACATATGAATGATGACTCGTGTTAGAGGCACACATAAAATGTGTAAATCGACATATATTTTCAAGAACGACGCCTTTAATGAGTAGATTTTCCTCGCTAGGGCCCAGAATTCACGAACGGCAACATTGCAACTGTGGACAATGTGTTAATGACCTTCTGGTACGCACAGTCAAGGAGGTGGCATCACTAGTGGACATTGGTGCTGGTTATTATATAATTCATGGGGAGCTGACGCTCACGGGACTATGCAAAATGGGTACACACTGCGCAAGTGTGTGAGTGGAACTGTTTAAAAAAAAACAAATTCCCGCCTAATCTGCTATCCTGGCAACAGCTGTCATAAATTCATTAAACTATACGGGAAGGGTGCTGAGCAGAGTTAAATGTAATTGTTTCAGTGTTTGCAACAAAAACTATGTAACTGAAACAGAAACATCAGGTTTTATATTGAACGGAACTTATAGTCTCTAGAAACGCACAGACAATAGCAGCACTGACTCGATTAGACGGTGTTTGTAAATAACAAAAGCATGAACTTTAGAGCAAAGACCAGACTATTACTGAGGATCTTTACTTCCATACGCCTGTGAATTCTGATCAATTGATGATTTTATTTTAAAGAAAAATACGATCCCTGAAAGTGAGATGTTATAATAAGATTGTGGGTTTCTCTTATTGTCATATATGATTGTGGATCATATTACCAATGGGAAAGTGCTTACGAATATTTAACTAATGACATGGCCAATAAAAGACTTTCTGTCATAGTAAAACTGCATTTGAAAGGACGTGTTTCGAAATCTACATGACTGGTTATACGACAGGACACAATATAGAGAAACGTAAACGTCAGACAGAGAAAACATTGGAACCACGACAAAAAATGGATATTAACAATTGTCTTTTTAACTAAAAAAAACATGTTTTATTATGACATTTGGAGTGAGGTTGTAAATTCGGCGTTAAAAGTGGACCAACGAACGCTCAGGTTACAAGACTAACGATCACAACGAAATCGGCAATAAAAGTGGACCAACGAACGCTCAGGTTACAAGACTAACGATCACAACGAAATCGGCAATAAAAGTGGACCAACGAACGCTCAGGTTACAAGACTAACGATCACAACGAAATCGTCGATAACAGTGAACCAATGATCGCTCAGCTAAGGAAACTAACAATCAAGACCAAATCAACAACATAACTTATTTATAATTTGTTATGTTTATTTCCTTAACGCTCACCACCTTTTGGTAGGGTTCAATCCCAATCGACGGCTTCCGGGTTCACCCAGGCTTAAATGGGTACCGGATTTTTCTGGGAAAGTAAAGCGGCGCGGGCGTAACACCGATCACATTACCCCGAAAATCATGTGCCGAAGGTTTGTAAAATATATGGTCACTAACACCATATTCCCTTTACGCCACTTGGCTTGACGGGGGTACTTTACTTTTTTTACTTTCACCACCTTTATTCTCGCTGCAGGTAAATGACACGGACATAATAGAGAACCATAGTTCTCTTCAACAAAAACAATATATACTAATTCGGCATCGGGAACGACGCATCTCCCAGACGCTGTTATTGCAGAATCTATCGTTACCATTTAATGATGTTGCAGTTTCCTTGATTTTTCTTCATTTATTTCTTGACTGCCTCAATCTACTTTCTTAACCACTTTGTACATATACCGCGTTTGGTATAATTACTTGATGGATTATTTCTTCCTTCATACAGAGAACGTGGTTCCTTTTTTATCACTTGTTTATGGCCGTATCTCTAATTGTATATCTTCAAGTCGTTCTAGTCAGTTCACACAAACATTCAGGCTTCGCTACTTTTATTATTAACTTTAGACTCAATAAGCACAAGTGGCTGAGAGTTCCATTAGGGAATTAGGACACTCTTTTTGATCACGTGTTTATCACTAATTAAGACAAGCCAGCTCTAGCATTTACAAAAGGTAATCGGTCTTCAAAATTGTATTCAATGAACAATTTTTCATGAACAAAGCAATAATAGGGCACATAAGTGGCAATGCATGTTTACGCGAAGATAGTGAGTGGGTTGTCCGACAGAGGAAAGTAATGGTGAATTTCTGAAATAAAATAGGGTTAAATGAAACGTAAGTTTCATGAAAAGATAAGAATAATTATACTTAATCCATGTAATAAGAAGGAGAGAGTTGGATAATTTGAATAAATCTCAGAGAAAGGTAGCGGCCAGTTTCTCATCCTGCCAACGTATTAAATCATCAGTTAAATTAATAAGCAGTTTTGTAAACTTGTTATATTGTACAGAAGAAGCAAACAAACACGGGCATTTAGTGGGGTAAATGTAAAAAACAAATGTGGAACTAGATTAGAATCAAGTAAAGAAATTAAGTCGTGATGGGCTGAAAACCTTCAGGAAATCCTTCATTGTCCAATACCAAGGCATTTAATATATTTTACAGCCAACACAACAACATCACAGTTAGATATAAACTTAGATGACGTCACTTTGAATGAAGCAGAGACGGTTGTAAGGCTCATGGCTAACAACAAGGCTGCACGGAAAGATGATATAACATCCGAGATGCTAAAACCAATGGATAGCAATAACTTAAAACATCTGCAGAATTTGGTTAACGCAATATGGACGAACAGCTACCTACATTGTGGAAAGAAATGTTTAATTGTCAAAATTCATAAAAATGGGAATCTGAAGGATTGCAACAACTGCAGAGGCGTATTTCTTCTATCAGTTGCCTCTTAAGTTTTATATGAAATCATCATGAACATAGTCACAGATGTCGTAGACACTGTTAAGCGTGAGGAACAAGACAACTTTAGAAAAGAAAGAATCTGCCTTGATAATATTTTAACCCAAAGTATTATACTACAGGAATATATTGAAAAGCAGAAACCACTTCTAAATTTCGTTGATTCCAAAATGGCTTTTGATAGTATACATAGTATACATAGAGACTCATTGTTGAACATACTAAGATAATATGGAAAACGATTAAAAAGTGTTAACATTAACAAAGGTCTGTACAACGATTGCTCTTGTGAATTCCCCACAGAGGCAGAACTGAATTAATGGTTCCAGATTGATACCGGAGCGAGGTAAGGATGTATTGTATCTCTCTTGTTATTTGTATTTGCTATCGACTTCATTATTAAGAAGTGCTGTACAGGTGACACAGGCATTGGCTGGACACTTCGATCTCAATTAGAGAAGCTTCATTTTGTGGACCACATATCAATAGCAATGTTAACAAGATGCAAGAAAGACAATGGCATGTCGTCAACAATGTGAAGTCAATCCTGAAATGGCAATCAATAATATACAGACCTTCATTAATGGATTATTGCACAGAATGAAAGAATGGGAAAGCGGGACAAAAATTACTAAAATAGAATTATGGAAAAGTACAATTCAAATATAAGTCTATAAAGAGATACAACGAAGAACATGGTGCTGGATAGGACACTCACTGCCGAAGCCAACTGAGAGTATTACACGACAGACTCATTTTTTGGAATCCCCAAGGAAAGTGACAACGAGGAAGACCAAAATATTCTTGGAGAAGACAAATGGAAGCAGAGATGCAGATGATTGAGAAGACATGGAAGGATCTTAAAAGAATGACAAGAAATAGAACGGCTTGGAAAGTGTTTATTGAAGATGTATTTTGTTTCTTCATTTATCCACTACTGTCAATACGTTAATACAATCTTCATCGCAACGTTGTGCTACCAATGCCAACCTGGACTCTAGATGCAAGAACAATAAGAAAATAACATCTACAGAGATGAAATGTGTTAGACGAATGACAGGAAACAGTCTTTGAGATAATATCAGAAATGAAGAACGGAGAAAAAAGCTAGGAAGAGCCACCACCATAGAATATATAAGGGAACAACAGATAAAATGGTTTGGCCATGTGACAAGGCAGAAAAAACAAAAAAACAACACAACGAGAATTCAACAAACGTTGTGAGAACACCAGACCCAAAGGTCGACCACGAAAAAGATGGATCGATGAAATATTAGACGCACTTGGAAACATAACAGCAGCAGAGGCGAACAGAAGAGCAAAAGACCGCAAATTATATCTCCCCTCGATGCTAAAAGGCAGATGAGGAAAGAAAGAAGAAGTCAATACGTTATCAACCTTTCTGTTCTGCACATTTGTGATTACTTTCCTTACTCTAATATCTCTCTTCTTGAAGAAAAAAAATGAACGCCCATGTCATTGACATTTGGTGTATATTTCATCATTTTGATGTCTGCTTCCCACTGATCCTTTGTCTGGATTAACCAGTCTACTTCACTGTAGATGACACATATTTAAGCCACAATAACACATAATGTGTAATCATTATTATTCGCAATGAGCATATGCAAATCGAATCACGTCTTAAACCGCATATTTTGTTATCTGCAACAAGCATCAATCTTTGTCTAATGTTTATTGCTAATAGAGGCAATACACTTAGGCCTGTTTCTTCTTTAGTGGTCCCTTGCATAATTCTCCTTTGTCTTGTCACTCTGGTTTTCCACTCTGACATTGAATCTTTATTGTATCCAGCTTGTACAAATAAGTTAGTAGCTGCACCACATGAATCTAAGGTTCATCATCATAATAATAAGAAGTGTGTTGTACAATTGCTCTATAATATTGATATTCTTCACTTTAAAAAAAAATAATCTAAATATTATCCTTCTTATATATTCAATTTTTAAAAAATGTTTAGTAGATACACAGCGAGCTTCTTCGCTCCAATAGTTTAACTGTAGTATGTACATGGTATGTATATATTATCTCATTAAATAAAACTTAGACATGTTATAACTTACATATGCTACTGTAACAATCTGAAATAGCACATTTGAGATTATAGAATGGAAACTATATTTCTCATCATACCTGTCTACTACTGTTCAAATAATGAAACCACGAGTATTAACTGTGGAGTTTGTATATAGGTCGTCTAACACAGTTTCCCAAACAAGACGGATATAAAAAGTAAAGTAAAGTACCCCCGTCACGCCAAGTGGCGTATAGGGAAATATGGTGTTAGTGACCCTATATTTTACAGACCTTCAGCACATGATTTTTGGGGTAATGTGGTCGGTATTACGCCCGTGCTGTTTTACTTTCCCAGAAAAAATCCAGTACCCATTTAAGGCTGGGTGAACCCGGAGCCGTCGGTTGGGATCGAACCCTACCCCTTGTCCGTAGTAGTCCAGTTCACTAGCCACTGAGCTATCGCGGCTCCCACTAATTTTTAGGGAATTAGTAAAACCCAGGTGTCCTCGCCAGGGTACGAACCCCGGCTGTTGCCGTGGTAAGCCAACCGAAGACGGATATAATTAACATAAATAAGTAATTCAAAATGTTGTGATGTCATTAGAAAATATTACTTTATGTTAGCCTACTGAATATAATGCATGTTTGTATTTATTATGTCAGCGGTAGCCCAGACCCCACAACTAGTATACGCCACTGCATTTGAGTAGTTAATACCGGTAACCTAATGATCAACGTTTGGACAAAGTGAGAGTCTCGGGCGATGCAATATTCAATATTTAAATATAAAAGTCATTACATTGTAAAATACAACATATTCAAATCAATTTGTTAATACAATAGACGACATTTCTGTATTGTGTCTTCATGGAAAGACAAAATTTAGCGCAACAACTAAAGTGTTAGTGACAAACGACTGTGACGGCATGTTTATTTTAAATAAATCAAATTGAACCCGGGTATCCTCACTTCTCCCTACCCCTATATCCCGCTATTTTGGGCATTTTTTTCTGACAAAATTTGGAATTGTGGGCATTGTCTCGGGATTCTAAAATAATTAGCTCTATCCCGACTGTCACGTGATCAACCCATGTTTGGTATTGATGCTTCTGTCAGAAACAGTTCGTACATTCTGCTCTTTCAGTTGAGCTGATATTGGACAAGTGTATGTTTATTTAACTGTTTTGACGTTTTAATGATTTTTAAAATATATATCTTCCACATTATTTTTTTTTACAAACGTTATTGTGCTCCAAAGTGATCAACAGTGGTGTTGTTGTTTGTATGATTGTTTATAGAAGCAGACTTCCATTCAGAAAAAAATAAAATATCCAGCTCCACTTCCCATCAACTCTCTTCACCTCCGGTAGTGAACTGTCAAACTGATATCATTGCTTGTACATTAATTAGTGTTGTTATTATTGTTGTATATGGGAAGGTATGGGATTACTACTGTATGATTGTAAATTTCTGAGCAATCAGTTTTCTGGTTTTTTAAAAATAAATGCAGAGAACACTACGATTTTAAGAATACGAGGAAAATTTCCAAAAGTACAAAGAAAATTACATTAAAGGATTTGGACTATAAAAAGTGGATCCATGTAAATACCTATGTTGTATCAAAGCGACAGCGAGAAAAAGATCTCTTCAAGAATAAGCATGTCAGCCTTGTCATTCAATAGACTTTGAAACATTTGGCGTTCAACGTGTCTCCATCATTGATCTAAACTTATAATTTACAGGTCAAATGTGCATATTCCTATATGAAACAGAAGCGTGGAAAACGAATCTTGATATAGAAACCCGCACTCCGCAAATTTGAAGGTCCCTGTCTTAGGAAGATTCCAAACATCCGTTGGATCAACACATTTCAAACAATGAAGTTGTCAGAAGATCAGTCACTTACAACATCCATCAAGAACTGAAAAGAAGACGTTGGAGATAGGTAGACCACGTTCTACGAATGGAACGAAGCAGGTATCCTTAATCTAACATTAACGCGAACACCACCAGTCAAACAAAGAAGAGATACATTTTTTTTAGGGCATGGCGATTAAATAAACATGATAACGCGACAAAAAAGAGGCAGGTGAAAACCTAACATAACACACTTAGAAATGACATGTCCATACATTCTATACAATAGAAACTTTCCTCAGAATCCAACACTAATGTTCCTAGAAGCTATCCACAGCACATGTTCCCAGCTCTCGCCTCATAATGCCCCACATTAGTCCGCAGAATCTCTATAATAGCAGTCTACTCGATATTTCATTAACTACAGTCTCATGGCTAATAGTCATATCACGATTCTCACTACTGTCTTATGATTAATGTCTTCATCATATTTTAACACAACTATCTCCTGAATCTAACATCCGTGGCTGTATTTCGTTCCTGAAATTTCGTCTACATCATACATAGTTGTAAGTATAAACAAACCACACATCTACATCTTTGAGAGTCCATCCACTTTATGGTAACCTCCATCCTGCTGGACAACATCATAACATTGCCCCCCCCCCTACCACTACACTACCTCTTCCTGACAGCCCTGTCGCTTGTATGGTCAGCTGTTGAATACTCCCAAAATGTAGTCTCTGTCTCAGTAGCTAATGAACATGATCTACTTGAGGATCAGGTCACTCACCACTTGTCGTGTCATCTCCCTTAAGAAAGACCACTCCAAATTACTTGTATCGATTATTTTCTCATGTTTTCATGTAAGACAACTCTTCTTATTTCCTTACTGGGTAACAAGCACATGGTCGTCTCCCGTTTTATTCATGAGGGATAACATCCATACAGTTTTTATGCACATTAACACATACACTCCCACCTTTATATATCTATCTATCTATCTATTGACCTTTCGAGCCGTAACCGGCCCATAGGGCGTAGACCAAGATACACCTTCTCCTATATGAATTTTTGTTCTAGCAGTTTTCTTTTAAAGATATTTTATCAAATCTCGCCATCTGTCTCTGTTCTGTGCAAGCAGTTCTATCTCATTGAGGGAGCCGATTCCTGCTGCTCTTGCCTCTCTCATCAATGTTCTTCTCAGTGTCTCCCTGGGTCTTCCTCTTTTTCTTTTACCTGTTGTTCCCATATGAGGGCTTGCTTTGCTATTCGATTATTATCTCTTCTCATCACATGTCCAACGTATGACCATCGTCTTTTCTTTATTACTGAAGATATTAGTGGTTGATTGGCGATTTCTCTAATTTCCTCGTTTGTTTTGAATTCGTTCCATTCTATACCAAGTATTTTCCTTAGACATTTATTTTCGAATGCGTTCAACTTTGTTTCTATATCTCTTGTTGTTTTCCAGCTTTCACACGCATATGTAAGGGTTGATAGTACATTTGATTTGAATAGCCTAAGTTTTGTGTTTGTGCTTTATATATCCTTTATATATATATATATATATATATATATATATATATATATATATATATATATATATATATATATATATATATATATGAGTATATGCATATTACTCACGTCCGACTCCAATGTTATATTTGCATCCGAATCCTAAAAAACATACAATAAGTATTGCTTTCTTTATAAAAATATAATTTAAACATATTCATGTATCATCATTATAAAACATCATTCCGTCAAAATATCATTTAATGGAGTTAGTAAACAAGACTTAGAAACTGTCCATAGATGTATCATTTGTTAAAATCTTGCTGTGATTCTAAATAACACATTTTCTTTATAACGGAAGGCAGAATAAGTATTATGTGTTATGTAAAGCTGGTAGGATGATATGGATGTGAGTCATAGACCGGAGATCCAAACAATGCCACATAGATGTGGTTCCACAAATAACAATAATAGTACCAGGTCGTGAGTATTGTTGAGTATTTATACCTGTTTTGTTCTATATTCATTTTACAAGAAGATGTATGAGTGATAATTCACTAGTTACATTGAAATAATAACTCTGAAGAAAATGAATGACCACATGTAACCGCGGAAAGAACGACATTTTAACTGTAATTGTTTTCTTTCATTTTTCAGTACAGCACGGCTGTAGAAGAGGGAGAGAGAGAGAGTAGATGAGGAAAACAAAGACGACAAAACAAGGTCAAGGAGAAAAAAGGAAAAAGACATTAAAACGAAGTCAGGAGAAAAATGAGACAATAAAAATAAAGAGTATGGGTCGAATGCATGAGAAAAAACGTGAAGACCAGGTCCAGAAGCAAGTGGGCAGACAGACGCGTAGGTGTAGAATGGGGAGGGATGGAGAGAATAGAGGAATAAACAGACGAGAGAACAAGGTCAAGGAAAAAGACATTACGACGAAGTCAGGAGAAAAATGAGACTATGGGACGAAATTCACGTGCAAAACGTGGAAGGCCATATTAAGAATTGAGTGGGCAGACAGACGCGGGGGAAGTCAATTTTGACTGGCTGACAAGATCCAAATTTAAGAGGTAAACACAAAAGATTAACAAGCACTTGGATAGAGACACCTAGAGAAATGTAGTCGGCAGGACACACGCGCTCGTTAGGAGACGGATGGCAAGCATCCATTAATGAAGGTCTGTATCTTCATGATTGTCATGTTTGTTGTTCTTCATTTTTCACAGCTACATAATAGGACTGATTTAATATTGGAGATACACGTTTTTATTTTATTGTGGTATTAATCTATCGGTAATTACGTTGCACTGCACATTTGTTGATTTACTAAGCCAAATTTTAAAATTAACTATGAATGTATGGAATGTTTGTCTGAACAGATGTGCAGATTGTGAAATGTATAATAGATTAACAGTTAGCAGAGATAATCAAACATTCGTAGACTATAGCTTTCTGAGTGACTATTGAGACCAACTGATATTTGGAAAGAGAGTCATTGAATTCAATGTCCATCTACGAGAAAACATCTGTCCAGAAAATGCAGAATATGCATTCTATATATGCATATAATACAGTTAATGCAGAGAATGCAGAATACAACAGACATTCATTAATGTCAATAAAGGCTAACACTTTAATAGTCTGAATTTGCATCATTTTGTGTGTTTCTAAGATAGAGGGGCAAAGTAATACATTAGTGTGATAACCTGCAGTGGATTTGTGTTATTTTAGTCTACATGGACATGTGTTTATTGCTCTTCTGATCTGATAGCCGTGTTTCCTCGTAGATTCGGTGTTTCTCTGCACACACAATATATGGCCCATTTCATCTTGTCAGACGGTTTGGTGGAGGTTATCGTGTATTTTTTTTATGGTTTTGTGTTTTTCGAACAGCCTTTTCTTGGCTGATTGTATCAGTGTTTGACAAACACACTCGGCCACATAATTAACAAGTCAGACCCATTGGTCCACATACTTTTATTTTTTTCATTTCTGTTCATAAGTCTTTTTACTTTGCAATACAACATCCTAAAATGATGTTATGTCTCTACTAAAACAGGATATCCATAATTTTAAATCTCTTCCCAGGCATTTTCAAAGATGGAGAAATTATTACAGTTGTCTCTACATTGTATGTTAGATCTGCCTATTTGTCTCTTTCAGTGTATTATTTCACCATGTATTATGTGCATTGGAATTCGGTTTATTTCCATTCGCTGGACTTTCCTCAACCATTTTAACCTTCGACATCTTAGTATTGACATGATTGTTAGGATCTTAGCACGTTGCTGGTCTGTTAAGTTGGTTAATTTGTCCTGTCATTTGATGTGCAATATTCTGACGAGACATCGCATGCAGAAGATATTTATGGAGAATTGAACACAAAATAGTAAAAATTGTATGGTAAAAGCTTTACGTGATTCGTGAAATTAAACATCCAAAATAAAATAATCGAGACTGGTATGAGAAAAGAATAATGACTTTCCTGTGTCGTAGACCGTGGTCAGAATGGCAAAGGGAGAGACACAAGGGTGTGGTTGTATTTATACCCTGCTGGTCAAGACCGTGTGGAGGTTCTAAAAATACAGAAGTGGAGGAACGCTGTCTAGGTTACATCGACTGCAAAGACACTGATAATGTCTAAAAGTATCTAAGTGCCCACAAATACATGTATAGTCACACAGAGAGGGGTGTATAAATATATACACGTACAAACAGACATGCACACACCTATACATATCTACATACACATATATACCTATACATATAGTAACAGGTACTCGAAAGGCGGAAATAGTGAGATATATCTGAGAGTGGGGTGCAATAAAAACGTATGGAGCATAAGTGGCACAGAAAAAATGGGTATAGGAGAGCACCGAAGTCTCTCAGTGGGGACTAGTGGAGGGGAACTATGACTAGCATGGCATAGTAGACAGACTAAAGTACTCAAACATGGGCAGTAGAGACGGATGTGCAATAGGGAAAGAGCAACTGAAGAGAAACTATGTGTACCAGTGATGTACATTCATGCCTCGTGGGTCAGCGAACCAAACTTGACTATGAGGCGATTCTCCAAAGCAAACCGACTGCGGCCGCCAGAGTGACAAAGGACAATGCCAGTGACACGGATGTCGTCTTTGCCCTTGTGGTCTGGGGAGTTGAAATGGAAAGACACTAGAGTGTCAGTATTCTGTTGAACATCTCAAAGATGTTCACAAAACCCAGCTAATCGTCTCCCAGACTCGCCAATATAAGTCGTGTGGCATCGTTGCCATATGATGGCTTAAATGATATTACGGGACACACATGTGAAGCCATGCTTGATCTCGAACCATCCATTAGGGAATAAGACAGAGTCAGTGGTGAGCACATATATACAGGTGATACAGTTCCGACCACAAGGGGCCCGTACCGAAGTGTTGATGGTCGGAGCGAGGGAGATGGCTCCTAACCAGAATATCCCTCAAATTTCTGTCACGCTTGAAGGCGATCATCGGACGATCACTAAAAAGTAAACGAGTAGTGGGATCAGAGAGGAGAATCGAACGGTAGCGATTGAGTATCTTCACAGCAGCCAAATTGTGAGGATGATAGGTGAGGGGGAGTATAGTTATCTCAGAGGGGGGGGGGGCGTTTGGAAGGAGTGAGTGCCTCGGGACGAGAGATAAGCAGGACCCGTTTGAAGGCAGACTGGATGTTCGAATCTGGATAAAGCCGGCGGCTAAAGAAACCTAATATAAGATGAGTCTGTTGGAGGAAATCTTGGTCATCCTGGCAGGTGCGACAGAGACGCAATAACTGTGAGAACGGAACTGAATCACGACAAGAAGGTGAATGTGATGAAGTATAGAGAAGATAACAATTGGCGTTTGTGGGTTTATTGAAAACCGAGATGTGGTGGCCAGAAGTACCCAAGGAAACAATACGATTTAGGAAGATATTTAGTCTTTTTTCGTGATTTGAGTATGTTGTCCAGGTTTCAGCTCTATATAACAATGTGCTAAATATACAGGTCTGATATATTAAGAGGTTGGTGTTTAGTGTTAATGTCATGTTGTTCCAGACCTTTCTGCGAGTTTGCCGAAAGTCGCAGTTACTTTACAAATTCGACTGCGTATTCCTCATTAAGAACAATGTTTGACGTAATTGTGAATCCAAGATACGTGATTTTCTGAAGTGATTCAGGTGGACAATCTTTCGAAGTAATAAATTAGGCTTGATGTTCATTGACTTACAAGTACTGCTTTTTGAACAATAATAGACAGCGAAACATGTCGCATCTTTTGTCAAGGTTATCGATCAGTGATTGTAGGGTGGCTTCACTGTGAGCGATTAGGTCAGCACATAAAAATTATTTATATAGGGCAAGAATTGGTGTTGTTTTTGCACTAAGTCCTGCTAAGTTGAACAGAGCGCCATCTGATCATGTGCCAATATAAATAATATATATAAATACGGCGTGCAACATGTGAATGGATATAGAAGCAGCAAGGACGACGATAACATAGATGGTTACATAGGACGTGGTACACACAACCATGATAATTAACTCGAAAAGTATGCTACAGAAGATTAACAGTGTCTGCACCAGGAGTGGGTACAGCTCTTGTATGACTCTAGATTGATCGGGTTAACCTGTGTGTACTGTCTACGACACGCTGGTGTACACGTCAATGAAATAACCTATAAGCACGCTTGCAGCCCTGGCACTGATTGTGGCCTTACTCTGGACAAAGAGGACATCGCCACATTTGTTCTTCTTAAGAGAAGACGATTAGATTGTGTGTAACAATGATGTATATATTAAGAGAATGGGAAGTCTAAAGGTGGAAACGGGATCTAGCTGATCCGGATTGTTTAATGGGAAAAGCAGATGTGTTTATAATCACTGCCGTACAGGAACAATCAGTCTGCAAACGTTTTGAGAAATGCTGATACGGGCTTTCGTTTCTATATGGGAATGCATGCCCTGACTGCAATGAAACTGATTAATTAATTGATATAGAATAGAATAGAATAGAATAGAATAGAATAGAATAGAATAGAATAGACAGGAGACCAGGGTATCATTTTATTTAAATGTGATTACAATTTGTTAAAATATCAACTTTTTAATATGATTAGATTCACATTTACCTTAAATACGAATGGGGGGTCATCATTACCGTAACGTAGTTGCTAGGAATACATTGAGAATTAACACATTAATTAAAATAGATCGCTGCATTTTGTCCTCATTACATGGTTATCAAACATATGATAGATACGATAAGTGAGTATTTTATTTAATTTTGCGTGTCAGGCACTTTGATTTACAACATCAGTGATGCAGCTTTCTATTTAGTTATTTCCCTATCTGACATCATATTATATGCTTCCCTTATAATGTTTTAATATTTTATTGCATCTATTACTTCGTTCGTTTACTTGTTATGACTGTCAATTTATGTATGGCTATCCCAAAACATAGTGGCGGTATCAACCAGCACAAATGGTATGATAGTGGTATCTCTCACAGGCGGAGAAAATATACTCTTCTGATGAATTTTTTTTCATATCTCTCCAACGAGCTGCCATCTTGAAGCCTTGGTACTAAGACTTCCTTTTGATCACCAACTACTGCAGTCATTGTAGTCAGCATCATCAACCGAATCACATACATTTATTTTATAATTTTTCTTTTTAATTGCTTCATGTATCTGATTTGTCCAAACAGAAGATTATTGACAAGTAGTAAATTATAACTTGTAATATATATAATAAACTGTAAAATCACAATTCCATTTAATTTTTTATGGCAGTGCAATATCAATTTACTTACTGCCACTATTAGACTCAATGCATCATAAATCTAGGAAAATGTAGAGTTAGATTGCAAATAGTATATTTCCCAATACTGATATACATACCATTATTATTGAAAGTAAACCTTAAAATATATTGCACAGTAAAGATTGTGCCTTTGATTAAATCACAATGTTGGTATCATTTACATATTCATATCAAAAGCAATGTTTGTATGTAATCAATCACTACCAAATAAGGAAAGAGAGCCATCTATTCTAGACGTCTACAGTGGTATCCTAGTGAACTGAATGTGGCGAACAATGAAAAGAGTTCGTCTCACTGAGGTTTAAGTTGCTAAGCGATCTCTGTGGTGGTTCTCCACCAGAATCTTACTGGCATGATCTCATGCTCCGCGAATAAACCCAGCTAGTTTGCTTGTAAGAGCCGCTACGTGTCCCATTACATTTGTGAACTAACTCTTTATTTAGAATTAACTCTTTTCACTGTTTAAATAAGATACTTTCTGTTGATTTCTTTACACTCAGTTTCCACATCTTCAGGCGTGCTTATTATTCACGTTTTACCAAAACAGAAAAGCCGTTCTTCTTTTGTTGCAATCTGACACTACGGGAACCTCGGTAGCCGAGTTGGGAAAACCACTCGACTGGACTACCGACGTTCGGACAACCCGTGTTCGATTCCCGTTCTGAGCAGTGTGTTGTACTCGTGGTTGTAAAAAAAAAATACCGCTACGGTCGACTCAGCCGTTGGCAGAAATGGGTGCCAGGATATTACCCTGGGACAATGAGAAATGTCGCCTTGCATCGTGAGTTTCGATGCTTGAAGCGACACTATCCTGAATTTCCGAACACATCTGGATAGGCGGCACATATGGATGGAATCTCGCATGCTAAGACGCCGGCTCAAGACTCGTACTTTACTTTTACTAAAGTTGAATTGTTAATAGTTTTAACTATTTGCTTTTTGTTTGTTTTGTTTCTGTTGAAGGCATCTTGTTCGAACTTTGTTGAGATGTTTCGGTTTTGGATTAAGAACAAAAGAAGAGAAACAAGATCTTGCAGTGACTCGACAAAAATTATGAATTATGATATCTAGAATGTATAGTGTTCGAGACGAGAGGATATAACTCAGTCACCACCTAACCACCAATCTAAATAACTAGCGTATTTATTAATCAACCACCCGACCAGTTAATTAACTAGCTATCGCAAAAACTAATAATATCTAACGCGCTAGTCAACTAGTTAACGTATCGACTAACCTGTTAACTAAAAAAAATACTTAACATAGATATACATGAATGTCAGTAACAGGGAATGTTACTATTTTATATTTCTTTTACACAATCTGATATTTAATGTTACTGTTTTGCCGTGTGTTTGTTATTTAGAAATAATCTGAGAAGATTATATCCTTTAAAATCGTAATTTTCCAGTGTAGTTAGCGTTTTATTAGCATCATGATTATACATGATTACATGCCACAGGGATGGGATTTCTCAGAAGAATGTTTTACATTCCCTGGAAAGCTAAAAAGTCCAACGAGGAAATTCTCAAAGAGGCCATCACAAAAAGGGAGCTCCTAAGAAACATCAGAATGAAACAATCAACATTTTTCGGGCACATCATGAGAAGAGGAAAGATGAAATACTTGGTTACAACTGGCAAAATACAGGGAAAAGGATATCGCGAACGACAAATATAAAAAGTACTGGATAGCTTGGTGTCGTGGCATGGAAAACAGTCAACAACAGAAACGATACAATGTACTTTGGATAGAATATTATGGAAATACATGATCGCCTACACTAACCGGTATGGCACATGATGATGATGATGTTAATACAGACTGAGATAACCATATACATTATTTTTAACATCACAATATCATCATCATTATCATCATCAAGTACCGTGATTGCTGGCGTAGGTTATCATGTCTCCCCATAAATTTCGATCTCGACAGTTATTTATCATTTCTGGTGTTGGCCTTCTGCCAAGGTTAAGCTGTCTGTTATCGTTTCTCTTTGCTTCCATCTATCTCTGTGTCCCTCAATTTTCCAGTTGTTACAATATATTTCACCTGTTCCCTTCTCATTACATGGCCAAAAAATGACGATTGTTTATTCCTAATATTGGACATTAGATATATTTGTTATGTGTCCTCTTTT
Organism: Megaustenia siamemsis; assembly: GCA_032433765.1. Classification (NCBI taxonomy): domain Eukaryota; kingdom Metazoa; phylum Mollusca; class Gastropoda; order Stylommatophora; family Ariophantidae; genus Megaustenia; species Megaustenia siamemsis. Next base: position 52,313,273 of record JAVIAB010000101.1, on the reverse strand, counting down.
TTTTAGATGTTTTCATCACTCTTCTTTGCTGCCCATGGCATTCTTCTATAAAACCATATTTCTATAGCCTATATTTATTTTCTTGTACGTTGTCCTATTGTCTATGTTTCATATCTATATGTTAAGACTGGCCCCACATAATAGTTAAGAATTCATGTTCTTGTTTCTATTGTCAGAAATTGAATCTCAAAATATAAACTATATTCTACAGATTCCCTTTACTTCTCTCACATAATAGCAAACAAACATACCAGACTGTAATCTCTCAACTTTTAGTATGTAATACCTTGTCTATTTCCCTATGGTCAATTAAATCTTTGGATCAAATACTTCAGTCTGTCTTATCTCACTAGCCTTTAACCAGCAATTATTTCAGATCTCAAGTAGTGTGATCAATGCCAACCTCTACATCCATAAGTATTGCTCTCTCCAGCGAGACTTCTGATAAGTTGATGAGTTAATTTCCTTCATGGCGATATATTCATGTTACTGGTACATGTGTCTATTTACGTGAGTTACTGATTCTTTGTGAAACGTATTTGTCAAAATAAACCATTGCACATGGCCTTAAGATTCATCCAATGCACACCATTGTACATCACCATTTATGTGTGTTTCAGAGACTTTAATTCTTGAGACGGGCTACAGTAGAAAATACCAACTATGGAGCTTATATGTTGTCGCATGGTTTGTGCATCTCTTACTTGAGTCATATCACGAATGAAAACGTTCGCAGAGAAGAACAAGGCTGTCGGGGCATATAATGTTATTTTGTCTGTTATGAAACAGCTAAAGTGGAATGGTTTGACAACGTATCTCCATTGTCTGACTGGGATCATTCCGCGGGTAACTATAAATGAGGAAGAGAACAAAATGAGAGATATAGGATCTCATCAAGAAAAGGGCGAGCTCTCAAGAAACTCTGGACAATAGATATAAATGAGAAAAGTCAACTGGCAAAATTTGATGTAACAAAATATCACACGTGGTAGATTGGAAACATTCAACACGGACGGCAGTTCTTGTAGCACGACAAATAATCATGATCGCTGGTATAGTTTTGTGCTTAATCACTTATCTACGATTAAAAGATAATATCATGTTACTTATCACAACGTTAGATAAGAAGTTAGTTAATACATCACAAAATATAACGATCATACATATTTTAATAAACATTTCCTGAAATACGTGTTACGCATAAAAGCAATAATTATTTGTTCATTCTTTTTTATATCCACGCACATTCTTGATAAATGTATATACTCTTAGGGACATTTTCATTTTTAGACAAAATGCACTAGTTTTATTAAGTATAGATATTACCTTTCTTGAACTGAGTACAAAACGTTATGATTAAAAGATAAAAAAAAAGGTCAGCTAACATCTTTGTCTGTTTGTTTATGCAGACCTGTTGAATATTCCTTTTATGATCTTTACTCCTTCAGTGGGACAGTAAATTATACTACCCTCCATTTTTTTTTTATTTCTTCGCCCGCTTAATACAAATCTAATATGATACTTGAGAGTTGTCATGAACATTGTAAAGAGGGAAGAACAAATAACCTAGTCACAATGTGTAACTAATCCTGATAATTTGATTTTCAATTTCACTAACCTTGTCCAATCTGATTACAGTTTTACCGTCTGAGCTAACATACTGAAAACAAAAAAAGCCCAAGTTTAATCACATATTATAGACGCTGTTGTATCAATATCATTATAAACAATTATTCTAAGATGGGTAAATTAAGCTTTATAACAAAGATGCAGAGTTTATAACACTTAAGTCGGCATAATAGTCTACCATTGGATTATAATGAACTTACTTAACAAAGCGTTAGTCACATTTGCAAAAGCAGAACAGTAGACATATTATATATATATATATATATATATATATATATATATATATATATATATATATATATATATATATTAAAACAAGAGTCCATCTATGCACAGGCATTGTAGCATGTGAAGTTGATCCCTCCAAGAGTAGGCCACGATTTCATGAAACAGGATATAAAACGAAAGGTACAATCTAGCCATGCTTCACAGGTAGACTAGTAGAACATTAAACTGAGGGGAGGACGAGTATTCAAATCCGTCTTTGAGAGAAAGAAGAGAGAATAGAAATTGTCTTGGTGTCCAAAAATGAATGAAATGAATACTGATATAATAACTTGAACTGAACAATGTGGGAAGAATAAAGTTGGACATGGACTGTCAGGAATGCTGACAAGAAATGAAGAAACTATATGTCAGGAAATGAAGTCTGAGGATGTGATTAACGTAAATCAAGGCTGTTTGCTTTTATCTCAAAGTAGAGGTTAGTAGAAGTTGGCTTCCTTCATATCTTGTTAGCATATCGCAGAGAACAACTGTGGGAGATAATAACAACATACCATGTAACCAACCTAATTAAAAGTATCTACATTAAAAGCAGTTGCACAGTACGAATAGCATCATATTACACAGTCCGTTTGGAAATTAGATCAGGTGTAAGACAGGGGTGCGTACTATACTCCATAATGTTTATTACATACATGGACTATATATGCAAGTTAGCCCATCCATACGAGACAGAGGAGATCAACGAGCATCTATTTGCAGATAATCAGGCACTAATACATGAAATAATAGAAGATCTACAAGAACACTTAAATAGACTCAACATCACGGGCACAAAACAACATGAAAATCAAGATCAACATACTAGAAGTCGCCTGAATATCGCAAATGAGAAACATGACATTAATATAATTATAGACAACAGACAACTAAATAAGTAGAGTAATTAAAATAGCTAGGAAGTATGGTGGCAAACGACAATCCACAATCAGCAGATATCGACTCAAATGCAACACAGTTTGTCAAATCATTGGACAGCTATCATTACTATTGTCCAAACAGAAAATAACTCTAGTAGCAAAACGGGCATTGTAAGCTTGTAACAGAATAGACGAATTAAAGCATGGGTCAGGTAACTCAGCGGTACCCATTTCGTGACAGCTTATAACAGTGGCATAACATAGCGGTCATCAAATGGTCAAAGTCATGAAATAAAAATCATTATTTTGAACTCAGGAGAAGTCAAGCTGACCAGAGGTTACTTTGGAGTCACACAACAAGCCTGCTTGGACTATCCTAAACACAAGGCTCACTGATCGTACACAGATTTCGGCTGTTATGGTAGTTTGGAGGCGGAAGTCACAGAGCAGTAAACTTCGCGACAAAATCATTGGATGCAATTATTCTACGCTCATTTTTGTAAATGAGATCTTAGTATTTCTTCTTCGACACAACACGCTTTAAGCAGTTAGGAGGAAGACAGACAGTTATCAGTCAGACAGTTAGTAGATTTCAGTTTTAGACAGTTAGGACAGACAAGAAGTCACATATGACTCTTAATAGTTAGTTAGTCAGACAATATGTAGAAGAGGTAAACCGAGTTAGTCAGGGACCAAAATGTAGACTAGTTAAGCTTAGAGTAGAAAATATATGAAATATAGCAGTTATAAAGGAGTTCAGCAATAGACAGAACCAGAACAAGTGAATTAGAACATAAGAACATTTAGTTGTGAAAGTGTTTCTAAGTGTGCTTCAAGCTGTGCTTTAGAGAACAAAGTTGTAAGTTGTGAGAGAGAGAATTTTACAATATGCACTTGTGGACATCTAAAAAATATTCGGCGTTAGCCTCCTGGATGTCCAGAATGAAAGAACAGTAATTCTAAATAATTGCATCCATTATTATGTATCACGTGCCAAGTTAAAGATCTATACACTTAATTATGTATTATGACTGAATAGTCTGTGATGATTTTATTGACTACGTTGTGATCAATGGTATGTGAACAATGGTCATTAAAATAAAATAAGATAATAAATACCACACTATTACACACTACAATCGACATCCCAACGTAGTGCTACCAATGCCAGACCTGGACCCTAGATGCAAGAGCAACAAGAAAGATAACTCTACTGAGATTATATGTGTTTAGACGAATGCCAGGAAACAGCATGAGAGACAAGATCAGAAATAATCTCAAAAAAGCTAGAAAAAAAACCCCGCCATAGAATATATAATGAAACAACAGATACAATGATTTGGCCACGTGACAAGGCAGAACTATCAAAAGAGAACACAATGAGCCCTCAATAAACGTTGCCAGAACACCAGACCCAAGCTCGACCACGAAAAAGATGGATCGATGGAATATTAGAATCACTAGGAAACATAACAGCAGCAGGAGCGAACAGAAGAGCAAATGACAACAAGTTATCTCTCCTCAACGCTGAAAGGCAAATGTGGAAGAAGAGAGGAATGATAAAAATATGTTACTTTTTGAGTTCTTTATTTTGAACTGCTGAATTCATGCTCTTTATTTTGGCAACATCATCTTTGCTCATATATATATATATATATATATATATATATATATATATATATATATATGCAGATTTTCTTTATTTACTGCAATTTGTTCTTGGTCATTTAGGAATAGTGATTCATTTATTTGTTTCTTTTTTGTATCTGGTTTAGCAGCTTTACATCTATGTGCGTAATGAACAAAAGAGACAATAACACTCACCCTTGTCTGATGTAATACAATTGATTTTAATGTTCCGGGTCTTGCTCTAATTACATTAGTACTATTTGTGTATAGGGTCTGGCAAACAGTATATATGTTCCTGATGTTCTTATACAAAGTTTACCCCATTAATAATAATGGAACCCAAATAATGATATTGTTAACTAATGGTTGTTCTTTAGCTCCCTTGCCGAATAAAACCAGTGTCTTGATCGTATAATGTGACATCATGTTATTCGCTCTCTCATGTTTTATGATCATGTAGAATAGAAATGTAAATATTTGCCATACGGTTAGTTTAAGTAGGTGTAGCTATGTTCACAAATATCTCAGATACGTCATTGTCCAGAATGTATTTTATTTATTTATTATTATTATATTTTTTGGTGGGGGAGGGGGGGGGGTCTTCTCCGAAATAGCTCAGTTAGGACGGGTTAGCAGGGTAGAGTTGTGCCCTATTAAAGGTGGAGTCCTTTCCTCCGCTAGTCTTCGGAACACCCTCGGGCAAGGTGTAGCTCATGTATAGTCCCCCCACACCCAACAGGGTTACGTGGAACATTGGAGCATATCGTGGATGGTGTTGTGGGAGCAGCCGACAGGTAGTGCCGGTTATGATCCCCACTCCGTGATAGCAGACAGAGGATCTCATGTATAGAGACAATGGCTGCGATTTCCGACTAGTACAATCACTGCCAAGAAGGAAAGAAATGGCAAACTACCTTCTTATATTGCCTAGCATAATTATGTCAAAACACAAATTAATATATACAGGTAACGACGTTAATGGGGTCTCTACAGCCACCTCGTCCGTTAGGAAGTGTCATGTGCTACAGGTGAATCGTGATCATCATCAAGCTACTGTATGCAAGATCAAACTGAAAGAGACACTAGCAATATGAACTTAAAACATTAGATCAGTATCCCAGGTTGGCAAGCTAGAAAATATCAGCCAAGAAATGAAGAGAATGAAATTTCTCTTCGGACTATGTGAAATGAGATGGAAAGAGCCATAATTATTACAACTTGCCAGTGGAAATGTAATTTACTCTGGTGGAACCACACACGAAAGAGGAGTAGGCATCATGTTAGATAGAGAAAGAGCAAAGCAGTGAAAGGATTTTGGCCAGTATCAGATAGAATTATGCTAGTAAAATTGAGAGGTAGACCAATGGATATCAACACAATTTAAGCTGATGCACCAAAAGTAATAGCGAAGAAGAAGACATTGACACGTTTTACAGCGAGCTAGAGATGACCATGGAACAGGTGCAAATCCCAAGAAATAACTATTATATTAGGGAATTTCAATGCAAAGGCAGGAACAGTTAAAGTGTAAAATGTGACTGTAGGACATGACCTTGGAGATTTGAATGTTAGAAGGGACAGATTGATAGATTGGACAAATACACATGAATTGATTATAGGTAACACCTAATTCAAAGAACACCCTAGGCGATTATTGACATGGCAAAGCCCAGACAAAAAAAAGGTCACAATCAAATTGATTTTATACTGGTACAGAAAAGTTTCAGGAATTTCGGGCTAACATCTGTTAAAACAAGGCCAGGAGCAGATTGCAATAGTGACCATGTACCAGTATTTGGACAGATAAGAATACAACTGTTGAAGGCACATAAATCCCCAAGAAATATGAAATTAGAACTAGATATGCTTAGCGTAGATAGACATATGAGTGATAAGTACAGTACGATAGGAGAAATTAGATATAATGCTAATGAGAAAATACAGGACATCGAGGAACAGTGGGAAATGCTCAAACAATCGATTCCACAAATATCAAAGGAAGAAATACCAGTGACTAACGGAATCAACAACAAAAATGGATGACAGCAGTAGTATTAGAAGTAATTGGCAAAAGACGAAAACATAAGAAAGAAGAACATACAAAATATTGAACAGAGAATCCAAAACATATGCAGGGAAGAAAGGAAGGATTGGTAAAGAAGAAATGTGAAGAAATAGAAAAACAACACAAAAAAAGACTCGAAATGTATGTACATTCAGTTAAATGAATTAACAGGAAGAAAAGAAGTAACAGTTTCAAAATGTGTGAAATCAAAGAAGGAAATATAATAATGGCACGGGAGAAGACACTGGGATGATGGACAAAATATATCAGTCAAATATAATTATACTAAACCAGAGCTATACAATTCAAACAAAGACATAGGGCCACGCATAATGCAGAATGAAGTGGAGGAGGAAATTCAACCTATGCAAAGAGGCCCCGTCATTATAAACAATCGAAGAGATAATGCATTAGGAGAGCTGGGAGTACAAGTCATAACAAAACTGCTCAGTGGCATATATAACACTGGACACATACCCGAAGATCTACTCAAATCTATCTTTGTAGCCATAACGTAGAAATCAGGCGCCAGTGATTGTAAAGACCATCGCACTATTAGGCTCATAAGCCGTATGACGAAAAAAATTACTAAGAATCATCATGAGATGTGTACGGAACATCATAAAACCAAAAATAAGTGAGGGACAATGTGAATTTGTGGAAAGAAAGGGCGCCAATAATGCAATATACATCTTAAGAACATTGATAGGAAGAGCTGTAGAGGAAAATAAATATCTATATATGACCTTTATAGAGTGCACAAAAGTATTTGGCAAAGTAAATCATGTGGAAATAATCAATATGCTGGAGAAATTAAACATTGATGGCAAGGTTCTGCGAATCATAGAAAACATGTGCTGGCAACAAACATAAGCTATACGAATTAGTAAACAAACTGGACAATTTCAATATATAAAACAGGGAGTCAGACATTGTATTCTGTCACCGAATTTGTTTTCACTTTACAGGGAACATATGACATCAATAGTAGAAAAAACAGGAATTGAAATCATGTCACAACATAAATGATTTGCGATATGCAGATGACACAGCTGTAATAGCAGAGACACACAATGAACTACACAAAATGATAGATATAATAGTAAAAGAAAGCAACAAAAAAGGTCTGAGTCTGAATAGTAAGAAGGCAGAAGTAATTGGTCATATCCTAGAAATAATCATCACCATCATGCAGCATACAAATAAACAGGTCAAATCTGAAACAAGTGCGATGTTTCAAAATACTTGGGCACAACAATACCATCATATGGTAGATGCACCACGGAAAATATAATCAGAATAGCTCATTCCAAATAGCATTTCAGAAAATGAAAAATATCTTATGCAACAAGTCTATGTCAAAAGAAGTGAGAAAGAGTTCATCGGTGCTATATAGAACAAATTCTGCAACTACGGAAGAATCATGGACAGTAGACAAAAAAATGAAAAGACGATTAGAGGCCACAGGGATGGGATTGTCAGAAGAATGTTGCAAGTTCCCTGGACAGCTAAAAAGACCAACTAAGCAAATCTGAAAGAGACCAACACAAAAAGGGAGCTCATAAAAAACATTAGAAAGAAACAATCAACATTTTTCGGGCACATCATGAGAAGAGAAAAGTTGAAATACTTGGTTACAACTGGCAAAACAAAAGGAAAAAGAGATCGAGGACGACAAAGAGATAAAATACGGGATAGCTTGGTGTCATAGCATGGAAAATAGTCAACAACAGAATTGCTACGATGCACTGTGTATAGAATATTTTGGAAGTCCATTGTCGCCTACACCAACCGTTACGGCACATCATGATGTTGAGACCATATTACCTACGGTAATAAATAACTCATATACGGTCAGTGTGTCCAAATTATTATATTATTTAGGTCTAGACCATATTACTTACTGCCAATGTTCGATTCATTATATATATCAGCTGAGAAGAGAAATGCAAATTAACATATTTGTTGACTTCAGAAGGCTACAATACATTTCACTCTAACACGTGATGAGAAAGAAAACGCAAAACCATGAACCAGAATTTCAAAACCTCATGAAATAGAGATAAAGTGAACATGTATACAACATATAAAAAAAAAAACCCAAAAGACAGAAAGGTAACAGTTAAACTGACAATCAACTGATGTGGTAGATATGTTTGGAAGACTAGACCCATACTTTACCGATCAGTGTACTTGTCAATGATCCATGCTATAACAACTTTGCACATTTCTTCGACATTTTTTTACCATCGCAATTTCCTTCGCGAAAACAAGGCATTTCACTCATTCAAATATTTATTTGAAATAATCTGTTAGTCTTGGTCATATTTACATCTTCACTGAGTTAATGATGTCGGTAATCATATGTGTCTATTTATGTCATTGAAGCACACAATACTAATATTAAAATATCACATTTTTCGTGATCGTTCAGTTTCAGTTATTTGTATAACTGTAGCATGCATGTGAAGAACTTCTTCAGCAAATCTTGAACTATATAAATCTCGAAATAGCGTTGAGTAAAGGAATTTTTTTTTTTGCAATGTCCAAGACAAGAACTTGTAGTCTCATGTCGAGATAATGAGACAACAATAAAGCGTTAGTTGGTGCTATGATGTGATTATATATATATATATATATATATATATATATATATATATATATATATATATATGATCATCATCAAGTACCGGGGCTGGCGTAGGTGATCATGTCTTTACACAACTTCAGATCTCGGCAGCTATTTATCATTTCTGTTGTTGACCTTCTGCCAAGCCATTCTCTTAAGCTGTCTGTTATTTTTTCTCTTTGCTTCCCTCTATCTCGTTACTCAATTTTTCCAGTTTTTACAATATATTCAAGTTGTTTTCTTCTCATTACATGGTGAATACAATAATTATTGTTTCTTCCTAATATTGGAAATTAGCTCTCTTTTTGCTGTCACCTCTCTCAGAACATCTTCATTACTCCTCTAAGCTGTCCATGGTACTATCAACATTCTTTTGCAAAGCCACATTTCTACAGACTCCAGTGATTTTCTTGTCTGTTGTCCTATTGTCCATGATTCACATCCATATGTTAAGACTGGCTTTACATAACATTTATGAACTATTTTTCTTGTTTTATTGTCAAATATGGATTGCATAGTATCTTCCTAATTTTTTGGAAAGCCGCTTTTACCTAAGCCAGTCTGCATCTCACCTGTTTGTACATCTTTCGTCTGAGGTTAACAAAGTTCTCAAATATTTAAATTCATTTACCTGTTTTAATATTGCTCCACTTGGAGGAACTCCACTGAGATCAGGTCGGGTAATTTTACCTGCTCCTGTATGCAGTAAACAGTACAACCTGTGGCTGCCCTGCTGCCTTGCATGGAAGTTGGGGAGATTAAAAGGCTAAGGGAAGGTACCCCGAAGTAAAACAACCCCACTGCCTTGTGGATGAGACTTTTTAGTCAAAGGCTAGCGGAGCCAAACCGTAAACAACCGACGGAAGGCAACAAAAAACCACCTTCGTAAATTATTTGTACAATCATGAATCGCCACATACGACGACAACAACGTTAAGGGGGATTCCAATGGGAAACCCTCGTTCGGTAGGGACATCATGTGCTACAGGTGATACTCTATCATCATTAAGCTATTGTAATCACAATAAAGATAAACAAACTCTAAAGATAGGTACTTGGAATGTGAGAACACTCAAACAGAAGGGTAAACTAGAAAACATCATACAAGAAATGAAAAGAATGTGTTTACAATTACTGGGACTTTGCGAAATAAGATACACCGGATCAGGGAGATGTATTCTGATAAACATAAAAAAAATCTATTCTGGAGGTATTAAACACCAAAGAGGGGTAGGTATCATCTTGGATGCATAAAGAGCAAAAACAATGAAAGGCTTTTACCCAATATCTGGAGTCCTTTTAGTGCAATTGAATGGAAAGCCAATATACATAAATCTTATATATATATTATATATATATATATATTGTCCCGAACATCAATGTCTACGGAGATTAATCCAATTATGTCGAACAGTGGCCGGGAATGTGTTTTATTAAAGCAGCAAAAACACCCAAAAAAAATAAACAATCATACACTCTTCTTTGCGTCATCGTTTTCTTTATTGTTAATGGAGATTGCGTTTTTATTTGTAAGGGCCATTATCAACGGGAGCCGCGATAGCTCAGTGGTTAGTGAACTGGACCACAAAGGACAAGAGGTAGTGTTCGATCCTAACCTACGGCTTCCGAGTGCACCCAGCATTAAATGGGTACCTGAATATTTTCTGGGAAAGTAAAGCGGCACGGGCGTAATACCGACCACATTACCAAAAAAATCATGTGCTGATTGCCTGTAAAATTTATGGTCACTAACACCATATACCCTATACGCCACTTGGTGTGACGGGGGCACTTTACTTTTGATTACATGCATCAATGCACTCCGGACACACCCATAGGTGGTCAGATCTACTTCTGGAAATGGGGGCTGCTAGAAAGATAGTAACAAAGGTATAACATTAACTTGGTTACAACTGGCAAAATAAAGGAAATAGAGATCGCGGCCGACAAAGAGAGAAAATACTGGATAGCTTGCTGTCATGGCATGGAAAGCAGTCAACAACAGAACTGATACAATGCGCTGTAGATAAATATTGTGGAGGGACATGATCACCTACGCCAACCGGTATGGTACATGATGATTATAACATTAACTATGCAAGCAATAAATAACACGAAATAATATGTGGCACAATACTAAAAGGCAGTAACATTACAGCTATTGAGACTATTAATTTCACGATATAAACACATGATTCTATATCATAGACCATTTCACGCAAAAATATAACGAAAAATAAAATTGCTTTATTTGCCATAATTTGTTACATAAAATCATTACGATACTTTGGATAACGATAAATAACTCGAATACATATTAACAGAAACAATACATTGAACATAAGTAAGCAATATACAGTACAGGAAATTAAAATACTACGACCACGTCAAAATAATAGCTGACTATATTACTTTTCTCGTGCGATCAAAATGTTTCTTGCATCTAGAGGAATCATTTTCGGATTGCCAGACATGTTTTGCATGCGGTCCTGGCCTTTTATTGTATTTATGACTTTATAATTACAATTTCACAGGTATTGCAGTTTTCATAAAGCGGCTACTTTTGTAGATCGATGTCGAAATAATATTTAGTGTGTCCCTAAATAATGTAATTTTAATGCCATGATGAGCATACTAAAATCAAAAATAATAACACCAGGGCTAAACTAAGAATAGCAAAATGTTATGTCTTCTCAACATTTCTATATGGTGGAGAAACATAGGCATTAGACAATAAAACAGAACAGAGAATTGAAGCCTTTGAAATGTGGATATATAGAAGAATAGGTAGAATTGGAAGGAAGGAAAGAAAACAAACGATGAAGTCTTAAAACAAATAACAATGAAAAGAGAACTACTAAACACAATTAAAATAAGACAAATGTGATTTTGGGTCATGTTAAAAGACACAACAGCCAACTAAAAGTAATACTGGAGGGAAAAATACAAGGAAAAGAGGCAGAGGCAGACCAAGACTAACATAGAAGAGTAACATCAAAGATGGACAAACCAGCCTATGACAAACTACACCATCAAAGCAAGAGACAGAGCAGAATTGCGCTCCATGGTAGCCAACCTTCGTTGCGGAGAGGGCATTCGATGATGATGATGATTTTTAGCTTCTGCTTCAGTGTCCTTTGACTTTGCTCAAAATAGTTCAGTTGGGTTTTAGCATGGATAGTAAGGTGACACCCTCAACCATCAGTGTCCATGCTACTGTTTGATCTCGTCTATATGAGAAATATATATCTGTTGTGTCTGCTTTACAACAGAGATAGCAATTCAGGTTTCATGTACATGTCGCTAAATGATTACATATTACGTGTTCTTTTATGAGCCTGATATTATTTGCATTTCTTTACTCGATCATGTAGGGGCATTACTTTATCTTCACGTGCTACAACATTGTGATCAAATGCATTGTCCATTATCCGACAATAGGTTTGATCTAAGGACTGAATGTTTGTTCCGTCACCACTCTAAATATGTGGCCGTATATCTGGGAGTTAAAGTCTGTCCCAACTATCGGTTGACTCTAAAGGAACAAAAAACGAATTCGGAATGTTTTACCAGTCCATTTTGTCTGCTACCTGTAGGTGTATTATTATGGCCTGCCACATTCTAATCCATTGATGGAAAGATCAATAGAGGTAATGACACACACACACACACACATATATATATATATATATATATATATATATATATATATATATATATATAGTGTGTGTGTGTGTGTGTGTGTGTGTGTGTGTGTGTGTGTTTTATAGACTACACAAAAGCATTTGACGAAGTAAAGCATGTGGAAATAATTATATGGTGGAGAAATTAAACATTGATGGCAAGGATCTGCGAATCATAAAGTCACATGTACTGGCAACAACAGCAGCTATACAAATTAACAACCAAACAGGACAATTTCAACCTATAAAACAAGGAGTCAGACAAGGCTGTGTTTTGTCGCCGGATTTGTTTTCACTTTACAGCGATCTTTTAGTAGATCAATATTAGACAAAAAAGGAATTGAAGTCAACGTTCAACGGTTGCTATATAGAATAAATTCTGCCACTATGCTATGGAAGGAATCATGGACAGTAGACAAACAAATGTAAAAACGATTAGAGGCCAAAGAGATGAGATTTCTCAGAAGAAAGTTGAAAGTTACCTCGACAGCTAAAAAGACCAATGAGGAAGTTCTCAATGAGGCCAACACAAAATGCAGCTCCTAAAATACATCAGAAAGAAACAATCAATAGTTTTTGCATCATGAGAAGAGGGACGTTGGAATACTTGGTTGCACCGGGCAATATAGAAGGAAAGAGAGATCGCGGACGACAAAGAAAGAAAATACTGGATAGCTTGGTGTCATGTCATGGAAAACAGTCAACAGCAGAACTGATACGATGCACTGTAGATAGAAGATTATGAAAGGACATGATCGCCTACGCCAACCAGTATGGAATATGATGATGATTTTCTGATGATACAAACCTCTTTATCGTTCAGTCTGATAGTTGTAACTTCTTTGCACTTTTATGGTGAACATTGATGTTTTATCCAAAAATACATTATCATAAAATTGTTTACGCATTTATTTGAATTCCCCTAGATACCTGCTTCTCAAGGCTACTAGAAAACTTTTCTCACAAACAGTGTTTCTTGCAGCAGCATACTCTCAAAACTTGAAGCGTACACTCGGTACAGTTCTTTGCAATGTAGATTTTGAAATTGCAATGCCCTTTGATCGTTTTCCGTCAATTTTATTTTTTATTTCAATGCGCTTTCTTCAATCAGTACAAACGTTCAATTAAACACCTCTTTTTGCATGTAAACTATCAAAAATATATAACATCTCCTTCCTTCCTTCCTTGCGCTCTGTATTCCTTGAAAATAATGTGTACATCACTGGACTCAGCTAAGAATAAAATACCACTGATTTAAGTTCAAAATGCTGTATTTTCAGGAATCAACGGTAAAGACTCCACGCAACTCCCACCCACCGGGTTGATCTTTAAACAAACAAGTGTTAAATCTTCAATGCAATGTTTGAAGTGTAATGATTTTCATTATAGACTGCATGCAATGACACACATATAAAGACAATATATTGATATACACACTGTTAAGTCCACGTCTCTACTAAATAACATTTTGTTGTGATTCGTTAGCGAGAATAACTAATGGAAATGTGTGCAACGTCATCATCAGGATGTCGCATGCCGTTTGTAAAACATTGGATTAATTCCATATATTTCAAAAGAATGTATGTATCTAGGCAGATTTCCAACTTCATCTGTTCTCATTTTCAAAGTCTCTTGTTGTCTTGGAACTATCTTCTTCTTGGTCTAATGATGATAATGGTGATATTGGTTTTATATTGATGATAATAACGATAATGAAGGTAATAATGCGAGCGATGAAAGTGATTGTGATGATGCTGATGATCTTCTTTGTGCAGATGCTGATTGTTGATAATCTTCTTCATCATCCTGAAGGTGGTGGCGATGACGACGGTTATAATGATGATGGCCACGATAATGATTTCTACTTGTTTTGCAAAGTCCACCACCTGAAATATAATTTACGCAGTTTCTGTCAGGTAGCCGTTTTCAACAAATATGTATCTATAGCTTGTTTCATAAGTCGTGCCCACTTTAAAAATCAATATCTTTTAAACCGCTTTTTGTATTTTTTTCAAATTTGCATGTATAGTTATAATGATTAGAACCCAACAGGGAATTAATTTAATTAAAAACATTTGGTTATTATTATTGCTTATTTGATTATATAAATTTATAACGACCCATTGATGTAGTCAAAACTTAGTGTTTACAGTATTTAAGTTAAAATAGCGATTACAAATCTATACACGATCAAATTTACGATTTTTCACGCTTTCCGCGTGAGTTTTCTGACACAATTAGACACTTGTAGTAAACACGAGGCATTGTGTGTTCCATTTCCGTTCATTCAGCGGCGTAACGTGGAACAATAACATTTATCATGAGTCTTAAAATGAAATTCTGCAGTTTACAAAACATCACAATAAAAATGTATGACTATTTTTGCAAAGAGGCTAAGCGAGGAAGATTATTTCATTCTTTAGAAAACCCTGAGAATAGGACAAGACACATTTTGGATTTATCTAAACGGTCATTTAATCGCTGGATTCAAGCACGTGACCGTCAATGTTCCAAATATACAAAATCACAAGGAAGAGCAAAAATGTTGGATAATTTCGACAGTGAACTTATTAGAAATGAAATTCGCAAAATGTTGGGTATGAATGAAACTGTTACAATAAGAAAATTAAAAGTATCGCTGAAAAAGAACAACAGTATTGAAATATCAAAGTCTACATTATGGAGGAATGTGAGAGTTGCAGGCTTTACATTCAGAAAGTATTCCAATGGACGAAACATCATCTGTGAGAAGCCACATATAGTAGTCATGAGAAGCAAGTACTTACGTGAAGTAAAAGAGGTGCGCAAGCAAGGTTATGATATTGTGTGCTCACCACACTAACCAAAGGGAATGGCAGTCATCAGAAGGAAAGATTAAGAGATTAATACCTAGCAGCAAAGGACAGCGCTTGATAATTGCTCATGCAGGTAGTCGACAACATGGACTAATACAGAATGCAGAGCTCATTTTTCTTTCAAAATCCATAAAATCGGGATTATCACTCTGAGATGAATGGTCACATATTTAGACATTGGATTGAAAATTCTGTTCTCCCAGCACTAGATCGACCATCTTGCCTAATAATGGACAATGCAGCGTACCACAACATTGTTGCACTTGAAGATAAAGTCCGACGTCATCCAGTACAAAAGATGCTATTAAGATATGGCTCACAAAGGAGCACATACAATTTAATAACATGTACTTAAAACCTGAATTACTATCTCTAGTAAAGCAAAAACAGAGGACAAAGATTTTTCAAATAGATAAGATTATCCAAGAGCACGGTCATATAAGTTTGAGGCTGCCACCTTACCATGCTCATTTAAATCCAATAGAACTAATCTAGGCAAAATTAAAAGGACAAGTGGCAGATGAAAATACAACATTCAAAATATGCGATGTAAAGACTCTTGCTAATCTCGCTTTATTAAATATAGACAAAGATTATTGGGCTAAATGTGAAGACCACGTCTTAAAACAGGAAGAGGAATATTGGAAAAATGATGGTTTGTGGAATGTTCAACCCCAAACAGTTATTAATCTTTTAGGCTCGTCTGATTCAGAATGAAAGTATATAGCCCCCACAATGTTGGCCCCTATATTACCTTAAATTATTTCAACAAACGGTCCTTTTCAGGACCACACAACTATGAAAATTGGACATACAGGTATACCTTGATATTATCGTCCGTCCTCGAACTGAGCAGACAATAATTCTCCTGGTGTTTTGTTTTATCCAGTTATTTCCCCATTACGGCCACGCCTTTACCTAGTGAAAATTAATCGTAGACCAGCAACTACGGTAATTTCTATTCTTTAGGGCTTCACAATTTACAATTTTGACAAACATCAAAGAAATATCGCCGCTTTAAGAAAACTGCAGCTGCAAGATATTTGTTAAATATACATTTAAAGGGTCTTTTACATTCTAATAACATTTGGAAAATTTCAAAAGTATTTAACAAACGGTTAGAGAGTAATAGCGTTTTGAAGTTGGGCATATGTTTTGAAACGAGCTATAGCCACAATCAATCTTTATTCCGGTTAATCAAAGGGCACGTTACCTGGTGATTCGCTTACGTAGAGTTACTGATCGTTACTTTATTGAAACT
Organism: Megaustenia siamemsis; assembly: GCA_032433765.1. Classification (NCBI taxonomy): domain Eukaryota; kingdom Metazoa; phylum Mollusca; class Gastropoda; order Stylommatophora; family Ariophantidae; genus Megaustenia; species Megaustenia siamemsis. The sequence continues at coordinate 52,296,377 of JAVIAB010000101.1, read as the reverse complement.
GTCAAAAAATGTAACGGTAGAAGTGGATGACGTTTTTTTTATGTCCACATTTGAAACCAGGTCTGACTTTAAAGACATTTCAACAGTGATATGACAGTACCATATCAAATAGAGTACTAGAGTAGATAGTTTATTGACAAATAAATAGTAAGAAGTCCTGCTTGTCATACATAGGTTATGATCTGTTCATGGAGACAGTATCATTGTAGACGAGAATTCCTCGTATCTGCTCTACTCATGTCACACCAACGGCCTAAAAGCGGTGGCAAATTTAATGGCATGGTCGATTACCTTACAGTCTACTTGGAGTACAGGGACAATTAGAAACGGCTTCCATCGAAGAGCACACATTCACAACCTTGCTTCAATTTCCTCGAAAACATATTGAAAACACACATTAAAAACGCATTAAAAACATTGAAAACACATATCTAAAACACATACCTAAAAGTGACATTTAAAACCCGCACTTAAAACAAACAAAGCAACTGAAACAGTTAAAGCGCCTGCGTTAGTCTCTGTAAAAATATGGCCCAATTGAAATAAGAGTCCCCGCAGTCCCATCCAACACCACCTCACTCGATTAAATCGAGTAAAAAGATATATACAAACATGTCAAAACGCCACAAACATTGCTTCTGTGTTGGGATTCTCTAACTGGGGCAGGGGCAAATAAAAAAAAAGTGCTCATTTCTAATATTTGGGAGCAAAAAACAAACAATGAGAAGGGAACACCTGGAATATATTGTGACAACTGGGAAAATTTGGGGACGAAGAGATAGAGGGAGGCATAGTGAAAATAAGGCAAATAACTTAAAGGTTATGGTAGAAGGTCAACAACAGAAATGATAAATAACTGACGAGATCGAAAATTGTGGAGAGACGTGATCAACTACACTAGCAGGCATGGTACTTGATGTTGATGAAGATTGGTAGCACAACTTTAGAATGACGTTTGTGCTGTAGAGAGACCTTAGCAGTGACGTATATCAGAACGGGTGAAGAAAGCCACGACAACATTTTATCAGAAAACATTACACATTTACATTCTAGCCCATTGAGTTCAAGAGAGTGTACAACCAATCGCCTTATTCCAATTACGTGTAATACAGCACACATAATTATACTAAATAATAACACATTTCGAGTATATAGATTTCTAAGGAAAGCATACAATTATCAAACGTAAAACGACATCTCTCGACCTTGAAATATGTAGAAGAACTTTTGTAAGCTATTTCATAATTTCTTCCTCGTTGCTATGGCAACGGCGAATTAACTAATCAGAAGGCTTACTTTTTCTTTATCGTAACAGATACACGTTGAGGTAGGACAGAAATTAAAATAAAACAAAACAAATCGCTGCGTTAAATCACTGAGCTGCGTTTTAAAAAAAATATATAAATAGATTGAGCAAAGCTGGAGAAAGAGGCAGCAAAATCATGTATTGTTCTTAACTTCCAACACAAATAACTAACATACTGTGATATAATAATAATTGAAGGATCTATTTCATGTGCATACATTTTAGTAATCATTCGTTGCAAAAGAAAGATCAAAAGTCAACCTAGAAGTTAGAAAGAGCCGTACGGAAGCAAACAAAATCTCAATGTTAGGAAACGATTCCTAGAACGACTATGAGATATGATTTCAAATGATATTGTTGATTTTTTTTTTTAATATGATATTCCATTTTACGATGGCATTGTATTGAAATAAGAATATAAGTTGTACAACCAGTACAAATATCCACCTGGCGAAACAACGAAGGCAAGTTTATCTTGGTGACGTTGCGAGGAGAAAAAGAGTCGACGAGTGACGGAACAAGTAAAGACCTAAAGGAAATACTACGTTCCTCTCCCCCACCTAATCATCTAACATGTAGTTATAAATAATTGTGCTTCACCGTTTGTTGTTGTCCGTGTTTTCTGAAGAAGGCCATAGGCCGAAACGTCAGTATTCTTTTGTGTTCCTTCCTTGTAAAGCTGTCACCATACCTTGGAGTGTTTATCACACCCACTACTGGCTCCCTAATGTCAATACACGAGTAGTCTATGTATTTTTTATTCAGGTAATCTGATCAGTCATTGCGTTCTAAACCACTGCTGACCATTGTTTTTTTTTTGTTTTTTTTTGGAATGCAGTGGTCACATTTTTCTGATGATATGACAACCTTGTTGCATCTAAACTGTATGATAACGAAGAATATGCACTATGGTGTCGACTTGAAAAAAATATCATCATTCAGAGTGGCCAGATTAAGGAGGATTGGCTACACAGCTACGTACTACCGCTACCGAAACCAAACAAGGAACATAATTAGATCAGTGAATGCAGAATCATCAAGATGTAGAACAAAGCAAGCAAACTACTGGAGAAAATAGTTGCCTGTGTGCTCACATGTCACCTTGAATAGAAACGCGCATTCCCACCACACTCTGAGGTTATAGATATAACAAAGAGAGGTAGCTCAATGCGGCTGTCTTCGCCTATGATGTATTCGAAAGCTTCCACAGACGAGAGGATACGTGTGCTACTCTATAGTTCTGGAAGATGGATACAACAGAGCAACTTTTGAATACCTCGTGCACAATCTCATCAAACTGACGGTGCACCCCTTCCTCATTAGATGGACCACTGCAGCACTGTTTCAGAGGAAGTTGTTTCTCAGATGTGGACGCTGGTCATCCTAGTCAACATCCATTTGCCCAGAGCTACCACAATGCTCACCATTTCACCAGTTCTATTGAGCGTGTACACAATAACTGTGTATTGTGTACACGCTCAATTGAACTGGTGAGCATTACAAACTGGTGAGCATTACATCAAACTGGTGAGCATTACAAACTGGTGAGCATTACAAACTGGTGAGCATTACATCAAAACAAATAACACTAGGACTAAAACTAAGAATAGCAAAATGTTATATCTTCTCAATATCCCTGTATGGTGCACAAACTTGGACATTAGATAAGAAACACGAATAGAAAATGTAAGCTTTTGTGCATTTATAGAAGAATATGTATAATTAGATGGAAAGAAAAGAAAACAAACTGTGAAGTCCTAAAATAATTAAAAATGAAAAGATAAATACTAAACACATTTCAAACAAGAAACATAAGATCTTGGGGTATTTTCAAAGACACAACAGCCTACTAAAAGTAATCTTGGAATGGAAATGCAAGGTAAAAGAGGCTGAGGCAGCATGAACGAGTAACATCAGCCTATGACAACCTGCACTATTAAAGCAATAGACAGAACGGAATGGCACTCCATATAATCCACCCTTTGATTACACAAGTGCATATAATTTAAACTGGAAGGAGCCTTCATCTAGATGTATGGACATTCAATATGTAAAGTAAATATAATTGATTGTTTTCACTTAACATTAATCAACTCTGATGACTAGGTAATCAACACAATGATGCCATACATAAAGGTATACCAGTGGTACACCTGCCACCTGCAGTTATTATCTTGGTCTACATTATTTGATTTCCAGTCAAGGTTTAATTGAAAGCATTTAAAATAAGGACAGGGGTAAGGTAGGGATGCCTTTTACCTCCATTTTCTATATCTGATGATCAAAGATATAGATTGTATTATGAGAATAACACAGAACAACAAAAATGGATTCACGTGGTCACTGAACAAGCAACTTGACGACCTATTCGTAGCTGATGACATCGCTCCCCTATCACATAATCATCAACACATGCAAGATACAATTAGCATATTGATCACAACAGCTGGGACTGAGTATACATAGAAATAAAACTAAACTAATAATAATTAATGGAGGTGGCAATAACCAAATAGCAATTGAAGAAAAGCCTCCACTAGAGTATAATCCTACATATGTCTGTGCAGTATTATTAACAAAGGAGGACAAGATAGTGTTCATTTACTAAACAACATATGAAACACCAAAGAAATGAGATTAAATACTATAATAAAAATATTCAAGCCCAACATATATTCATCCGTATAATGTGGTTGTGAAACATGGGGAATAACCATAATGACTACCATTAATATACTACATACCTTCATAAATGGATGTTTACGTAGAATACTATGCCCGACATTGCAGGCCAAAATAACTAACGTAGAATTATGGGACAGTACCAGTAACGTACCAGTGAACAAAAAAGATATAAGAAAACGTTGGCGTTGGATAGGGCACACTGCGGAAGCCTAATGAGCGTGTTACACGAGTCATCCCTTTTTGAAATCGTTAAAAGTGTGGGGGGGGCAACATGAGGAATACCGAAATGTTTTTGGGGAAGACAAATGAGAAGTGAGATGAAGGTGACTGGGAAGACATGAAATATCTTAAAAGAATGGCAAGAGAGAGAACGGCTTGGAAAATGCTTGTCTCCAGTGTATCCACTGTGTTCCTCCCATTGTGTATACACCATGACATTGGTATTTCTCTAAAGAAAATGTATATATTGATAATATTCATAGTTATATAAACAATTACTTACATTCAGTAGTCTATTCAGTATATGTGCAATCTAAAGACACCAAATAGGAGTCTAATTTATTTGCGAATAAAAATTTTAAAAAATCTTACGTAGATATGACATACTTGTCAATGATATGGTCATATCTTCTCAAAATGTAAAGCTAGACATCTCCCGTACTATTAGATCCAAAACACAACGTGTGTATATCTGGCTACGATTCAAAATACTTTATCTCACAATTGTTAGAAAAAGGCACAGAACTGAAATAACTGGAAGAGCCTTTCCTGACGTATGAAGGTAAATAATGGTACTAGAAGTTGATGATGGTCAAATAACATCTCGTTCTCAGTCTTTATCTACAATTGTCGTATTTATATTCTGATAGGGAAAATAATGGGTAATGTAAAACCATGCGCAATATACTCACACAAACTAGGATAATTCACCGCTCACACTGAATCACACCTTCATTAACTCTAGTCTATTCTATTCGATTCTATTCTATTCTATTCTATATTATTCTAGTCAATTCAATTCTATTCTATTCTATTCTATTCACGGAATCAGTTTCCTGCACTCGGGACATCCCCATATCCTCGCCACCGCCCGTCCCAGCATTTCTCGAAGCGAATGGCGACTAATTTTTATTATAAAGTGTTGACTATTTTACAACAACAAAGTACTTCGGATAGACCAGATCCGTTTTCCACTTTTAGACCCCTCAGTATCGTAGTGTGTACATCATTGTCCTACCATTCTCCTAGTCTTTTAAGGAATGACGAAAAATGTTGGCGATGTTCTCTATGTCCAGAGTAAGGCCACACTCAGCGCAAGAGCTGCCAACGAGATTATCGACATTACCAAATACACCATCATGCCCTGGACAGTACACCCAGTTTAATGTGCTCACTGTAGAGCCATCCAAGAGCTACATTCACTCCTGCCGCAGGCAGTCTGTCAGTCTTGTATGGAATACTTTGTAAATCAGTCACCAAGACTGTGAGATCCACATTTTATTCAACCAACGAAACACCGCTACCGTTGTTGCTTCTAATTTATCATACTGGGCACCGTAATGCTACACTTGCCAGATTATCTTGCTACTTCTCTGACATGACGCTACAAAGCCCCAACCACTGAGCTGTCAACGATAATTCAAAACCATCCGTGTAGTGATTGGGATAATGATGTTAGGACCTAAGTAGCTACATAGGCATAATTGTGACACTCCTGCCGAGGCGGATAATTTCTTTGGTTAGCCTATTTCTCTCCGCTGTTAATTCTATCAAATCCTTGTTAGTACTAATGTAATTCATATCGCATACTCTCCTTATATACTCCTCCGCCTTGAATATCCAGGATTGTCCACATCTGATGCTCCTTCATTATGCGTAGTAATAATGTGGTATTCCAACAGTGTAGACTTATCTTTCCTGGCTTAAGGAGCGGAAAATGTTAGCTGTCAACTATCTTTCTGGAACATCGCTTCTGATGCTCTGACTCACAGCTGCAGCAATGTTAATCACAGTATCAGGTTTGGCCCCCTTTAAAAGACGGTATCTGAAACCCTCCGGTCCTGGGGTGTTGTCTGTGGCATTCTTAATTGTGTGAACTACATTCTCAAAACGGATTGGGTCCTCGTGGAGTAGGTGTCCTAATGGCGTTTAAAGTGATATTCTAACAATCTGGTGCAGTTCGATCTTGTCATGACATGTTTGTGTTATGTACCTCTCCAGCAAGCCCCAACATTTCTACTCAACTGTGAGCAGTATTCTGCCCTCTTTGTCCTTGATTACATTGTTGACTCCAGCGCATGTTGTTACCTTCATGTGTGCATTGAGAAAATATATGTATAAAGTGGTGTGGCTGCTGCCACTTCCTTTACGAACCGAGTCCATCTCTCTCATCTAACGTCTACTGCCAATTGTTTGAAAATACTGGTGGACTTTTTCCTGTCCCGCTGAAGGTTCATTATTCGACAATTATAGCAAAGGTTGAGTTGTCGACATGATTGTTATAGCTTCAGCATGAATAGCATCGTGAGCCACATCTACCTCCTATGTCAACCACGGGGATCTAAATGCTTGGACTCGTCTTTCCCTAGGTCCCTATGCCGTTGACGTAGTTACCCAACACAGACGATCCTGACCGATTATACCAGAAATGATGCGTTATTCGTATGTGTTTTCTCGGCGTTCCCTTGTAGATTCCAACAGCTCAGGGTAGATGATTGCTCCCATTGTACCTTAAGCGCTGCCAGTGGATGTCCAGGTCTGCAACTTTTAATCTTTGAATCTGAATCAATGGTCATGTTGCGATCATCTCGTTCCTGCATGATCTAGTTCACACAAAAAGCTTCAGTCCCCAGCCATCTTAAGTGAACTCGGTCGGGCATACAAGTTGATGATGTCCCTTGTGTACGGAATTGTTCCCCTGATTGTGGTGGCTGTCACTCACTGGATTTATATAACAGCGATAACCGCAGAAGTTCATTGTGTCCGCCTGTGTTTCATGTAAAAGCAGAATGTCGAGATTGTAAACCTAGCGACCAAAATGTGTCTATTTTATTTTGCATTGGTGCAGTTCCGGTAAAGACATTGAGATAATTCATGCTAAGTTTCTCGACACTCGTTTCATGATTCCATTTTCCACTTCTCTTTTTTTTTTGGCACACCACCGTGGTGTCCACGATTCTGATCGAAACTGGGTGTCGTTGCTGTTCTTGCTGAGGACCGTGTCGAACTTAGCGCACGCAAAGTATTCTACAGCGGAGGCGTTGATTCCCGGAGACTTTCTTCGCATAGAAAGCACTTATATGCCCTCTTCAACTACTAAACAAACGGAGATGATCATTGATAAATATCAATTATATGTGAGCCTTCTGAGAACATTATAGAACTAGCCGTCATATTTCAGGGTAGTCACTCACTCATTCACTCCCTTACCCAATCATCAAGCATTCACACATGAAAGCACTCACTGTCTTCTTGCTAATCTAGTCACCGAGTGATGTATTATCGTCTCACTAACTGTTAGCTTGCACATTTAAAAGAAGAGAACATTGATTATCTATTCCATAATTTCTTGTACATAAACAAGTTTTGTATACATCACACATTCACTCAATCTTTCATCACTTAACAGTGTAATTTTGTTTGTACAATGATATCAAGCACCAACGCTAATCACCACTCCTCTCTCACAATCTATTTCTCTATTTATCTTGTTCGAAAAATAACTACAAATAACCGTATTATAACCGTATTTACAAATCCGAGATTTCTTACACACACGCTCTTCGAGAAAAATAATTGGACAAATCTTAAAGAGATAACGTGATTTTCAAAAAAATATTCCTGTATACAGTATACCATTAAGATCTATAGTGACTATTGTCCAAATATGAATTCGTTGATATTTATATTTTTCATTAAATGTTATGGACGGTGATAGTGCCCGTTACTGAAACAGAAATCCTGAATCCTAAATGACGCTCACAATTACCAAGCTAAATATGTAGAATGTGATGTAAGTACATGGAACATGTGCTCTGAATGAACGAAAGAAGATAGTTATGTAGATATTGATTTGCAAATAAAAACAATAATGACAACAAAAGATATTTTTTTTAAATAATAGACATAAACGGTTACTCTTTCCGTACGTTTTGTATCACTGTACATCGGGGCGATGTCGATCGCGTACGTTTAGATGCAGAGTGAGGTCGCTCAGTTTGATTCATGTAAACTTTCATCAAACCGTATTTCCTTTGTTTGTCTAAAAATACATTTCTGTTACGGCAAGTTTTAATTAAATATAAAACATGTAGATTCAGACTTAAAATCGTGATGAATGTCTCTTAAATCTGTTCCGTTGCATTGATACAAACTTTCGGCATTGAAAGAAATAAGAACAAAACAAGCTGTGAAAAGTCTAGCAGTGAATAATCAAACTGATTAGATGCATTTCATTAAAAAAAACGGCAATTCACAAACAGCAGAGATAGACTCAAGATGCATCAACGCTTGTCAAATCATCGAACAGCTATCACCATTATTGTCCAAGGTAATAACATAGATTATGGTAAGAACAAGTGGATATCAAATTGAAGAAATAGACCTTGAGACAGTTCAGAACTATAACTACCTTGGACATGCTATAACCAGTGATGGAAAATGTACAACTGAAATAAACAAAAGAATAGGAATGGCAAAAAGTAATTTTAATGTCATGAAGGACATACTAACATCAAAACAAATAACACAGAGCTAAAACTAAGAATAGCAAAATGTTACATCTTCTCAAAATTTCTATATGGTGCTGAAACATGGACATTAGACAAGAAAACAGAACAGAGAATTGAAGCCTTTGAAATGTGGATATATAGAAGAATAGGTAGAATTGGATGGAAGGAAAAGAAAACAAACGATGAAGTCTTAAAACAATTAAAATGAAAAGAGAACTTCTCAACACAATTAGAACAAGACAAATGCGATTCTTGGGCCATGTTAAAAGACACAACAGCCTACTGAAAGTAATCCTGGAAGGGAAAATACAAGGTAAAAGAGGCAGAGGCAGACCAAAATTAACATGGACGAGTAACATAAAAAAATGGACAAATCAACCGACGACAACCTGCACCATCAAAGCAAGAGATAGAGCAGAATGGCGCTCCATTGTAGCCAACCTTCGTTGCGGAGAAGGCACTCAATGATGATGATGATGAATAACATAGAGACAAAACGGACACTCTACAATACAATCTACATCCCGACTCTGTTCTACCAATATCAGACATAAACGCCGGATGCAGCAACAATAACCACTACCAAGATTACATGTGTTAGAAGATTGACTGGAAACAGCTTCAGAGATACGATCAGACATGAACAACAGAAAACGAAGCTAGGGATACTCACAGCCATAGAATGAAGAACGGATAAAGAAACAACAGATACAATGTTTGGCCACGTGATAAGCAGACAAATCAAAACACAGCACAACGAGCCATGAATGAACGTTGCAAGAGCACCAGACACAAAGGCACACCATGTAAAAGTGGATAGATGGAATATTAGAAACACAACAGCAGTAGAGGTCAATAGAGTATCAAAAGATAGATTGATGGAGTTTTAGAAATAATAGAAAATATAACACCAATAGAGGAGATAATGAGAGAAAAAGAGTGCAAATTATATCTCCTCTTGACGCAGAAAAAAAATTGAGAAGGAAAGAAAAAAGAAGAATTTCATTTATTTTAGATATATGTATAAGATATCTGGCATACCATATTTAGAGGCCAACGATGCTGACTGGGATGTATATCAAGGTGAAGACCGGCAATATTTGCTAGGCTGAAGGCCGAGATACTCCGTTTAAGACAGGCTAGGTATTTAAGAAGGAGAAACTATAAGAACAACTTAAACGGGAGTTAAATATCTGCCTGGCTTGATAGAATCCCACAACCATTAGCTTCAATGTGCCTTCTTATGAACATACGCATAACATATTCCATGTAATTTGTTTTATTTACCAAAAACGACATGTCTGTGCAACATAACTTACTTTTTCTTTATAGTGTTTGTTCTGAGAAGAATTAAATGCGTAATTTTAGCAAACAGTTCAATCTTTTGTGATTTCTTTGAGCATAACAAATCTGATGAGTCAGTCCTAAGTTAAGGGATAACTTAAAATCACACGGTGGTTTAGATCAGTTAATGTTTCTCTCACGTGTTAGATCGCTAAGGTCACACATGCGATCATTTACAGTCTAAATATAAAGTTGTAGTTACATTTAACAATTTCTTATCTCATCTTATCCCCCTCCTTCAATAGAAAACTTTACACAACTTTTTTTTAAAAATCAACATTCGTTGGAAAACACTTTTAAAGTCACTTTAATCACAACATCTACACTCCGAAATTAAAACAGCCGCCATTTTGGCCATCTTCATAACTCTAGATGCAAAAAGGGCACTGTACAATACAAACTTTATCCCAACGTTGTGCTACCAATGACAGTCCTGCACCCTAGTTGCAATAACAATAAGAAAAATAACCTCTACTGAGATGAAATATGTTAGACTAATGCAGGAAACAGTCTGAGAGATAAGATCAGAAATGAAGAACTAAGAAAAAAGCTAGAATAGCCCCCACTATAGAATATATAAGGAAACAGCAGTTTAAATGGTTTGACCACGTGAGAAGGCAGAACGATCAAAACACAGCACAACGAGCCTTCAGCACACCGTGGCCAGAACACTAGACCCAAGGGTCGAACACGAAAAAAATGGGTCGATGGAATATTAGAAGCACTATGAAACATAACAGCAGCAGAAGCGAACAGAAGAGCAACAGACAACAAAGTATATCTCCCCTCGACGGTAAAGGCAAATGAGGAAGGAAACAATAAGACGAAGAAGTTCAATGTTACCATAATTCCACTTTCATCCATGCTATGAGTAAATACAATTGTGTGATGATGCATTTATTCAAAACTACTGACCATTAATCCCATTGTTTTCTATTGACAGTTTGTTATGTAGATTAATGTTTGCATGAAGTGACGTCGAGTTTGTCATGTTGTCACCTGTTACTTGTTCTAGTTAAAATTAAAGATAGTTTAGGTTGTTAGTTCAACGAGATGAAATAATAAAAGGTACCGTCTATCACAATTAGATTATATGATGACATTGCTACATTACTACGTGTAAGCTACAACAATGTGTAATGGATGTTTCTGTAAACAAAAGCATGTGATGTGGAACATTTGCTAAAATTATAGACAATGAATACACGTTTGTATCAGTTTATAAATAATCTTGTTTCCATTTTATTTTAGTTTATAACAGGCCATCTTTTTGCACAACGGACAACTCCATAGTGGTCAGATCCCCTCTTCAGAGCATCCTCCAGTATGATACACTCCCTCCACACATTAGCCAAAGCACTGAATTTGTCATCAGCTTAGACGAACGAACCCGAAACATCGACGCCTACGTTTACATCATGCTCCGTAATCGCATCTTACAACATGCGTGGAAGATGACTCTTGTCCTTTCTGACTTGGTCGTTGTCAGGACATTGGTAGTCAAACGAGAGCATTCACATATAATATTTAAGCACTTCAAAATTACCAATAACATCAATTCGTTTCTAGAAACCTACAAATGAAAGAAGTTAATTTTAATGAGTTAGCTACCACATATGTTTTAAACGTGATTTATGTCCGAGCATAATAAATCACACTGAAATTAAACTATGTATGCATTGATTTACGAGTCTATATGCTGCACATACCAGAGCCCACATGCCTGAGCTTACATGCAATTTGCTTTTCGAGAGGAATTTAAGAATTAGTATGTTTGTAATGTTTAACTTCTGGGCTATAAATTAAATCGAATCAAGTTTGAATTTTTGCTTTTTTTTTCTCAGAATATCCACTTTAATATTCTTACATATATTGTTCCTCACAAAGTATAGTCATTATTATGTGCATAATTGTTCAATTAATTGCTTCAATATCGGTAATAAAATGCCATAAAGAGAACAACAATATAGTATGTCAAATACTTCCTGGCCATACAATGTAAGTCTTCTCCTTCTTGCTGTTCGTCAATTAAGCGACTGTTGGTGTGTTGTGATTCTAGCATAACGCAAGCCCTGATATATGTGCTCTTTGGCACATCCTTGGCGTGGGTCAATTTTTCACTTTAGCAAAGTTAGTCGGGGCAGTTGTTATTAGTGGCCTAACATTTTTGCTATTTACATCATTCCGAAGTATCCATTAGCGCTTGCAGAGTGCATTATCAATGATTATTGTCGCTATCTGAGAGGGCGAGACATCATTCCACAGAGATCAGGCGATGGTGAAAGCCACTAAATAAATGACGAAATGAAGATCTTGTTCCGATACGTCGTTCTGGTTTGTGTTGCCCACTGGTTACGTGAAGCTTTAACCATACCGTTGTTTTCTATGTTCTATTCTATATTTTATCATTTCTCCTATGAAACTACAGATTCGAAGTGAAACATTCACATCGTCAACAGTAAAATTCGAACCCGGGATTTCCCTATACAAAGACCGGTGCTCTATCATTAGACAATATAATTGTTTTTTAAAGAAGGAAAATGTCGAAATTATTCTGCACCATTATAATAATAGAGTTATTTGCGGGTCACCATCATTGCATTCCGAACATGTCCATAGGTGTTCAGATACCCTCCTTAGCAAGTCCAGCAGTGTCCAGCGACGGACGACTCCAGTTCTGTGTTGGTTGATAGGTTTTCATACACGCCCACTAAGTTTCTCATTTCTGGCTGTGCCCATCTTAACTCCAATCTCCGTCATCCGAAGGAGTGACGTGGATTTGTGGTTGTCGAATTCATGTGCTCTTCCCACATCTCGGAGGGCATTGATGATATCCGCCCTATCCATTGGTTGACCGTCCTCAAAGACAGGGATGCTAGCCAACCTGTCCGCTCTTTCATTTCTCCGTACCCTCTCATGTCCAGGGAAATAAGGTGACATTACGTATTTTTTACTTCTACAATGACTCTAACCATTGTATGCGTACAGAGCCGGCCTCACTTTTTATAATGGTCATTGAATATCTCAGTATACAGACACTGTGCAGTCTTGTGACTCTAACCAGTTGAATGCCCTGGTAACTGCCATCACCTCCATCGTCATGCTACACATGGTCATGACGTGAGCACCACTGTCTTTCATAACTATTCTGCCTGCCGAGCGCGCTGTAAATGCCCATGCACTTCTTTGGTGTCGTATTACAGATCCATCTCTATAGATGACTGCATCTTTCTCATCGGTGTTATCGCAGATGTGACTGTTGACCTCCGCATTGACCACGACTGAGTTATGTTCCCTACATTTCCTGTCAAGTGTGACAGTACACGAGAATGTCCCCTAAAGGTCGTAGCCACCGGTATCCACTCCTCGCCAACGTTGCTTTTGGTAAGCCCACATACCAGTTTGAAGACATCTTCTGCTCGGCCCACCCATGATTTGCCTCTTTTTGGCCTGGCACCTTTCCCTGTCTTGAGCACGTGGTGCAATGGATACTCTTTATCTGCACTAATCTTCAGGTATGCTCGTGCTCTCCCGATCTTGATTCTGTCATCCATGATTGGAAAGTCAATCGTACACCCCAAGATAACGTGCATCGCCTCATTCTGTATTTCCTCCAGCCTGTCAGTTTGAGTCGTACTGACTGAATAAGAATTGCCAGGGCATATCCGATTGGTGCGAAGACTAATCCTGTAACAGATGAGTAAATAGATTAGTGCACGTTGTTGGCAGCTGCCATGACCTTCAAAGCGGCCAATCCTTTGCGGGATTTTGTTATCACATGGTCAACGTATCCCCGAAAACGCAGGCAACGATCAAACTTAACTACGAGCTATGTCATCAACTTGTGCCTGGTCACCTCATCAGCTCCCGTTTGTAGAACTGGTGATAATGGTATTTATTAATCGACAACATCATTTTTAAATTATTCCCTGGAGAAGTTGAAGGCCATGTCCGGGGTACATTTGATGTGACGAGTCATGTAGATTATACTTTCTGATTTATCTCCCCTTTCGTGAAGAAGTTCACCGACTTTACTGAGCATGATACTGTTATCTGACTGAAAGGAAAACGACGAGTTTGTTTCGTTCTGTGAACCAATCCTCTGTAATAACTTCAAACATGACATATTGTTGCTAAATTATGGTTTATCAATATTTATTGTTTATGGTGTATGCTTCAATTTTACACGTCTCGAAAATACTTCTAGTTTTCTTTTCCAAGAATGAAGACATCTAACTATTATCTTCGTGGAGGCAGCTTATTTCCATCTATATGAAGACATCTAACGATTATATTGGTGTATGCTGCTTATTTCAATATAAAAATTGGTGAAGCATAGAAAACTGAATTTAGAAGAAAATAGAACAGGCATATTTGAGTGCAACAAAATGTCCTCAAGTGGAACAAAATATATTTCTTTACTGACGGTGACTTGTAACATAATTTCACCCTCAAAATCTTGTTAAAATGATCATGTGACTCTTATTTTCTTGCTGCATGCTATCATCCAAGTGACTAAACTCGCTTCCTATGTTTTTTTATGTTTTTCTTCAGAAATATTTAATGTAAACCTGAAATGTAACAAACAAGTACATGCTGGGCATACGAATTATAAACCAGAAATGAGGATCGATATGTAGTTTTACCAGGGAATGTTATTATTTCACATTTACGACTGAAATGGTTAATTTCTAAATAACCGACAGCAAAATAAAGCCACAGACAAAAATAATCACAACTGTATAATTTAATTATATTGCACACAGTTTAGTAGTCTCCGTCAGTCATAGCTGACTGGATTTTTCAGCACCCTAGAAATGTTATTTTGTTTGTTTTTTTTTTTCTTTCCTTAAACTTGTATAAACTTGTGATGGGATCAGGAAGATACTGTGACAATTAGACAAATTGTTGAGTGAAGCGAAAATTAGAGAAAAACATAGATTATAGTTGCCAGTTCAAACGTATAACATTCGAGATAATAATCTTCTGTCTATACAGACATGATTAGAAAGGCTTGATCCTCTACGTCAACCGTCGTGGCATTTATGGCAATCTATTGGTATTACACTAACACGTGTTTTCTAGTCTGCATCTTATGTATACCTTTTCAAATAACCTTTATAAAACATGCTATAACATGTTGACATATACTCACCCTGACACTCACTTACTTCATCACTCATTCACTCACGCTTGCGCGGAAACATTCACATAATAAATCACCAACACAATCACTAATTCACTAGACTGGTCACTCAAACACTAAAAGAGCGCATTATTTCTTTACCCCATCCACTCTAAACACTCTCTCACGCATTCACTAACACAATCACCCACTCATTCCTTAACTGTGCAAGTATGTTTGCACATGGATGTCAGCAGCGACGTTTTAAATGCATTCTTATTAACATCCGAATGGTTTATCGGCTCATTAGACCGGTCTTACGCTAATCTTACGGTCTTTTGTTTGATGTGCGACGGGGATAATCTGACGACTAACTATGTGTTCATACGTTCGGAATTGGAGTCAACAACGATGGCCTAACATCACCAAGCGCTATACATTAAATAAAAAAATATGACGATCATCATTTTCATCAGGACGTGAACTGCGGAGCATAAGATGGATAGGCGGCAGGAACCATTGAAGGCTATGCATGAAAATTGTTACTTGTTGCAGTTTTCTCATATTCCACGTCCATAGGGGACTTGTTGGTCTCGAGGCAAGACGCCGGCCTCGAGACAGAGATGGTACGTTCAAATCTCGGCTACACCGGTTGGGATTTTCATTTATGATTTCTCTCTGCGGTCAACCACCCCTGGTCTCAGCAGCGAGACTCGGGAGTGAAACGTCAGTTACTCATCGACGGAAAAAAAAACATGAGTACCTCCGAAGTCGCAGTTATCTGCCTCTGCGGTAAGGGACCCCTGTGCAGACGACTGCCAGGGAAAAATGGATTAAAACGCAAAATGCAGTTCCTAGTCTCTAGGGACTTGGTCAGAGATGAAAGCTGGCGAACGCAACAACAATAACAACAATTAACATCCTAGACACGGATTTCTTTGACGTAAAACTTACAGGTACAGTACGTATTCCGGGCTGAAATAGCAGAGATGCGATGTTAGCTAAGCGAACACGCTTCTAACTTGCTTCTAGATTCTACTTATCATCCAAATAATGATCAAATGCATCGGTGTTGACATATGTTTTTATCTGAAACTACTTATAGCTCACTCTGTTGATCTTAGCATTGTGTGTTTTAATGTAGATACGAATTGTAGAACGTTTGTCATGTCATCACTAGCAACTAGCAACAATGACGTTAATTTTAATTTTGTCATGGCATATCATGAGAATTGTCCGGTTAGCGCAATCGATAGGCGGTTGGCTTACCACGGCAACAGCCGGGGTTCGTTCCCTGGCGAGGACACCTGGGTTTTACTAATTCCCTAAAAATTAGTGGGAGCCGCGATAGCTCAGTGCTTAGTGAACTGGACTACTACGGACAAGAGGTAGGGTTCGATCCCAACCGACGGCTCCGGGTTCACCCAGCCTTAAATGGGTACCGGATTTTTTCTGGGAAAGTAAAGCAGCACGGGCGTAATACCGACCACATTACCCCAAAAATCATGTGCTGAAGGTCTGTAAAATATAGGGTCACTAACACCATATTTCCCTATACGCCACTTGGCGTGACCGGGGGGTACTTTACTTTTTTACTTTTATATCATGAGAATCCAAGGTTATGGTTAAGAGTTAGACGATACAACTAACTCACTTTTTAAAAAAAACTGCAAAGGAAAAACCATTATCTACATATACAGAAAACTATGCTACTGTCCACCGACAAAGGAACATCATTATCTAGGTACACAGAGAAACCTTTGCTACAGTCCACTGTCAAGTAAAACCATTATCTACGTTTACAGACCACAGAACTGGAGTCGTCAGTCACTGGACACTACGAGAATAGCTGAGGAGGGATCTGAGCACCTATGGGCCTGTTCGGAGTGCAGTGATGATGGCCTGCAAATAACTCAATAACAGAAAACTATGCTACTGTCCACCGTCAAAGGAAAACCATTATCTACGTATATAGAAAACTACGTTACTGTCCACCTTCAAAGGAAAACCATTATCTATGTATATAGAAAACTATGCTACTGTCCACCGTCAAAGGAAAACCATTATCTATGTATGTAGAAAACTATGCTATTGCCCACCGTCAAAGGAAAACCATTATCTACGTATATAGAAAACTACGTTACTGTCCACCGTCAAAGGAAAACCAGTATCTATGTATATAGAAAACTATGCTACTGTCCACCGCCAAAGGAAAACCATTATCTACATATATAGAAAACCATGCTACTGTCCATCGTCATAGAATAAACCATTATCTACGTATATATAAAACTATGCTACTGTCCACCGTCAAAGGGAAACCATTATCTACGTATAAATAAAACTATGCTACTATCCACCGTCAAAGGGAAATCATTATCTACGTATAAAGAAAACTATGCTACTGTCCACCGTCAAAGGGAAACCATTATCTACGTATATAGAAAACTATGTTACTGTCCACCGTCAAAGGAAACTATTATCTATGTATATAGAAAACTATGTTACTGTCCACCGTCAAAGGAAAACCATTATCTACATTTATAGAAAACTATACTACTGTTCACCATCAAAAGAAAACCATTATCTACGTATATAGAAAACTATGCTGCTGTCCATCGTCAAAAGAAAACTATTATCTACGTATATAGAAAACTATACTACTGTCCACCGTCAAAGGGAAACCATTATCTACATATATAGAAAACCATGCTACTGTCCATCGTCATAGAATAAACCATTATCTACGTATATATAAAACTATGCTACTGTCCACCGTCAAAGGGAAACCATTATCTACGTATAAATAAAACTATGCTACTATCCACCGTCAAAGGGAAATCATTATCTACGTATAAAGAAAACTATGCTACTGTCCACCGTCAAAGGGAAACCATTATCTACGTATACAGAAAAATATGCTACTGTCCACCGTGAAAGGGAAACCATTATCTACGCATAAAGAAAACTATGCTACTGTCCACCGTTAAAGGGAAACTATTATCTACGTATATAGAAAACTATGCTACTATCCACCGTCAAAGGGAAACCATTATCTTTGTATACATAAAACTATGCCACTGTCCATCGTCAAAGGGAAACTATTATCTTTGTATACATAAAACTATGCCACTGTCCATCGTCAAAAGAAATGCCCAACCCAAAATCATCGACAACGACGAACTTGAAATAATAAAATATGAATATCTAAAATATGTAACAAACTAACGCAGGAAGCAGCCACAGGGCTTTAAGAAAGGGTAACTGTAGCAAAACAAATAGTAAGTATCTTGAAGAACATAGCACCTACAGCCAACAATGCATTACAAATAAAAATAATATATATATATGTATCTTCTAGTTAACAACACATGTTTGTTATTAAAATACAATCTCGATAAGAACAATAAAAAAAAATGTTGTTAATTAACATGAAACATAAGATCTAGATACCTTAGAAATTGACAAAAAAAGTAAAACACATTTAAAAACCTAAGCATTTGATGAAACCAGTGTGTGAAAAAAAAAATGTATAGAGAAAACTACAATAATAAAACATTGATTAATACAAATGTGGATGGACATGGAGAAGGTTTTTGATAGGGTATGGCGAGAGGGTTTAAAGAACAAGCTTTTTAGCCTTGGCATCCAGGCTCGTTTATTTAATTGGGTCTCTCAATACCTTCAGGATAGAACGGCCAGAGTACAAGTACAAGGTCAACTAAATAAGAAGGTCACAATCGAACAAGGTGTCCCACAAGTCGGAGTCTTGTCCCAAACACTCTTTTTAAATTTCATAAATGACATCGTAATGAACCTTCCATCCTGAATACACTCAGCAATATACGCAGATGATCTTGCGTTATGTTCTCGCGAGGCTACCCACATGACTCTTGGTCCCACATATACACAAATGGCTCTGCTACAAATGCCACCATAAATGGAGAGGGATATGTGTTCTTGACGCTGAATAATCAGGACGAGATCACCAAGTCAATAGCTACTGCGAAATTCTCAAATAACGTTAAAGCATAAACTGAGGCCCTCAGAGATGCTGCAACACTGGCTACTCAACACAAAAATAACATGCACAATACATTGGTGAATCTGACTTGATGTACTGTCAGTACTATCAGCTCTAAAAGCCTCAAGAACAATGAACTAAATGACTTGAGAACAGCCCTGGACCAACTATGCAATAACTTCCAGAGAATAGTCATTCAGTGGATACCATAACACTATAATATACACGGGAACGAACGGTCAGGCAATTTAGCTAAAGAGGGAGGGAGATTACCACAAGAGAACCATCCGCTCAATTATGATGAAGCCAAATCCATACTCAATGGTCAGTAACATGAAAAATGAAAACGAGAACACCCAAAGCATAACGAGAGTGACGTATACCATCAACTATCAAGGAGGGATAAAGTCATCATACTTCGCCTACGCACTGGCCACAATAGAATGAGAAATCACATGTTCATCAAATTCAAACTATGTACGACCAGCCTATGCCACTGTACACTGGACAACATGACTACAAAACATGTTCTACAGGATTGGCCCAGTACACAGACCTGAGAAGAGCAATGTGGTCCACATCTACCTCCCTGGACGAGAAACTATATGGGACAATCGAATCACTTAAACAGACAGCTGACTTCATGAGAGAGTCTGGAATCCTACTCTGATTGAGTCTTGATCGCAGAGAGCGAGAGAGAGATTAATACAGAGTGAGCTGGGCGACTCAAAAATGGATGGCGTGGTTCCTGTAAGACGAGATAGGGGCAGCTGAAGAAGAAGGTGGCTTCAATATATCAATGAGTTCTATTAATGAATGAATTTTACAAAAGAGGAAACTAGAGATCTGAATATATACGAATTGTATCACACAGGATGTGATGAGAGCAGTGTTCTGTAAACGGACACAGGCGCCATAAAGAAGAGAGATGATAAAACGGTGTTATCACAAATATGCTATATATTGGTGTTGCCATATATTACTATGGAAGCAGCCAAAAAAAAATATTTTTCTAATCAATGCATGGGATCGACAGCATGGGCATAATAATAAAACAGTATACGGGGAAAGGTTAATGATATCT
This sequence comes from Megaustenia siamemsis, assembly GCA_032433765.1. Lineage (NCBI taxonomy): Eukaryota > Metazoa > Mollusca > Gastropoda > Stylommatophora > Ariophantidae > Megaustenia > Megaustenia siamemsis. The sequence continues at coordinate 52,276,079 of JAVIAB010000101.1, read as the reverse complement.
AGAAGTAAAGTCTATACTGGTCACAAGAGGTGTGCGGAATGACTGAGGTTTTGTTGTGCACTCTTGATATAGAAAGATGCATGGACCTGAAATACTGCTATCTCCAGTGCATGCTAAGAATCGTGACATAAGCTTTCATATAGGTGGCTAAGAGACTAACACATGTGGTCATAGTGACTGACATACACAGCTTGCTTCCCTGGATTAACAAAAACACACCCCGCATGGAGTTGGTGGAACTACTCGACATATCCCATGTCATCAGCTTAACTTTGCTTATATTTCCCTCGAAACACTGGAGTTAGTAGCAATGATGTAGGTTGGAGTCTGTCATTACGCCATTATTTAAATAGTGGTATACATATCATTGCGATGGCTTTATATGAACACATCACACAGGATGAAGCTGGGAAAATCCACATGTGAAAGGAATGGCAGAATAAGGCGCCACGACGGGCGAGAGCGGGAAAAACATACTGGGGAAAAAGTCAACGCAACAATGTCAAGAAATGCAGGATATGAATATTCAGTAGACGAACACTTCGATGGTTGCCGGAATGAGCTTTAGAGCGGATATGGGAAAGCCCAAACTGGGGTTACGCCAGGCCGAACTAAAGATTATAAGAGCCAAGTTTGATCGCTGCCTGTATTTTAGGAGCCACTTCAATCACTCGATAACAAACACCCGCAAATGATTAGCCGTGAAGAATGTTCTAACATATGCCAACCTTGAGCTGCAGCTGTTTAGATCACTTTTCCAGAAACTGGGTCCTCGCTCCAATTAAGTCTGCCCTAGCAGTTGTCACTCTAAGTACAACAAAGAGCCAAAGACTAGATAAAGTAGAAACTGAATCGATGCGCAATATGTTGACGTTTACGAGAGACACTCCACGTGTAGCAATAAGGTATCTGTTTTTCCAACTGTGATTGACATTATGTAGACCTGAGGGTTGCGATTATACATCAAGTTAAGTGCAAATAATAAGCATTCATTGTAACAAAAACTCAACACAGAGAAAGGTGACAGGCTAAACACTTTTAAATCATGAATGGAGCGCGCAAAAGATATCATCAAACATATATGTGGCTTTATCAGTACCAACACTGGCGAGGAGTGGATTCCCGTGTCTTCATCAGTCCGTGACAAATTCTAGTTTATTGTTACACTCGACAGAAAATGTATGTAGTTGAATCAGGACCTGGTTGACACAGAGTTCAACGACCTAACCTGGGACACGACTAGCGGGGAAGATGCTATCATTTTACAAACGGTTCAATAATATGACACACAAGTAATGCATGACAATTTACATCACATTCTATAGAAACAATAATTACAGAAATCAGCAGTTAAGGCCACGAGTAGCATGACGAATTGAAGTGATGACAGTGACCAGGTCATTCATCTGGTTGGAGTGACAGGATACATCCACACCTCTATGTTGTTATAGTGTGACTGAACCATGGGAAGAGTAGAAGAAGAATATGACGATCGTCAGAGGAAGAATAACAGAATGATATGACGATAATAAGAGATACAACAGTTGTAGGCGGCATATAATGAAAAGAAGACTTGAGAACTAACAAGGACCGAACCCAGACGCTGCAGCGTAACCAACTATAAGACCGAAAGAAAGTAACAACAGGTGTTTAGCCTGAACGTGGAAATTCAGACAGATGTCCACGCTGGCCGATTAAGTAACATAACGCAACGAAGCTGGTCGATGGACTCCGTACGAGAGAGGTGTCTGACACCAGTTGACATGATTTGGTTATCGTTGAATCGAGCCCTGAAACATCCTTTGAAGTCCCGATTCGAGCTAATTCAAGGGACATTCCTACTATGTCGGCAAGTGCCTTGAAGTCCAGAGACGGGAGTCGGACATGAAAGAATTATGTGTGAAAAATCGTCGCACATGGTCAAGGGCCAATTAAAGCTTTTGTTGATAGGGGACGAAGGTTAGGAGGATTGTCAGGTGTCGGCAGGACTCGTCAAGTAATGAGACTATAGATATAATTAGAAGGCGGAGATAATGAAATAGTGATTGGACGCAGACGTATGATAAAGAGACTATAGGCCAGGTTCCCATTATCCTTAGCCAGATGTGAGTGCTTAAGATGGACACAAAAAGACCTAGTCAGGGGATTAACTTTTTCGCCCACGAAGCCAGATGAGGGCAGATGCCAGACAGAAATAGTAGACGAGAGAAAAGGAGATTGGATACCTGCATCAAGTCAGAAAATAGAGTTGGGACGTGGGCAAATCAAAAAGTTCGTTTAGGGATTTTGTGATACGTTTTGGACTCATAAAGTATAATAGTTTTAAAGAGGGCGAACTGTAGTGACTAGGGTTACAGTAAATATATCAGTAAGTTCATCAGGATCATTATATAGAGATATCCATATTTTGACAAAGAACATTAATGCGATCACAAAGTTACTTATGATAATCATCGCCGAAAGGCTCCATCAAATGACGCTATAGTAACATCAGATGTATACAAGAATTTAGAACTTGTTGATTGTATATGTTATATTGTACAAGACATGTTGTTTAACCATGTGTGGATGTCAACAATAAAGACATTGTGTTATATTTGTTCGAAAACTATGATGACGAGTTATGTGTGTCTCTATAGATATATTTGAAATAAAAGTAGCAATATAGATCAACAAGTCACTGAAGATCATCAACAAGATATCAAACTGATAAAGAGACATCAACAAACAAAGAACCCTGCAATCACTCTTATGGTGCCGCGACAACCAGGATACGATTCTTTTTTTTTAATGGACCTGGAGAAAAGAAAACATACGTATTTTCTCATGAACTACAAATAATCAAGAAGTTGAGGCTAGAAGGACTCTACCACCGCCAAGCCAAAAATTAATGAAACGGTCAGTTTCGCAATTGAACTGCTTTCTTCAACCAGCTCTGAGATATTTCGAATTGTTACCTGTAATGTGGTTGTCTAATACAAAACAAACCAGCGAACAGTGAGTCCAGACGTCAATCACGCCTAGCCATCAACATCAACAAACAAAGAACCCTGCAACAATATTATGCTAAATGATTATATAAGCAGTATTCGAAAAGAGGATGTAGGCTATCTTCGCTAGCATAGGGTCGAACCATAGACGAAGTCAATCATATCAGAAGTCACTCATACGCCCTATCACCTTTCTAAACGCCGCTGATCAGGAATAAGCCTGGGGAAATGAAATATAGTGATCTGAGTAAAAATGAGTTCAGCAGATAAGAGGTATATAAGAGCAATGTTGAGTACTCTTCAAAGAACAGAGAACTGGAGTCGTCAGTTCTTGGAGCTGCAAGAAATGTGAGGAGGGGATTTATGGGGTAGGGAACAGGCAAATAATTGAAATGCTGCGGTAAAGCTGGTAGCAAGGAGCCAGTGGTGGGGTGTGTTAGACACTCCAAGGTATTTATGCCCCTATGTTCAGATTTCAACCCACGAAACTAAATTCAATAAAATTATCACCATCATTAAGAACCATGTATAATGGCGTAGTTGATTATGTTTCTGCGCAACTCATCTTTGTTTCACTCTATCTCTTCGTCCATAAAGTTTCCCAGTTGTTACAATATATTCCAGTTGTTCCCCTTTCAATATATTGTCAAAATGATGATTGCTTGTTCCTAATATTGGATATTAGTTGACATTGTAGTTAAACATTAGTATTTGTTGGGGTGATTTACAAGCAGGTATCACGGTCTTTGCACAACCTTGCATTCACCAAGCCCTTTCTTAAAGATTATATCTCTAGCTATGCCACGCAATTCTTCTGTTGCCATGTTCAAGACCCGTTAACATCTTAAGCCCACTCTATGTTTCCCCTGCCTTGTCTGACGTGATTTGCAAAAAAAAAATGAATTAAAACATAGTGAATTATCAATTCATATTTTGGTTTCTGAATCATCCTAAAATGCGGTATTGCTACTTGGCAGCAATAAAGCTTATTATAAATATTCTACTTTGGAGGAACTGATAACATTGGAAGCATCAACTGTGAAATAAACGTGCTAAACAAAACTGACTGCAGTGGTGTGTTACTTTTATACATATGATCGCACAATTTATAATCAGAATTAATGATACTCTTTAACCAGCTAGCTTGTCATTATGTCAGTGGCCCATCCATGAAGGCATTCGATGTACGTACCCTAAACGAACAGGGAAACGCTGCAGAGGTAGCAGCTTAAATGATACATTACAAAGTCACAATATCAAACAAATACCAAGTCCTGCAACAACTAGAAAATACAAGAAATATAGAAGATTATTGGAAACAGGTAAAGGATATTTGCAAAGAGACATGCGAAGAAACACTGGGGAAAAGAGAATGCCAGAATAAGACATGGGTGACAGCATAAACCTTTGATTACATTAAAAAAAGAAAGAACAAGAATGCAGAAAAAAATAAAAGCAAAACGAGAAGTAATAAAACCAATACACAGGAAGCTTACACAGAGGTGAACAAAGAAGTGAGAAGATGCATTAAAAGGGATAAGAGTAAATATATAGATGAATTAGCCAAAGAGGCAGAGGAAGCAGCAAATAAAGAAAATGTGAGAGAACTGTACAACAGCACAAAGAAATTAAGTGGACAATACGAACATATCAATGCCTTTATTAAAGATAAGAAAGGAAATCTGCTTAGTAATATAGGAGAACAAGTGGAGAGATGGAAAGAGCAATTGAAGAACATTTGAATAGACCCAGCTCCAATAATCCTGCAGATATACTGCCAGCAGAAGAGGAGTTTCACGTTAACTGGGGAAAATCAAGCAAAGAAGAAATAATAAAATTTATCAAGCTATTTAAAAATGGTAAAGCCACTGGACCAAGTGAAATTCTTTTGAAAGCCATCAACGCAGATATTAACACCTCTACCAAGATGTTACATAATCTATTAGATCCAATTTTAGAGAGGGAAGAAATACAAAACGACTGGGAAAAAAGGTTATATAATCAAACTACCAAAGAAAGGAAGTTTACAGGAGTGCACAAATTATAGGGGAATTATGCTATTATCAATGCTAGGAAAAAAAATTAAGCAGAAGCATTCTGGAACATTTGAGAGATGAACAATCATGTTTTAGGAAGAACAGATCATGTGCTGATCAAATAGCTACTCTACGTATAATAGTTGAACAAAGTTTAGAACTAAAATTCCCACTTTATATTGGATTCATAGATTACGAAAAGGCATTTGATAGTTTAGACAGAAGAATGCTTTGGAAGTTGCTGAGTCATTGCGGAATCCCCATAAAATGTATTAACCTGATAAAAACAATGTATGACGGAACGAAATGTAGTGTGTGCATGAAGGGCAGCTTACAGAAGCATTTGAAATAAGAACAGGAGTAAGGAAAGGATGCATTCTGTCTCCATTTCTCTTTCTACTGGCAATAGATTGGATTATGACAATAACTCAAAACAACAGAAATGAAGTCCAGTGTCACAGACCAAGTAACTTAATGATTTAGACTTTGCTGGTGACGTAGCTCTCCCATCACACAACCATCAAAAGACGCATGATAAAATGAGCATACTTGATTATAGATCTCAACAACCAGGACTGACATTTAAAAGAGATAAATAAGACAACGATTATGATAATTAATGCAGTTGACAATAACCAAATACAATTATGAGAAGTACCTCAACAAGACGTATAACCTTACATATATATATGCAGTAATATAGATACTGTCTCTCTCTCTCTCTCTCTCTCTCTCTCTCTCTCTCTCTCTCTCTCTCTGCGATCAGGACTCAATCAGAGTAAGGATTCCAGACTCTCACATGAAGTCAGCTGTCAGGGTAAGTGTGTTGATCGCCCCCACAGACAGAACATCACAATTAGAGTCTGCCAGATCCACTCTGATTGAACACCCGTTAAAACGTTGCACTGTGTTCTGCGCCAGTGGCCCAGTGCATCCGATTTCAGCTGTATTTTATTCGGGTTTGCTTTCCCTAGCCTTTGATTGTCCCAAGCTTCCTGCAAGGCAGCAGATTGTCTTTTCTGTAGGTAGATTCTGCCCTTAGATGGTCGGCCCTCCCAGGTTTACGAGCACCATATACCCGAGTCACTAGAAGTGACTAACACAGACATGCACACACAAAGATGTGAGATGTGACTAACACAGACATACACACACAAATATGTGAGATGTGACTAACACAGACATGCACACACAAAGATATGAGGTGTGACTAACACAGACACGCACGCACAAAGATGTGAGATGTGACTAACACAGACATGCACACACAAAGATATGAGATGTGACTAACACAGACATGCACACACATAGATACGATGCATGACTAACACTGACACACATCAAGATATATGACACATGACTAACATAAACATGCAAATATAGATATCATATATAACTGACATAGACATGCACACACACAGATGTGAGATGTGCCTAACATAGACATGCACACACAAGATGTGAGATGTGACTAACACAGACATGCACACAGAGATACGAGGCATGACTAACACTGATACACATTAAGATATATGACACATGACTAACATAAACATGCACATATAGATATGATATATAACTGACATAGACATGCACACACAAAGATATGACACATGCCTAACATAGACATGCACACACAAAGATATGAAACATGCCTAACATAGACATGCACACACAAAGATATGACACATGCCTAACATAGACATGCACACACAAAGATATGACACATGCCTAACATAGACATGCACACACAAAGATATGACACATGCCTAACATAGACATGCACACACAAAGATATGACACATGCCTAACATAGACATGCACACACAAAGATATGACACATGCCTAACATAGACATGCACACAAAGATATGAGATATGACTAACATAGACATGCACACACAAAGATATGACACATGCCTAACATAGACATGCACGCAAATATAGGAGATATAACTAACATAGATATCATAAACGCCAAGGGATAAGACAAAGAGGAAGATATGAAATTCTTGGAGAAGCCAGATAGAAGCTGAGATGAAGGTTAATGGGAAGACATGGGGTGATCCTAAAAGAATGGCAAAACACAGAACAACTTGGAAAGTGTTTGTTGAAGACCTATGCTCTACAGGGAGCTAAAAATGTAGAAGAGAAGATTAAGAATTGTCTAACTCGTGAAGCTAATTTACCGCTACGATCGTGTTTAACTTAGGTACATTGTGAGAGATGTATTCTTATATTGCCCTAAAAAGAGTTGTTGCTCATGTAGCACTATAGTATTTCCCCCTTAATGTGTCTTCACAATTGATTGTCATTGCTTATTTTGATTTATGAAGTTTAATTTATTTTTATTTATTTTCGATTAGCCTGATAGTAACAACTTGAGGCTGATGTTGATACATGTGTTATCTCCGCATTATAACAACCATCATCCGCATCATATGTAGCGTTCGACTACCAAAATTGCTACTGTCCTAATCCGCAATTCATTTTTTTTTTTAAATACGATTCCAATAGCACAAACGTATATGAGCCCAGCTATATAAATGACATACGTTTGGTATTGTAAACAAAGTGAATAAGTCATAAATGGTAACTACTATAAATTATATTACTCCTTATTCACTCTCATCTCTTTTCTATAATAAATTGCTTACTCTTAATGGTGTTTTGGAGGCGAAATCGACAACCTGAAAAGATTTGAGGATAATTTCAGAGAAAACAAATTGCAATATATGCACATATTCTGATTGTTTCCACGAATGCTTTCTGTTGCTTTACATTATTTTCTTATGAAAGAGCTACACAGTTCTACCTTCCCAATTGTAGGTGTAGCTGTAGTTAGTCGAAGGCCTCGGTATCACTGTAACGCGTTAGGATCTATAATTACACAACCGCCCATGCCAGTGGAAGCACCAGAATTAACATCTTACTGAAAGTTCGGAAAAATGAAAGGCAGATGCAATACTCATCATAGCAACACAGCACACGTCAAAAGACATAATTCGTGGCCACATCGAAAGTGAACGTCTCTGAACAGTTCTTCATCATACGGTATCAACATTCAATGTATTCACTTGGAGTATCCAAACACAATCCGGATAAAAAAAACACAGTGAGCACAGAACACTAAACTCAGCACTCCGGCAGTAGCCGGACTTGGTAAATGAGAAAGCTGCAACAAGGAACACTTTTCAGACTAAACCTCAATGTTTCCTGCCACTTGTCCGCCATATTGACCATAAGCCAATACTCTCCAAATTCCGGCATTCTGCCATTATTATTTAATGCACTGCTTCTCAACCATTTCTCTACCGTAGCTCTCTTTCAACCTGTTTTTCTTCACGTGCCTCCCCCAGGCTTGCACATTCGTGGAAGAAAATAAATATTTAATAAAAGTTAGTGTAGGATAAAGTTGTGTGTTTATAAATATAGTTACATAGAATTGTATGCTTACAATATTTATCCTTTACTGTGACCCTTGTACTTGATGACCATTATCGAGCTTCTAGTGTACCAGTGCATTATTTGTTGATATTACTGACATGATTGATATGTTTGATAGTATTGAACTCTTATATGTGGATGGTTTTGATGAATTGCCGTTGATGCTCTATGTTTACTTATTAGAAATCAGCACCCCAGTTTCCCATGATCGCCAACGCCTGTCGCCGTGCCGTGAACGTAATACCTCAATGTTTACATGGAAGCTTCGCGCGTGTAACTCCGGTCACTCCCCCTCGAGGCTACGAGGCGATCATGAATGACAACTTGACCTGGCCTAGTTCAGCCACAGCTGACCATCCCCATCAGGCATGAATGACTGTGCTGTTTTAATTATAGTACTTCGTGTTGTGGATAATAATTGGACAACCCAGTCCGTTCATCACAAAGCCGTATGACAATTACTAAACTGCAACACATTGACAAACTCACTATTAGAACAAATGAAGAACTTTATTGTAATCGATGCCGTCACTCGATTACATCTGTAATCAGTGTTCTAGCAGCCCTGTTAATACCATCAATCTACATGAACAAATTGAATCTGTCACTCTCACTAGTCTATCACACTTGAATATTGGCAAACACCTGGGCTATTCCAGCCGCTCTGCGTCTGCCAGCAAAACAAACATATTGATGATCATTTGCACTCATTAATTTGACCATTGTCTCAATTAAGACACATATCTGTGTCTCCTTAGCAGCAATGTCGCTGCCATCATTAGAACAACTTTGAAACTCTCGTGCGCTCCGCTAATTTTGATAATGACTTGATTAAGACACCACATGTGTCTCGTTCGGCAATACTATTGCTGCCAGCATAAGAACAACATTGAAATTTCTTGCACTCCATTCAATTGACAAATGACTTGATTTAATTGACAAAGACTGATTTCAATTGACAATGACTTGATTAAAATTGGCAATGCCTTGTTTAAGACACACACGTGTGTCTCTTCAGCAATAAACTCGCTGACAGCACACGAACAACATTGACTCTCTTGCGCTCCATTTAAATGACAATTTAACTAAATGAATTAAATGACTTGATTAACTTGACAAAGGCTTGAATTAAAATTGGCAATGACTTGGTTATTTAACAGAACCAGCTCACATATATAGTAACCAAGTGGGTGAGTTTCTTACACACAAAGTCTGAATTACACACATCCTTGTCTCCTGCCAGGTTCTCGCCGAATCACACGGCATTGTAGAACAAAACGATCATAATTCTAACTGGATGTCGTACCTAACTATTTCTGGGTTACTATCTAACATCGTCCCTTCTCAAGGGCTTTGGATACTTCAGTACTAACTAATCACTAACTACTATACGAGACGCTGGCCTCCTGATGGACTGGACAACCTTCCGCGTCTCGTGCTGGTCTACATCTGACTATACAAATATCACACAAAATTATGTACAACATTTTCAAGGGTTGGACCTGTTCCCCCAAGTCACCGCTAGCTCGTAACTGACTTGTTTTCACATTTCCTTCTCAACTGTCTACTTTGTCACATGATTCATACAATTCTCGTGCAGCACACCTTCACGCTTTCTTGTCATTCTTCTCTCACCCGGCCTCTTATTCTAACTCTTCCCTTCTCCTTTAACTCTTTATATGACCTTCATCCTTTATTTATCGTTATATCTCCATCTCCCTCTCTGTCTTTTCTCTCCCTCTCTCTCTCTCTCTCTCTATTTCAATAGTTTATCTTGTCCGATTGTCCTGACGGATAACCGAAAGTAACCCAATTCTGTTTTTTAACAACTTATCACTGACTGTTGCCCACGAGAAAAGCTGGCGAATTGTCTGTGTACAATATCGATGCAATACACCTTGACCTTTCCAAAAGATCATGTTCGTTGAAATAAAGGTCACAATTCATACCCCGTTACTGTTCAAAGACATTCATCATCATGTGCCATACCGGTTGGCGTAGGTGATCATGTCACTACACAATCTTCCATCACCAGTGCATCGTATCAGTTCTGTTGTTGACTATTTTCCATGCCATGACACCAAGCTATCCAGTGTTTTCTCTCTTTGTCGTCCGCGATCTCTCTTTCCTTTTATTTTGCAGTTGTAACCAAGTATTCCAACGTTCCTCTTCTCATGATGTGCCCTAAAAATGTAGATTGCTTCTTTCTGATGTTTTATAAGAGCTCCCTTTTTGTGTTGGCCTCTGAGAAATTCCTCATTGGTCTTTTTAGCTTTCCAGGGAACTTTCAACATTCTTCTGAGAAATCCCATCTCTCTGGCCTCTAATCGTCTTTTCATTTGTTTGTCTGCTGTCCATGATTGTTTCCACTGCTTCCATAGGTCAGAATTGGTTCTATATAGCACCGATGAACTATCTTTCTCATTTTTATTGACATAGATTTGTTACATAAGATATTTTTCATTTTCTGAAATGCTATTTTGGCCTGAGCTATTCTACTTTTTATTTCCTTGGTGCATCTCCCATCTGATGTTATTATTGTGCCCAAATATTTGAAACGTTGCTCTTGTTTCAGATTTGTCTCGTTTATTTTTATGCTGCATGATGGTGGTGATTGTTTCCTCGATATAACCATTACTTCTGTTTTCTTACTATTCAGACTGAGACATTTCTGGTTGCTTTCTTTTAATATTATGTCTATAATTTATTGTAGTTCATTCTCTGTCGCTGCTATTAAGACTGTGTCATCCGCATATCGCAAATTATTTATGTTGTGACCGTTGACTTCAATTCCTTTTTTGTCTACTATTGATCTCATAATATATTCGCTGTAAAGTGAAAATAAATGCGGTGACAGAACACAGCCTTGTCTGACTCCTTGTTTTATATACTGGAATTGTCCTGTTTGGTTGTTAATTCGTATAGCTGCTGTTTGTTGCCAGTACATGTTTTGTTATGATTCGCAGATCCTTGCCGTCAATGTTTAATTTCTCCAGCATATTGATTATTTCCACATGCTTTACTTTGTCAAATGCTTGTGTGTAGTATATAAAGCACATATATAGATCTGTCATTACCTCTATAGATCTTTCTATCAATGTTCTTAAGATGTATATTGTATTATTGGTGCCTTTTCCTTCCACAAATCCACAATTTTCCTCACTTATTTCTGGTTTTATTTTGTTCCTTACACGTCTCATGATTATTCTTAGTAATATTTTAGTCATATGGCTCATGAGACTGATAGTACGATGGTCTTCACAATCAGTGGCTCCTGACTTCTTCGGTATGGCTACAAAGATAGATTTTAGTGGATCTTCGGGTATATGTCCAGTGTTATATATGTCATTTAGTAATTTGTTATGACTTATACTCACAGCTCTCCTAATGCATTTATATCTTCGATTGCTATTTTGTCAGGACCTGGAGCTTTGCCTCTTTTCATGTGTTGAAATGCGTCCTCCACTTCACTCTGTATTATTGGTGGTCATGTGTCTTCATTTGAATTGTTTAATTCCGGTCTTTCATCATTATAGAGTTGACTGATATATTATGTCCATCTTTCCAGTGTCTTCTCCTGTCCCATTATTATATTTCCTTCCTTTGATTTCACATTTCCTGAAACTTTGACTTCATTTTTTCATGCTAATTCATTTAACTGATTGTGCATACATTTTGAGTCAAAGACATGACACAGGCAAAATATCTCAGATTTAGCGAGTCATTTTATCGTCCATTTCTTTCGCTGCAAAATGTCACAATTGAGTCCAACGAGGCAACACAATGACGAAAAATATTGGACAAGAAAAAAGACTTCCCTTTGCAATAATACTAATGGAAAGTGTTTGTCATTGTAACCATACAGCAGCTGAAAGATGCGATATTTCAGTGCGTTTAATTAATATAATTTACTTGCTTCATTACACCCTGTAGAGACTCACGCAAGCGTTCTGCTAGTGCTAATGAAACCACCTGTTGTCGTTCGGCTACACGATGAATACAGAAGACATCTGGCACAACACAGTTTGTAGTAAAACAGTATTTACCAGAAATGGAAGCTGCATCATCGGTAGTATAAACCATGGTTCTGTACATGGTACAGAGATCACATGTTATCCTTTGTTCATATAGAAATACTCGTCATCCCAGCAAATAGATTACTTTCACTAATCGATCACAATTTTTATTTTTATTTTTCACTAGCCAGTTAAATAGTAAGCTTATTTTACCCAATGTTACCACTGAGTAAATCTTTAAAAATATCACAGACTATGTGATATCATCTCTACCCACTTTACTGTATTTGTGAAGTCAACACGCGCCTTGAATATTCTCATCTGTTCATTAACCTCCGCCTTAAATACTTGTAGTATCTCAGTCTGAGATGAGTTCTTTTCTCTTCCGCTAGACCAAACTTTAATAGGCTGCCTTTGTTCTACCCAAGGTTTGATGACATCATCGTCCTACCAAGGGAAAAGTATTCATCTCTTTTGTTTTCAAGGAGTGCTCTTGATTTTTATTCATCTAATTTTATTAATTATATCTTCTTTTTTGCGTCTTTAATGACCGTGACTTCCATAAGCATTTACTTACATGTTTCAATATTTTGATAATCTGAAATAAAACAGTTTAGCTTCTGTCAAACTTGTTTGTCAAACTTGTCATGGTAACTAGAGAAAAGAACAGCGTAGAAAGTGGTTTTATATTTTATTTGTTCATATTCTGAAGCCCGGTGTACTACAACTGATGTGTTTGTTCACACAACTGACCTCGGTCTTCTATTTTGTGCACAATGTGCTTACTTTGTTTTCTTCATCTTCTTGCATTCCTCGGTTCCATTTAAAAGTCGAGGGGAGATATACTTTGCGGTGTTTTGTTCATCTCTTGGCTTTTGTTGCTGACATGTTTTTAATATTTCAATATATTCCATCTTTGATCGAAATCGACGTTTGTTAAAGGCTCGATGTACTGTTTTTTAGTCTTTCTGTAGCATTACGTAAATAATTGGATCTGTGTCTGTGTGTAAAACATGTCGAAAATTATTACCAGCTTTTTCACAGTTCTCCATATATGATCATACCTCTCATGATGTTTCCTGACTTTCGACTCACACATATCATTTAGGTAGTTGTTTTTTTTTGTTTTTTTTTTCTTCACGTCTGCCATTGGTAGCACAACGTTGAGATGAGACTGTGCTTTAGAGTGGCCGTTTTACTTCTGGTGTTATTTCCTTGTTGGACATTAATGGTGTTAATTGTTCGATGATTTGACCGGTTTTGTTGCAACCCTAATCTATTACTGCTGCTTGTGAAGTGGTGTTTGTCACCACAGTTCTTAGGTATTTAAATTGCACGCTTGATTTAATTCTCTGCCCTTCATCGTTATATTGATGTTCTCTTTCTCTGTTGCGATATTCTTGACTTCCTTCTTATTGGTATTGATTGTAATGATGTAGTGGTTGTCTGTGCTGTAACTTCTAATTAAGTGATTGTGTAGTTCTTCTAAATTGTCGATGCATTTGTGCGTGATCGTCTGCACCCATACATTCGTTAATCTACTCTGTGTACGATTGGTTGACTAACTTACAGATGTAGTCTATATAGGTAATCATTTTTTTTTTGGGGGGGGTGGGTAGATAGGGGGAGGATAGTAAATAATCCTGCATTACTCCTGTTCCAACTTCGAAATTGTCTATGTAGCCTGCTTCTATTCTGATTGTGCAGATGATGTTGATGTTGAGACTTTTCATTAAGTTGGTTATATTTTGGCTTAACCCATACGTTGTAAGTACCTCTCAAAGTTGTCCTCTGTTTAATCGATTTAATACTTTTTTCATGGTCTATGTTTCCTCTATATAAACGTGTTGACTTGGTTCTGTCGACATTTCTGCACGCTGTTTTGGTGTAATTACTGACAACTGATGAGGAAATTAATTTCCATTGTATACTGTTCTAACTTGTGACCAGATATTGTAACATGGTTGTCAAAATTGTCATGATACATTGTGAAAAAAGAAAAGAATAGAACGATGGTTATATTACATTAATATATTAATACCGTCAAGTTTTCATATGTTACTACTTATCTGCTAGGTTATATAACTTACCGCTCCCTCGTAGCGTTTATATAACGGCCATTGACTCTAGAAAAACAAAAAAAATGAAAATTTGGTAAATCAGTATATATAGTTATTTTAATATCAGGTAATCCACGTATTTGGATCAACATATAACTAAGGTAATATACGTTTCTAGAACTCGGTAGGTTTGATTCTAGCTTAATGACATGTTTAATATAATATAAATAAATGTTATCAACCTTATGTATGTGTTGATGTCTGCTGTTCTAGAATTATGTGGTTTTCTTACAATGTGATATGACGGTCAGTGTCTTATATTTGTTTAATGTCTTTCTTATATCTAGAGGAAAATATTATAGAATGTGTGAATGAGCACTCAACAAACATTAATGTTATGGTTATGGAAAACCCCGGTATCACTACAAACGAATTAAAATCCATAATTGTTCAACCGCCTGTGCCAGTGGAATCATCCGAATTACTATTTCATCTCCCAAACAAAGAAAGGTAGCTATATAGTCCCCATCATAACAGTCTCAGCATACGCCAAAAAAACATAAGGCGAAACAGCACAGAAAGTGAACCCAACCATCTGTTCTCCATCATACGGTATCGTCATTCATCGTAAACAACAGGAATATCGAAACACGATCAAAACAGATGAAACGCACAGCTCACAGTATGCACAGAGCACTTAACGCAGTAGCTCCTGCAACAAGCCGGGCTTGGAATCTGAGGAAACTGCAACAACGAACATTTTTCAGACATAGTCTTTTATGGTTCCTGCCGCCTATCCACCATATTGGCCGGAAGTTCACGTTCTCCTGAAAATGATGATCGTCATTTTTTTTTTATGTATAGCGCTTGATGATGCTAGGACATCACCCGGACTCTACATCTGAACATATGAAACACAGTTAATCATCGGACTATCCCGTCACACATCAAACAACAGACTGTAAGATCTCCCTGCAATGTGAATTGTGAAATTATGAATCTCTCCTGACTAACATGAACCGCTGGGAGTGACACCGGTGATGCATAGTCATATACGAGGCTCCATATTCCACCTTTCACTATTAGCGTACGGCCGTTTTAGGGATATACATGTACAATCAGCCATTGTGATGACGTAGCACCAATAAATACAAACCTAAAGGTGGGCCATAATTAAAGTTAGTGGTAAACTACAGATGAGACTAGGCTGTTGAGTATGCTGGTCAAAAACATTGCTACAAAAACATACACACAAATCCTTTAACATGCTCAATGATTGTATGTCTCACTCTCACAAAATTACAGTTAACTCTTATTGTACATTTCGCAGCACTGTGCGCCAACCCGCGTATGTTCTGCCGCATAGTGCACCACTCTCAATTTGATGTGTGTAAACTCTCATCAAACCATACTCTTGTTACACATTTCGTATCATCGTGATATTGATTAAATCTAATTTCTTGTTCAATTTTCTAACAATTCATATACAATACGTTATATAAATATGTAGATTGATTCTTAAAACCGTGAAAAGTCGTGTCTCTGAAATCTCTTCCGTTGCATTGATAAAAAAGCTACTTTAAGGCAAGAGTTAAGTTCATATTTGGAGAAGTTTTGTGTGTAATCAGGACATTCAACAATATTAATGTCACACACTGAGGCACACATGTACTGTGCCTGATAACATGAAGCATAGTATCATATTCATATCAGACTTTGGAGAATGCTCATATTTGATATGTTGTATTTAACTTTTCACACAGATCACCATAATCAATGTAAATTAACAAATCATATGAATAAAAATATTTTGACTGCAGACATAATCATTAAAATAAAATGCAAACTAAATAAATAAATACAATTTTCAGTCCATTTGGATGAGTGTTTTCAAGTGTTAGCGTCTGCTTTAAGTGTCCATATGTGAGAATATGTCACGTTTGATTGGACATGCAAGCAACATATTTCTACCAGTGAGATTAATTTGGTCCTTTCAATGACCAAAACCAATGACAAATTCAGGCTAAGAAATGTAGCAGAAACATTAACTGACACTAAACTAATATTGAAAACATGCCCTGGACACTAGATGTGTTATGCAATGAACACTAGATTGACACAGTAACACACAATTATGTTTCCACAAAATAAATACCAGTTTATGAAAATATTGATACTGAAACCTTAATTATACAAACATAATTAATATGTATTGTTGAACTTCATACACGAAACAAAAAAAAAACATCTTCTCAATGTATAAATGTTACATGCAGTCACCGTATATAACAGAGACAAAAAAAACACACATTTAACTTGGATATAATGCACAGAAAAAAAACACAATTATTCTTGAATTAATTGAAAAGTTACTATGCAAAAATCATCAAATGGTTCATAATTGTAAATGTTTTATTTTGCAGGAATTGTTTGATGGATTATGTTACAGGTATAGGGTTTAACATCTTCTTCTTCTACCTTACACCTTCCTGTAGAGCCTAGGTCTTCAACAAACACTTTCCAAGTTTTCTGTTTCTTGCATTCTTTTAAAATCATTCTATGTCTTCCCTATCATCTTCATCTCTATAGGTCTTCTATAGGTCTTCTCCAAGAATTCATAGGTCTTCCTCTTTGTCTTTTCCCCTAGAGATTCCAAAAAAGGGCATGTTGTGTAATATTCTCAGTTGGCTTCTGTAGTGTGTGTCCTATCCAGCGCCATCGTCTTCGCTGTTTCTCTTTATCCACTGGTATTCGACTGGAACGTTTCCACAATTCTATGTTAGTGATTTTGTCCTGCTATTTCCATCCTTTTATTCTGTGTAAGCATCCACTAATGAAAGTCAGAACCTTCATGATTGTCAATTTTGTTGTTCTCCATGTTTCACAGCCATATAATAGGACTACTTACCATTGGAGATGAACAATTTTATTTTTGTATTTAACTTAATTTTTTTAGACTTCTATATGTTTCCCAGTGCAACAAAAGCTCCTCTTGCTTTTGACATCCTTATTTTGTATCCTTATTTTGATATCCTTATTTTGGTATCCTGATTTTTGATTGTGGAGGGACATGATCGCCTACGCCAACGGCAGGGTACATGATGATGATGATGATATTTTTGATTTGTATGTGTAAAGCTGCTATATTTTAGGGCTGTATGTTACACCCCTCCACTTGTTCCTGCACATTACAAATTTTTTCATATTAATATTTCATTTTTTTTACATTACAAAAGAGACAAATCCGCGAATCTAACAGCGCAGGGATTTCATCTGTTTAGGTCTTTATTAAAAAATATTATTTTTACCGATGACATAACCAGATAGAGAGAATGAACTATAAGAAGTTGTATAAGTAATTGTTACAACAATGCTTACTTGATGTCTTTAAATCTTCTGTTCGTCTCTGCTGCTGTTATGTTCCTAGTGCTTCTAATATTCCGTCAATCCATCTTTTACGTAGTCGACCCTTGGGCCTGGTGTTCTCGCAACTGTTATTAAGGTCTCGTTGTGTTTTGATACACTGCCTTGTCCCGTGGCCGAAACCTTTTATATGTTGTTTCTTTATATATTTTATGGCGATGGTTATTCCTAGCTTTTTTCTCAGTTCTTCATTTCTGATCATGTCTCTCAGGCTGTTTCCTGTCACGCGCTTAACACATTTAATCTCAGCAGAGGTGATTTTACTTGTTGTTCTGCATCTAGGGTGCATGACTGGCATTGGTATCACAACGTTGGGATGAAAATTGTATTATAGAGTATTTACTTGTTGGATAATAGTGTGATAGCTTCCCATGATTACATACGTATATATATATATATACACACACATGAATATTACTATATATATATATATAAATATATATATATATATATATTATTTATTTACAAAGTGTGAATATACATGTGAAATGGAGATGGATCATTTAATTAATAATTTTAATTTAATCCGCAATCAGAAATAATGGTGATATGGTAAGTAAATAATATGGTGGCCTATTTAAAAAGTGATCACACGTTCGAAACTCTATTTCTCGCCTGTTATTCTACGGCTTCAGCATAATACAAATCTGCAATCCCAAACTTTGTTCGCTTCATTGTTTGTTTTAGCCAATGTTTTTTATAGCCAGGTTAAGGATTAAGCGTTACAGTAAATGTATACCTTCAGCAGAAACAAATTACAAACATTATAAAGTAATTAAAAAATAGGATTGTGTAAATGTGTATTCTCATCCGACAGTGTTGATAACAGTAGCACGAATGTAACTACAGAGAGCTACATAATCTAATATGTTGAGATTTTTCTTTATTTCAAAATATAACAAGATATTGTTCTGTAAAGTATTTTATTGGAAATAATAAAAAAAAATGGTCACAGCTGTAAACATAGACTTGAAATAGGGAAATGAATGGATGAAGAAATGTTCTCTAATTTGATCGTCTAATCTGCTGACATACAAATCTTACCTCTGTCAGATGTAGTGGCGGAGAACCATCTATAGTCTTGGATTGAGGGAAATTAAATTTAGTTAAATTATTATTACATTAATTTACTAAAGTTTAAATTAGTTTTTTGATTAAATTAAATACAAGTCTGCTTGGCTAATGTAAGCTCATGTTCTTCAGTTAAAGATAATTTATTTATGAAATTGATCATTAAGAGATTATATTCTAATCGATATGCTTGAAATGTTGCGATCAAATTTTATATCGTTAGTAAGTTGCATTCGCCTATTGTCTTTGATGTAAATTGGTAAGCTCTGTATGTCAGTCAAGTTTTAAATTTAAGGAAATCTACATGTTATTATTATGATAGGATATACTATAAAATTGATATAAACAGACAAGGGATTATGTGCACATTGTTCTGTGTGCCTCTAATATTTAAAAAAAAAATGAAACACTTACAATACAAGACACTTAAATTATTCCAATCACTAATTACATCGGTACAGGCTATAGACCATTTACTTACTGTATAAACGAAACCAATATAATTTGCGACAAACAGACATATACATATTGTTTTTAAAAATATATATATATATAAATTTGGAGGCGAAGGCGCGCCTCCCAGCACCAGAGCTGGAAGTATTCAGCTAACCACAGTGATGGCTTGCGCCAGAGCCGGCGTTGCGCTGCTCTCTAACCAATGACATGGCCCGTAGGAGCGTTGACGAAAAACTGATTGAGGTTCACGTTGGTAGAGAGATCTTCTAGTGAACAAACAGTTCTCTGTGGACGACTAACTTGGGGAAAGTGTCAGCAGTTAAGGACTGGTGGAAGTAGATTAGTAAAGTCAATGGTTGAACCTAGATTTACAAGATCCATATATTGCTTGAAGATGCAAATCGATACCGAGCATTAGCGGATTTAGTGCAAGCTTAAGCTGTAAAGGGGCAACACACACGCTCATCCAGCGTGCATACATCGTAATAACCATCTGGAATTATTATTTTTATCCTTTCCAAAATGAAAGAAGTGTTAGCTAGCGTTGCACTAATATTAACCCAGTCTGGTAATACATGATCTCGCTAAGTGCAGCTTCTAGACCTACTTCTCTGTTACCGATTATATGATCTAATGGGATATATCCCCCATTCTGAATATGGGACAGATTAATGAACACTGTATATATCATGCTCGTGGGCGACAGCTATAGTCCGTTCAGAAATTCATAACCACACTTGAATTAGCTTTACGTGATAACCGTTTGTTATTTTGCTTTCAACTTTTGCATGTAATCTTATAATATTGATGTCGTTATAGAAATATTTTTGCTCTGAGAAATTGATCTAGTTTAAAAGTTTCTTCTTTAGGCTATATTAAATTCACCCTGTTCGAATTGACACCATTTTAGGATATATACATTAATTTGGTGCGGTCGTTCACGTAAAATAGTTTGGCTATTGCAGAAACACTAAGTTCAGGAAAATCCCGTGCACAAAACTGAATTGTTATTGAACGACATGACGCACCACGGCCTGGGCATAATTACCTAAGTGAAGGCGTATCTTTATTAATTTTGTGAAGACTCAGTAGACAATTTGTTGACTTTAAATACCAACATTTATATCTAAATTACAATGAGTTTGAGATGCAAATTTATAACTATGCAAAAGTTACTTTTTTTACTATATCAGCACTTCCTTAGGGAATTCAAGATGGGACAAAGTGCCTACTGCATCAAATACAAAAGAGCAAATTAGGACATGGCTTGCGAATGAAAATGTCAAATTTGACGACACTATTTAAAACCCGAATTGTTACAACTTGTGAAGCATACGATTAAGAAAAAGGTGTACCATGTTGACAAAATCATTGAGAAATACGGCCACACTAATTGTAACCAATTGAATTCATGTTTGCAAATACACATAACAAACAAACACCACAATTAAGCACTATGTAGATACGCTTCTATAGTCCGTTCAGATTCGTTTGCCTAGACATTAATTTATTTTTTTCAAAAACTTATTGTTCATTTGCATTGATCTTTGAAGTTAGGTTTAGAATACTAATGTCGCTATAAAAATATTTTTTTTATCAAGAAATGTGATCCAGTTTCAAAGATGCCTTATTTAACCTATATTAAAAAAAAGTTAATCGATATTATAAACACCGCGGATTATGTAGATGCTTACATCTCACAGCTGATTCTTTAACATATAGGCATGACCTTCACGGCTGAATGCGCACCGTCCTAAAATAGTTATGTTTCCACTATAATTTTTTATAAAGAAATGTACATATGAAATTTCCCGTTTAGCACAAAATGACATTTTAGCCGAAACCGGAAATTATGTGTCGTCAAAATCACGGCCGTAGACTCGAGTTCGAGTCATAATTCAGAGGCAAAATCTCAATATTTACAGAAAGGAGGCGGCACTATCCATATTATCTTCTGCAAGTCTATGTGAGAATGAATATAAAGGCAAAATATTTTACTGAGCATAACATTGCTATAAAGATTTATCAATACTTCTGCAGAGAGCGTAAAAAGGGACATCTTTATTGTTCTTTATCAAACCCTGAGAAGAGAACAATGCATATTTTAGGTTTGTGTAAACGTTCATTGATCGAATAGTTAAGGAAGCGGATATTTATTGCAAACAAATGCAAGAAAGCAAGGAAGGAAAGAAACGTTAGACAGTTTTGATAAGGACCTAGTAAAAAGAGAAATCTGTCGAATGTTTGATATAAACGAAGAAGTGACACTTAGAAAGTTGAAGCTTTGGCTGAAAACTAACAACGACATTGAAATATCAAAAACTTCATTATGGAAAATATTAAGAAGTGCAGGCTTCACCTTT